>CM051710.1:13968111-14090611 GCA_028022725.1 Lycodopsis pacificus | reverse complement strand
ATGAATATGATTTCCTCCAACTAACTTTATTTCTCGTTTGATTTGCTGTAATACCCCCGGACACACATTCATCTTTCCAAAGTAACTCAAAGTTACGTAAATTCATGGAAATTGAGATGACTTTCTGTTCGCAACGCTGTGGGATATCAAAGGTTAACTGGTTGCCAGTAAATGTAATCAATACTGTTTTCTGATTGCAAAATAAGCCGTGTTTCAAAGGGCTTTTACAAACTAGAAAAAGCATTTCCTGCTGAAAATGCGTTGGAATGCTGAAAACTGAAATTAATCGCAAAAACATTGCTGAAAATAGATATCCAATTCAAAAACGAATTGCAAAAAGCTTAATAATTCAAAAAGTTTAAAGATTACAAATATGAAAAGTCATATCACACCTCTCCTGAAAGAGCTGAACATTTTGATATTTGAACAGTCTCTGAAATGGTGTCTGTAGCTGAAAGTATGAGGAAGTTGAAGGATTTGAAAGTTGAAGCAGTTTAAGAGGATTTGAAAATCTTCTCCATAGAAACCCATTCAAAAAAAAGTTGCTAAAAGCTTAATAATTCAAAAAGTTTAAAGGTTAGAAATATGAAGAGATATAGCACCCCTCTGCTGAAAGAGCTGAACATTTTGATAGTTGAACGGTTTCTGTAGCTTAAAATATGAAGGAGAAGAAGAGTTTCAAAAAAAGGGGGACGGAAGAAATAGTGGAATAAAGATTCGAAGAACAATAGTTGGAATGCTTAACAGCATTCCAACAATAAACAGGTCCTCTTTAGACAAGATAAAAGCAGCCAGAGGGGTCACATCAGCCAGAGACTGAGGGATCTCGAATCAACTTGGAACGATGAATTTCACCATCTTATTGTTTGTTTTGCTTTTCTGCGGCTTGAGTTTGACCCAGAAATTGGCAGTGGTGTATAAAGTACCCAAAAGCCATACTTGAGTAAAAGTAAAGATACCTTACTGGAAAACTACTCCAGTGAAATTAAAAAGTCACCTATTAGAATACTACTTGAGTAAAAGTCTTAAAGTATCTGATATTTATTGTACTTAAGTATCAAAAGTAATTTTCTGATATTAAATGTGCTGAAAGTAAGAGTAGGGTCAGAATTATGAGAATTATGAAGTTTATTCTTTTAAGTGCTGTGGCACCATGACCAAGGACATGGAGCTGTGTTGAACATAATTGGGCTGGCTGTGATCCATCCAGGAGCAACAATGTTCAACATAATATATTGTACACAAGTATACTTTTGCATCTACTATGAACTTATCATCATAATTCTCCGAAAAGCAATATGACACTATGAAGGAGTTGTAACAGTGCGTTTATAAGTCTGCTCATTAGACTGGAGGATGTAGAGGCAAATGCATAATATTATGTTCAGCAAAACATATCCACTTGATGCATCAGGTCAGTGTTGTGAGAAAGGACACCTGCCTTGTAAACTCCTATGGGCCTGATTTGAACACAATAGACAAAGGTTTTGCTCAAGCTGAATCTGCAATTGGGCGACTGCTACCATCATAACTCCATCTGATCATCCACAGCATGACTCAAATATCAAAACATGATCAATACTAAAGCAGCACCGAAAGAACAACCCAGTCATTACTTGAAACTGAAAAATGTCCTGTTCATCTTCAAAAGAAGTAAGATGCGTTACACAGAGGTAGAGGCCTCTTTAAAGCAAATGTGAGAATCAAATAGCAGTTTATAACTAGAAATACATTTAAATTAATATGATTTCCTCCAACTAACTTTATTTCTCAGTTGATTTGCTGTAATACCCCCGGACACACATTCATCTTTCCAAAGTAACTCAAAGTTACGTAAATTCATGGAAATTGAGATGACTTTCTGTTCACAACGCTGTGGGATATCAAAGGTTAACTGTTTGCCAGTAAATGTAATCAATACTGTTTTCTGATTGCAAAATAAGCCGTGTTTCAAAGGGGTTTTAAAAATAAACAGGTCCTCTTTAAACAACATAAAAGCAGCCAGAGGGGTCACATCAGCAGAGACTGAGGGATCTCGAATCAACTTGGAACGATGAATTTCACCATCTTATTGTTTGTTTTGCTTTTCTGCGGCTTGAGTTTGACCCAGGATGATACTGTTTTCACTGAAAAAGCACTTGAAAGTCAGTCATGCAATACTGATATATGTGGTTTGCAGAGGGAGTTTGCTGACATGAGAGAAAAACTCAGAGCTGCTGAAAACCAGATTGTGGAGCTGAGGAACAACGGTAGAGTGAAGCTTTTTCATTGGGTTGAAGAGCATTTAATGAGCAATGTGTTAGTTGTGGAAATTACGAAAATGTGAAGTTTATGTAAAATGTGAACTTTACAGCGACAACAAAGGTGGTGTTCAGTGTAGAGGCTGGAGCGAGAGACGAAATTGGACCTTTCAACACGGAGACAACTCTCGTCTACAACAAAGTGATAACAAACATCGGAAATGCCTACAGCCAATTCACAGGTAACGGCATCATAGAAGACCTGCAGTACCTTACTTGTTTAATTTGAGTATGAGTGAGGTATCTTCTATAATGGCTTACTATGCATGCAGGGATCATCAGTAATCCCTGTGTCTGTAATCCAACATTAAACACTTATGAGTATTGATAATCAGCGCAATTCCAGACTAATTCACGTGAACTGATAATAATCAATTAACCCGTAAACAAGCTCTGGCCTGCCTGTAAGTCAGACCAACTCAACGTGATTCAAATACACAGAACTTTATTTTAAATCCTATTTTTAAAGAAGCCAAATATGTCGGGATGGATTTTAAGGAAATTTGAGAACACACTTTTTTATGTTTATGCTTATTTCCCCTTGAAGGAAAGCTGCAGCCTTAAAGGTGTCTTGGAGTATTAAATATTTCACTCGGTTGTTGGAAACGAGCCAACGTAGACTGAATATGATGCCGTCAGACAGTGTGGGGGATATAGATGTTCCAGAGAGAACTCAGCTCTGTAAAAATGTGTTAGTTACTTTGTCAGTCATTTGATAATGAGAAGATATGAACCCATAAACCAATAACTCCTTGTTCCCCCACAGGTATCTTCACTGCACCCGTTGCAGGTGTTTATTACTTTACTATCTTCTATCACGCTGGAGGAGACCATCCGGCAAAGCTGTCCCTCCTCAAGAACGGCCTGGTCATTGTCGTAACACATAATCACAAAGCAATCCATGAAACGTCTCGTAATGGAGGAAACGCAGTGTTTCTGCAGCTGCAGCAAAGTGACCAGGTGTATGTGCGCATGGCTAAAAACTCAATTGTGTGGGGATCCAACCAACATACAACCTTCAGTGGTTTTCTGGTCAGTCAAATGTGAGAACGAATGATACGAGATAACCAATCAATATCACCGCATGACGTTATGAAGCTCATTAGTTATTGAGTAATGACTGCAAAGTAGACTGTAATTCCTTTGTCTTTAAAAACTAAATGACCTGATATATTATCTATCTATATATATATATATCTATATATATCTATATATATATATATATATATGACACAAACGTATGTAAACGAAGTGTGTATTTTCTGTAACTGTTGAATAAAAACTGCTAATTACGATATTGTAATATCTGCTCTTGCTATGTCCCAGTATAAGATGCGTTACACAGAGGTATAGAGGCCTCTTTAAAGCAAAGGTGGGAATCAAATAGCAGTTTAAACTAGAATACATTTAAATTAATGTGATTTCCTCCAACTAACTTTATTTCTCGTTTGATTTGCTGTAATACCTCCGGACACACATTCATCTTTCCAAAGTAACTCAAAGTTACGTAACTTCAGGGAAATTGAGATGACTTTCTGTTCACAACGCTGTGGGATATCAAAGGTTAACTGGTTGCCAGTAAATGTGTTATTATTTCCTCATCGCTCATACTTTGATCTCAACAATACGATAATAAAGCCTCTTATCGAATTGGATGTTAAAATGTAATATGTCACACAACATAAAAGCAGCCAGAGGGGTCACATCAGTCACAGGTTAACTACGATGCCAAAATCTTAACTAATCAAACTTTTTTGACAGAAGAAAGAAATTGATCAATAACAAGCTTTGGTCTGGCATCCAACATGTTCATTGTCTTCTCTTCTTTGCATTGTTTGAACATCAAAGAACCAGATGTCAGGTCAATAAGCAGCATCGGCCGTTCAGCTAAAATCTTCAACTCTGCTGAATATTCTTTGCTTAAATAAAGAAGGACAACACTCAGCAACGTTTGTGTTGAATACTTTTATTTCTACAGACAATTTGGACCAAAATAACCATAATAATACGATCTGCAAAGCAAAAGGGAAGAGAAAGCTGCTGAAGCTGAAGGGACACAGAACATTAACAAATACTAAGTCAATACTTTTATATTTTTAAAATGTATTTGTTACTCTGAAGAACCAAACAGTTTGACAAAAAATTCACATAAATGTGGCGAACATTAGTTTGACAATAACAGGATTATACAGAGTAATAATAGTATGAAGTGAACTCATCATGGAAAAATGTACCATAAGTTTTATAAAGACAAGCAACATTAACCTTAAGGGTAGCTGGTAATACAAGACTCAGCACTAACAAGACTCAAGAGACACACTAGATTGTTCAGCTTTAGTTTAAATGTGTATCTCTATAAATATGTTATTAATATGATACTGTTACTCAGTTACTCATCTCCTCCATGTAACTTAGAGGAATCATTTTCTTTCATGCACGTTCTGTTTTAATCATGTTCGTCTCAAGAAGTGTTCTGATCAACGAGCTCAAATATTCTACACAATATAATGTATTCAAATGTTTTCATGTAAGCAGAAAGGTTTGGTTCATCTATAAGCGTGACAGAGGTTTCAGTTGTCGGGTCAATAATGGGCCTGACTACTGGGATCCAATGTCAAACACTTGGACACTTGATCCATTCTCAGGAGTCTAAGGTTGGCAGGGGATAGTGTAATCGGTTGGATTTTGGTTGTTGTACTCCTGAAAATGGACAGGAAGGCATTGGTTGTCAATTTTATCACAAGCCACAATCACTGTATCTTGGGTTTTGGAACGCTTTGTAACTTGGCAATTTTGGTCGACTTCCAGATAATAGAACATCATGGGTGAAACACTGATGCACAAGTCACGGTTGTTAATTAGCTGGCGGCCTTTGCCATTACAGATGTCCTCGACAGGTTTCCGATCCTCGAAGAAGGACTGCTTGTCTCTGCCGCAGAGTCCATTGTTGTGTAGGTACCTGTGTAATGAGATCAATATTTAACTGCAAAGTAAATGGTATTTACAACTTAGTTTACTTACTCTGAAATATGTCAATAAAGCAGTAGTGTGACATTAAAAACCCCTGTCGTCAACTTCTATGACATCAATATGAAATGTTGGTCAGTTGACTATCATTTCTAAAATCCTGAAGTACGCAGTACTGCAATGTATTATCTTCATCTAATTAGTGGCTAATGAACTAATTGACACTTTAACTTACTTTTTCCACTCGTCCAATGAATTTCTGTCAAACGTCGCATTAAGGATGTGTTTCTGAACAAATTCTTCGTACTTCTTGCAGTCAACTTTCGCAACACAAGGATCGTACCATGCATGAACGAGGGTCAGAGCCAGTGTGACGGTGATCAGGAGAACGATGTTCATCTTGTCTAGAGGGGAGAAGGAATGAGACTTTTTGAGCATCTTATTTTGTAGTTCAAAAAGATTTAAAATACACCAGTAATTGGTCAAGTGCCGTCCACACAGCATCCACACTACACTCATCACTACGTGCAAAATGAACGTCTCTTGTAAATGAATCGGTACTGTCACATCGGTTTGATAGCATTTTAATTATTGACTGAATTCTAATAATAACAAAATATAATTTGTGTTGGTGATGAAGAGGTTTCCTCACCTGCTCTGATCAGCAGCCTCTGTACTGTAGATGTTGCTGTGTTGAGTCTGCAGGAGGATCGATGCCAGCTGATTAAGTCCAACAATATGTCTCCCCTTTTAAACCTAACAGCCAATCAAAGTACCGCAAACTACCCTTTCACCATATAAGTCTGTGATAATCACCAGCAAACTAGTCTAGAGGATGGTACTGTGCATACATGTGTCGGTACAAACCAACTGCTGATTCTGTAAATGAGGAAGTGCACTTTTGCAGGAAGCTACTGTTTGTGTGAAGCCGTGGGTCACTGCTGCTTAGACCAAATGAAAGAAAATGTCAAGTAACACCAGCCAGTGCTTCTTGTAAGTTCATGCACAAATACTGCACACGATCCATCGAATAGAAGTTTCCAATAACTACTAGTTATTATAAATATATGTAATGGATTTCAGATAAATCATCTAATTGATATATTATTTGTTTGACCAATAACATATTTGTGAGGCACCTTGATGCTTCTAGCTAAATGCTACCATGCTCAAAATGACATATCAGCTCAAGAGAGGCATAAATGTGGCTCAGTGCAAACAAGGGTTTTCAATCTCATCTTTTTGGATATGAGTGTGAACAGGGCCCTAATTTCCCAGATCTGTTCTTGGATTTTGGCTGGCGCAGTCTTGCGATTTTTGCAATCAGTGCTGCCTGCGGCTCTGGTAGCGGTAGCAACCTGTCGGTCACAAGGTTGCCCGCCCTAAAGCCTACCCTGCTTTATCGTCTATTTTACTCTAAATGGGACCAGAATTTACTAAATCATGACATCATGGTGTACTGAAAGTCTTAAATAGTGATTCAGACCATGAACTCATGGTCAAAATGTTTACCGTGGTGCACATGCACATCATCATATTCTTCTGACTTTTTTCTAGTTTATTTGTAATTTTCAAGGTATTAAACAAATTAACGCACAAACCTCGCTACTCTCTTCTTTTGTTCATCCTGAACTGTTTCATTTTGTTTCAGCCAAACCAGTCCGAAAGCATTTCCTTGTTGTGTGGGTCATATTCTTATCACAGCATACGGTAACAAGAATGGTGTTCATGAGTAAGGAGCTACACTGAAAAGCTGGGAAAAAAGTTTCCAGCCAACGATCACTCGTCAGTTTGGAGAGGCCTGGAAGTACTCACCAAGTACAGGAGACCATCCTGTATAATATAAACGCATAAGCACAAAGTCACTGTGGGTGAGACTGTACGCAAGAACCCATTTAACATCTGTGAACATCACTCTTTGATTGAACGGTTTAACAGCGTGATGACATCATGAGTGGGCATTGTTTGGCTACAGCGGTGGAATATAACTAAGTACTTACCTGTTACTCCACTACATGTGTCATTACTTGCACAAGCATTGTCAGAATATGAACAACTCTGTTGTCTATAAACTGTTTATACATAGAGAGCGGGTCCTCTTCAGGGAGCCCACCTGGTCGCACCGTCATGTTTCAACAGTAACCCAGAACAGACAAACCAAACACCGGTTCTAAGGGGAGCCTTTCACGTTTTTACGTTACCGGGAGGCCACCGTGGTTCTCCGACACACTTAAAGAAGGATCAGAGAGAATATGGAGCTTGAAAACAAAAATTGTGTCATTACTTTTTGTAGAAATAAGCACAGTTCACCAAACAGTCACATTTGTTTCGCCAGATTGCTTAAAATATGAAAGCATTAGCCTGTCCAAGACGTACACTCTAAACTATTTCCCCGTAACTCACTGGCAGCAGGGACGCTAGTAATTTACTGTTTACTTTACTGTTTATTTACGGTGGCGCTACCTCAATTTACTTCTACGGCATCTTACCGTATACTGGATTACGGTATGTGATAGTAGGATAACTGAGTTTTACGGTGTATGCCAGAATGTTGCTGTTTATTTACAAAAGGGTAAGACAACCCAATACCTTTGCATTTAATTCGCAACAAATAAAAGAATAGACATTCAATACATAATTGTTGCAGTTTAATACATGTTCTCAAGACAAATCATGAAGGGATATTTGTGTTGTATCACAAAACTCACAATGTACTGCATGCAACAAATAAAATCATAAAATCTTGAATGACCGGCTTGACTGAACTCATGAGGATAACCTCAGACCAGAAGCGCCAAGATGGAAAAGTGGCCGATGGTATGCTACTGTTGTTCAGAGGTATGTACCTGTCCCTGGAGTGGTATGTTGTTGTTCAGAGGTATGTACTGTAGCGTGAGCGGCTCCGGCCCCGTTTCTAGGCGGGGAAGTAGTTCCCACCTAACACGGTGGTTACTCCGTCGGCTGCTCCACCTGTGAGGATATGCGTTCCTCCTTGAGGTCTCAGAACAATACCTTCGGCCTTTTATCTCAGTTTATCAGTGGCTACAAGAACTCATTCGAGCATTCCTCTCTGTCAGCCTTCACTGATTTTGTAATGAGGTTCTACTTTGGTTTTCCTCTCTGTCAGCCTTCACTGGTTTTGTAATAAGGTTCTACTTTGGTTTTCCTCTCTGTCAGCCTTCACTGGTTTTGTAATGAGGTTCTACTTTGGTCTAAGCATGCTATATGTTGTGCTGGTTATACTTTGAAATCAAAAGGGTTACAGGTTATAATAGCTATACTTTTATGCTTTCATACTTTTCTACGATCTTTCTACAGTACCTGTCCCTGGAGTGGTATGTTGTTGTTCAGAGGTATGTACCTGTCCCTGGAGTGGTATGCCGGTACCGTACTTTTCCAAAGGCACACTGTTTCCTGAAGCCAGGTTCCGCTTGAAAGTGGTAGTCCACTGTCAGACAGGCATACTAGTGCGGCCTCTTGATACATATGCACATTTATTGTAAATTGGTTTGATTCACGAACAGTGATGCCATAAATGTATTTTTTTTCTTACTTTACTGACAAAGTAGTGCAACGTCTTAAATAAAGGAATGTATCTATGTTATCGCATCCATTTTCTTGTTCGGACATATGAAAGGTTTTTTAAATGACAATAAATTGATTTCGTATACTGATGTGCCCTGAAACTGATATTATGGCCAAAGTATATACTGTATCTATCTCTCTCTCTATATATCTCTATATCTCCGATAGGAATGGCCTACCCCTCTGATTCAACGGCATATACCACTAATATGAACTTTCAAGCAGCACCTGCCTTCAGGAAACAGTGTGCCATTGGAAAAGTACTGGCATACCTCTAGGTACATACCGCTGAACCACAGTAGCATACCACTCCAGGGATAGTCAGGTTTACTCCGAATGAGGTTCAGCTTTTTGTACATGATTTCTGTAGTTTAAGGAAAGCTTTTAGCGATAGTGTTCAGCTAGCTAACTCTAATTTCTAATTTGCAGTTGTTCGGTGAAACGTGGAGATGAGACTTTCTTTCTCTAAGGGATGAAACTAACAGAAGGCTTATTGACAGACGGCTCAGTTTACACACACAACTCCAAACTAAGAACACAGATTTATCAATGCAGCAATTTACTTTCACACCCAATTATCCCTCAGATTTATTTAAAGGCTGAATGCTGAAGTTTTCGTCCCCTTTTGTGGTCTTGTGACGACAAATTCATCCAACTTGCCAAATGCATCATTGACTGTTCATCATTCAGCCACTAACTGTATGATTTAGAATTCATCTGTTCATCATTCATGCAGATATGGTTATTGAGTAGCAGTGTGTATATTCATATTATGTTCATAGAAGTCAATAAATCTGTTATTTATGAAAAAATTGATGACGGATTGTCGTGTGTGAAGAGTTAAGTCACTGCACACGAGTCAAGATCACCGTAGCATCCTTCAGGACTCAGATTAAATTAAGTTATTTTCTACGCAAATGCAATTGTTAAATGAGTTAAACTTTCATTTCAATAGCCCAAAGTGGAGTGCAGGCATTTACGCTGCAGGGTTCAGGGAGAAACCAAAAGCCTCCTGATGATGGAGGGGTGGGGCCGACCCAGACGGATTACAAGCAGACTTGTAGATTTGTGTCTACAAGGGTTTATTAACTCTCATGTAATCTGGATATGAGACACTTGAACTGAGGCATCTCTCTCGTTCATTGAACACAGAGAGATACAGAGGTTTGATGAGGGACAGGTGTGCAGCAGGGAGGAGGGTCAGGTGACTGAGAAGGGCGGGAAACATTGAGAGCAACAAGTGGACGGATGGCGAGTAATTATAATTGAATAAGCAAAATGTTTGACTGAGTTGGACTTTCCCCAAACAGCTTGCAAACCTTATTGAGTGACTATGTTCCAAAAAACAGCTTTCCTATTTAGTCAATTAATGATGCAGTGGTTTAAAACAGTTCCATGAATACTTCTGTTGATGTCTTGACAAATTCCCTTCACTTCATGACTTGTTTTTGGAATAATTGTGCAAAGTGTGTTTTGGGAATCACTCTCAGAAGGCTGCTGTGGTGGTTAGTGGGTGATAAGCCTCCAACTATATGAGACTTCACCATCCACTCCCTTCCCACACTAACGCACTCCAGAAGTAAATAAAGACGGACAAAACTCAGCAGCGTTTGTGTTGAATACTTCACAAAGTTCAGAGAAAATGCAAAGCAAAAGGGAAGAGAACGCTTCTGAAGCTGAAGGGAAACTGAACAGGTTTCATTATGGCTTTAAGTTACATCAACAAATACAAAGTCAAACATCTTTTATATTTTATTATTTATTAGTTACTCTGAAGAACCAAACAGTTTTACAAAGAATTGACACTGGACACAGTATATTGATATAAATGTGGCGAACATTAGTTTGACAGTAACAGGATTATGCAGAGTAATAATAGGATGAAGTGAACTCATCATGGAAAAATGTACCATAAGTTTTATATAAGGTTAGCTGTCAATTAGAGACTCAAGAGACACACTAGATTGTTCAGCTTTAGTTTAAATGTGTATCTCTGTAAATATGTTATTAATATGATGCTGTTACTCATCTCCTCCATGTAACGTAGAGGAATCATTTTCTTTCATGCACCTTCTGTTTTAATCATGTTCGTCTCAAGAAGTGTTCTGATCAACGAGCTCAAATATTCTACACAATATAATGTATTCAAATGTTTTCATGCAAGCAGAAAGGTTTGGTTCATCTATAAGCGTGACAGAGGTTTCAGTTGTCGGGTCAATAATGGGCCTGACTACTGGGATCCAATGTCAAACACTTCAGACACTTGGTCCATTCTAAGGAGTGTCTATTGATTGCAGGGTTTAGCATCAGTGGCTGGACTTTCATTGTTGTACTTCTCAAAATGGACAGGAACGCATTTGTCTTCAATTTTATCACAAGCCACAATCACTCGTTTTTCGGTCTTGTCAGGTCCTTCAAGAACATTGCAATCTGTGTCGACTTTGAGATCATATACCGTCATTTTTCCATTACTGATGCACAAGTGTCCCTTAAGGTGGAGGCCCTCGTCACCACAGATCTTCACGACCGCCTCCCAACTCTCGAGGAAGGACTGCTGTAGTCTGTCTTTAGTGCAGAGGTTTTTCCCCTTGTTTTTTTTGTCCTTTAGGTACCTGTATAATGAGATCAATGTTTAACTGCAAAGCAAATGGTATATACAATGTAGTTTAATTACTCTGAGATATGTCAATAAAAGCAGTAGTGTGACAAAAAAAAAAAACCCGTCATCAACTTCTATGACATCAATATGAAATGTTGGTCAGTAGACAATATAAATTCTAAAATCCTGAAGTACACAGTACTGTCATTTATTATCTTCATCTAATTAGTGGCTAATGAACTAATTGACTTAACACTTTAACTTACTCACTTCGTCAATGAATTTTTGTCCAAGACAATGTCCTTTGGAAGGATGTGTTTGTCCTGAAATGTAATATGCGGTTCGTCCTTGCTCTCCTGACAAGGTCCAGTGTTGTGTGCCTTTGCATGAACGACAGTAAGAGCCAGTGTGACGGCGATCAGGAGAACGATGTTCATCTTGTCTAGAGGGGAGAAGGAATGAGACTTTTTGAGCGTCTTATTTTACTTACTCTTAAAATACACCAGTAATTGGTCAAGTGCCGTAAACACACAGCATCCACACTACACTCATCACTACGCGCAAAATGAACGTCTCTTGTAAATGAATCGGTATTGCCACATCGGTTTGATAGCATTTTAATTATTGACTGATCTAGAAAGCTACTCTATAAATAAACTCAATGATACATTTACCTTCCTGACTTGAAAGTAGAAAGACATAAATATTCTTATTGTTAGTCATCTCACTCAAACAGGACAGAAAACAGATTCTAATAATAAGAAAACATTTGTGTTGGTGATGAAGAGGTTTCCTCACCTGCTCTGATCAGCAGCCTCTGTACTGTAGATGTTGCTGTGTTGAGTCTGCAGGAGGATCGATGCCAGCTGATGTTGAAGTCTCTGATAGAAGTCCAACAATATGTCTCCCCTTTTAAACCTCCTCTTGTCTTGGAAACATTTGACCGCAACCAATCACTTTAGAACAAGGAGATGAACAGCCAATTAAAATACTGCACATTTATCTTCACCTTAAATGTCTCCTTATTGGATGAGGCATGTGTACGTTGATACTGCTCCATGTAATTCTGTAAATGAGGACGAGCAGCTTCTCATTTGCATAGATATGTAGCGGTGTGGAGCCACCATGTTGAAAACTCGTGCAGAAGATCCTGCACATGACCTGCAACCCATCCAGTCTGTGAAACACACAGAAGAGGTGAAACACCTCTGTAAATACAACAGCTACATGCATTCAGGATCCAGTGGTGTGATGCTGTCGGTCAGTTGATGCAACAAATGCAATTTACTCACATCATGGAAAAGAGAATAAGAAAATATAGAAAATCCTGCAACACCTGCACTATTTATGCAATAAATACAGAAATAAAAACATTGGATTCACGAAATATACAGTTTATGTTGTAAGTGTTTTAAATGGCAGCAAACAGGAACATGTGTAATAACCAGGATCATAACAGTGTATAAGAAATACACTCACGTTGTTGCAGTAATCATAGTGAGTTCTGCAGGACGTGGTAGAAGAAGCATCATTCGGTCTTTATGGGGATGTAATGGTGGGGATGTATTTGTCTTAAATAATAAAAACTAGAAATTATTTAAGAGAAATTATAAAAGAAAACGTGTGCAATAATTGACAGTAAAAGATTCTGATCTAACGGGCATGGTTTTAAAAAGACATATTTTGAGGTTTTAGTATTTCTTTGGTTTTTGTTGTAGTTTTTTTGTTGGGTTTCAGTAGAAATACAATGTAACACACTCACAGGGGACGTCAGAGACCGTTCACCCACTTCATAAGCGATGTAGCCTCAGCTTATATTCTTCAGATTGACTGGTGCTGTTCCTTTTAGTAATTTGTTAAGTACATTGAAAGATATAAAGGAGAACAATGAGCAGTTTTTACGTCCAATCACAATCCAGCTACAACAAACAATCGATTAACTGCCACGTTCTAATATACAAGAGGGCTGCTGAATGTTCACAGTTGTGTCTACGTAGATCTAGTCCAGGTACTTCCCACACTAACACACTCCAGAAGTATTAACTTAACATCTGTGCATTGAGCAGCATCGACCTTTCAGCTAAAATCGTCAACTCTGCTGAATATTCTTTGCTTAAATATAGAAGGACAAAACTCAGCAACGTTTGTGTTGAATACTTTTATTTCTACAATTTGGACCAAAATAACGATAATAATGCGATCTGGAAAGTTCCAAGAAAATGCAAAGCAAAAGGGAAGAGAAAGCTGCTGAAGCTGAAGGGAAACAGAACGGGTTTCATCAGTCAAACGTCTTTTATATTTTTTAAAGTTATTTGATACTCTGAAGAACAAAACCAAAAAATTCACCCTGGAGAAAGTACAAGGATATAAATGTAGCGAACATTAGTTATATTAATAATAGTATGAAGTGAACTCATCATGTAAAAATGTACCCATAAGTTTTATATTGACAAGCAACCTATTAACCTCAAGGGTAGCTGGTAATACAAGACTCAGCACTGACAAGACTCAAGAGACAAACTAGATTGTTCAGCTTCAGTTTAAAATGTGTATCTCAATAACAATGTTACAGCGTTGGTCTGTGTGGAATGCAGAGTCTTTTCCCCTCTCGGTACCTGTGTAATGAGATCTATATTTCAGAGCCAGTGTGACGGTGATCAGGAGAACGATGCTCATCTTGTCAAGAGGGGAGAAGGAATGAGACTTTTTGAGCATCTTATTTTGTTGTTTAAAAAGATTTAAAATACAGTCAAGTGCCGTAAACACACTACACTCATCCACTACGTGCAAAATAGTAAAAATAGTAAATGTATTAGTACTGTGTTCGAAAAATATTACTCGACACCGGTTATAAAATCATTAAACAGGACATTTATTCTTGCAAGAAGGAGACAGAGTTGAACACATACAAGTTAATGCGTCAAGGTGCTGCTCACAGGTCTGTCTCTGATATATACAGTATATACTGAGGATAACACACAAGTACGTTGGAACAGAATGATTAGCATATACTGAGGATAACACACAAGTGAGTTGGAACAGAATGATTTGCATATACTGAGGATAACACACAAGTACGTTGGAACAGAATGATTTGCATATACTGAGGATAACATACGAGTACGTTGGAACAGAATGATTTGCATAAACTCTGGAACATCGTTTGGACCCGTTTCTTTGATCATTCATTCAGTCTAAGGTCAGACTTGGAGAACGTCATCGTTGCAAATCAGCCTCGCGTACAGACGGACATGCTCAACAGGTTTACTATCTCCTCTTTACTCAGGTCACAGAAGATGTCAGGACAAACAGCTGACATGCTCTTCAAGAAAGACAGCTGTGACACCTAATGAAAAACCCAGCTGAGACACTTAGTGTGAAAAGAAGTTCACACATATTTAAGGAAGTTTGAATTTGACAAAAAGCTGAATAGACATTTGCGGAAGTATTTTTCTCTTTTCAGTCTATGCATTCATTTCATTTAATATACTTAACTATGTTTTCCATTCATTTATTAACAGTGTAATGTTTCTTCACATACATTATTATATTTTTGCTTTTGTCTTTTCGTGTGAAGCACTTTGTGACATCTGATCTAGAAAGGTACTTTAAATAAACTAATGTACTTTGTCAGTGGGAAGACAGAAATAGTCCTAATGTTAGTCATTCAAGTCATGATAAGGACAAAAGACAGATTCTAATGATACTGTACTGTAAATGTTTCTGTGTTGAGTCTGGAGGAGGATCGACACCAACTGATGTTTAAGTCTCTGATAGAAGTCCAATAACATTTCCCCTTTTAACCCTAAAGGAATAACAGCCAATCAAAGTACGGCAAACTACCCTTTCACCATATACGTCTGTGATAATCAGCAAGCTAGTCTTGAGTGTGGTAGGCTACTGTGCATACATTTGTCGGAACAAACCAACAGCTAAATGCTACCATGCTAATTTCCCAGATCTGTTGGAGTACAATCTTTAATGAAAGCATAGACTGTCTAAGGAGACGGAGTCGCCAACACGTCACCCATTGGTCTGTGGACTGCGGTTTTGAAGCCTCGAGTTCGGCATTTTGTCTTGTATTGCGATTTTTGCAATCAATGCCGCATGCGGCTCTGGTAGCGGTAGCAACCTGTCGGTTGCCCGCCCTAAAGCCTACCCTGCTTTATTGTCTATTTTACTCTAAAGCAGTGGTCACCAACCTTTTTAAGCTCAAGATCCCCGACCTCTGCCTTGGTGACAGGCAAGATCTACCTATTGAGGCGTTGAGAGAAAAAAAGACTGTCCAGACCAGGGGTGTTTCTAGGATTCAAAGAAAGGGGGGCTTAGCCCCAAGGGGAGCGTGTCATGTTAGGCAATTTTTTTGGGGGCGCGAAAATCCATTGTTTCAGACAGTTCATAGTGTGATTTTGCTCAAATAAAGAGAGAGAAATAATTTTCCTGCTTGTAAAGGAAAGACGGATAAACTGGCTTTCATATCCGCGTCACTCCCAAATTCTAATTCTTAAAGGGGCCGCACACAATGGATGGAGAATGGACCTGACAGTGTCAACTTTTGACTTGTTTTATTATGAGCAGAAGGGAATACGATTTTGATCAGCATTTACATCTATTTTGTTGTCCGTGTAGTTTTTACATACCAGTGATATTTTATGCTCATTTGGACACAATCACTGAGATACAGATGAACTAGTTCAGTGTCAAATATACCATTCAATGGAGAAAAAACATCAATAACAAAAATAAAAACACATTTCAAGTACATCTTAGTTATCGAATGATAAATATTGTATGATGGGCTGAAATGGAAGGCACCCAATGCATTCACTATAACCAAGTCAAACTAGGATTACAATGTACAGAGACAAACACTACAGGACTAGATCCGGACAGGACTTTCCGCTTTGACAGGACTTTAATCAGTCTGAAGTTGCTTTCGCGTTGCCTGTGGAGTCTGTCGATTGTGCGCACGTCTCTTCAGTTGCACGCCCTTATAAGGAGCTGGCAGGCCGTTTCTGTATGCAAATCCAGGTGCACGAGAACGCGCGTTCAATTTAAGAATCCTGATTCGGGGGAGCACAGCTGAGAACACGTCGGCTGTGTAAGAAGAACCCATTTTCAGGCGTTCATGAATCAGGAGATCTTTTCTGACGTTGGTCTTCTGAAGTCCGTAAGAAAACATTTCAGAAAATGTTCGAGAATGAGGCCCAATGTGTTTCTGAATTTATTTTTATTTTTATTTTGGATCGCGATCGACGGGTTGGCGACCGCTGCTCTAAAGGGACCAGAATTTACAAAATCATGACATCATGCTGTACTGAAAAAGTCTTGAAAATAGTGATTCAGACCATAAACTCACGGTCAAAATGTTTACTGAGGTTCCTATGCACCTCATTACTATATTGTTGGGACTTTTTAAATTTTCAAGATATTTAGTAAACAAATGTTCATGTTCCCGACACATACTATTGTCCCAAGGGTCTGTTTGGGGGCCATCTTTGCAGCACATCTTACAAAGACAAGTGACCTTATTTTTGTATGAAGGGGGCGTCGACTTACATTTCACCAGCGAATTGACATATTTAGAGACCGACTCAATCAGACCAAAGCAGAATTAATTTAATATCAACAACAGAAACCACATGATAGGACCAATGGTTGAACGTGACACAGATTAACAGAAGATACAGAGAAAAAAAGGAAGCTTTCACCAAATTGTTGAACTCATGTGAAGCAGAGACACTAATGGTGGAATGTAACCAACTACATTTACTTACAAACTTTCAGCGTGGCGTTGGATCCAGTGGGGACCGGCGCAGCAGCGAAGCTCTGCTGAAGTTTGGACCATTAAGATTTAAGATATATTTATGTATTTTGGACCGAAATAAACATTCTGAAGTGTTCAGTTTCTCACTGTTTACAGAATGTTTACAAAAATAAACAGTGGCTTGATCCATGACGAAGAGTTGCACTTTGATCGTAAATAGTAAAAAAATAATCTCCACCTCAACCAACCACAGCAGTAAAATCCTGCTTTTACTTTATTGCATGATAATAATAACATTTTTCTCCATTGAGTACTTAAATGTTCCTGATAGGACTTTTATTTTTAACTTTTTATCCTTTGGCATAAAATATCAAATCTTTAGTTGGTTCAAAAACTAATTTCATATATATTTTTGCAAAACACTCACAGAAAAAACTCTATCTCTTCATTAATGTTTGAATAAAAAAATGACCCGTTTAAAAAGAAGAAAAGTCTAAACTTGGACAGGTAATCAATCCCCCAACACCTCAGATGATCAGGCCAGAAAAAACCCAATTCAGACCCGTTGCTGGTGAAACACCATTTAACAGTAAAATGTTACTTTACACCCAATCTCCTGGTGCATCGTAACCAGCAGTGCACAAGTAACACATCCAGCTACTGCTGCTGTTTCACAGCAGAGATGATCAGCGGACGGGTGTTTTTCTCATTTTGTTTAAGATGTGGACTAAAATATGGGAAAACCTCGTCGCTGAACGAACACTCCGTAAACGAGTAGATGTGAGATCTGGCCGTCACATGGTAGAAGGACACGAGACCTTCCTCGTAGTCCACAAAAACCCCGACCTTCTGAGGTTTCCCCGTCAGGGAGAGGCTGGCGGGCGGCGCCGTTAGAGCTGCGTACTTTTCCTCATCGTAATGCACGATGGCCCAGTAGCCGATATCCGGGCTCAGCGAGAGTTTCCCCTTGCGCTTTGCGTCGCGCCTCGCTACCCCCAGGTCCCACCCCGTCTTGTTGCCGACCTCCACCTCCCAGTAGGACTTCCCAGAGGACAACCTGTTGAGTCCCAGGATGCTGCCAAACACGTCAAACCTCTGTGGAGCATCAGGAACCTTCTGGGTCTTTCCTCCATCGCTCACCATCTTCCCGTCGGGGGACAGAACAAGACACGGGTGTGCGGTGGTCGGATCCAGCTTTACATCCACTGAAGTTCAGCAGAATAATGGAAATAGAATCATGATGTACTTCATATGGGTGAGAGACACACTGTATGTTAATGCTTGTGTTTGTGGCAATTTCTAAACGACCAATTACCAAATCTTTGGGAAGTGCTTCCTGAATGACACTCGTTATCCCCCACCTGTTGTCCCAATAACCTAATTGGGACACACCTTGAGTGAACGTATAAAAGAGCCAGGCTCAGGTGTGCAACTTCATTTTTTATCCTGAAGAGGACCTGACAAGGTTGAAACCAGTTTTCTTTTAATTGTCACGAGAGGCCATGTAACCATAAAGGCTTTTAAATTGAATCTCACACCCCTTAATGCCTGACGTTTTTTTCTTTTAACCATAATCGTTCCCTTACCACTGTTTTTTTCTGTTTAAATAGTCAGATTTTCATTAAATGTTCTGAGTCACACACCTGCAAATGTGGGAATCCTCTTGAGTTCTGTGGAAAGATAAATCCTATTAAAGCAAGTGACTACGGATGTAATGCATAACTTGGTGGACTTGAGCAGTGCTCACCAACAGAAGAGAGTTTATCCAGTTCCTTGTGAATTTCTTCCATCATGTTTGACGTTATAGTTCTCAGCGTACCAAATGAGAATAAAGTGTCAACAGTGACATTTTTCCAGTCACAGGTTTCGCCCAGGCCTGTTTGAGGTGAAACCTGTGAAATAAAATATGAGAATATTACAATTTTAGTAAATCCGAAACAGGTGGAAAAATCCACAGAATTGTTGAGCACAAACGGTGAATATTGTCTGAGCGTCCCCGAGATGTAGATATTGTCAGACGCTGACATCTAGCAGAGTAAAAGCATAATGACTTGCTGAAATGTTTAAAAGCTCGGATGCTCACCTGCAAGTCAGGAGTTTTGTCCAACTCGTCGATGGTCATTTTGAGTTTGTCAATTTCCTTTTGCAGCTTCTGGACCAGATCCTGTGCTTCTCTCTTCACTCTCTTTCTCCTAAAAGTAACATGAAGCAGTTAGTTGTATTCGTTGATGCCTCCTACCTGTGGTGTCGGTGTGACGTATCCCTAAACCGACCTCTTCTCCAGAGGTTGGAGGGCTTTCTGCCGCGTGTCCTCAACGACTCTCATCACCTCGGAGAACACGTTGTTGATCTCCAACCATTCAGCGTCCAGGCCGCCCTGGAAAGAGTAACGGACAGCGAGGATGTTAAAGAAACGTCAATAAGCAAAAATCACAAAGCAAAATAATCTGCCACAGCTCACCTTGCAGGCTTTTACAGATGATCTGACTTCGGCCATCTTTTGTTCTCTGGTCTGAATTTTCTGCTGTAAATCAGCCCTCATCCTGTCTTGCCTCGTCTTGAATGAAACAAATGATGCTTATATTAGTATGCACGCATTGTAGCGACCACGTGCACAAACACAAGTACAATGGCAGCATTGCTGAATGAAACTGCTGAAGTTTGAATATCAAAGGCTAAATTAGAGCCGTTAAAACCTATAAAATACCAAATAAAGTTGAATAAACTAAAGCTTTGTTTATACTCAAGCGGGGCACCGTAGCGCGAGCCTCTGCAGATGGGTACGAGCTCGCACAAAGGCGTTTAATGCTGTTTGTTGCATTATTCTCCGAAATGTAAGTGAAGAAGCAAGAAGACAAGAGTGTAAAAACACCATAAACCGACCTCCTCAATGCAGAGGAGGAATTGCAATCGACTGTAAAGTAATAAATATTCATTGACTACTTTCTTGCCTTTGAAACAAGCCCTGTAGAGAAAGAAGTCAAGTATTAAATGCTTCATAATCAAATGGAGCTTGGATACCCGGGTTTTGGCTAAAAACTAGACACTGTATTATTAAAAGTACCTTTTGTAGTTTCTGATCCTCCTTCTCTTTCTCCCTCTCTTTCTCTTTCTCCTGCTCTCTCTCCTTTGCTCTGACTGTTTCCTGT
The DNA here is from genome assembly GCA_028022725.1 of Lycodopsis pacificus. NCBI lineage: Eukaryota > Metazoa > Chordata > Actinopteri > Perciformes > Zoarcidae > Lycodopsis > Lycodopsis pacificus. The sequence continues at coordinate 14,070,244 of CM051710.1, read as the reverse complement.
GCTGTGGTCGTTGGAAGATAAAAGACCTGTTGCCCCACCTAAAGGATGAAAGCACTCAGTGCAAGCCGGACCAAATGATAACAACACTGTGCATGGTTACAACCACAACTTCTATCCAACGGGTACAAATCCATCTGTACCCAAGTGATTCACAGGATGGAGGCTGGATTTGCTCTTTTTAAATAGAGGGAATCTGCTGTACCTGCTGTGCACTGGTGGCGAAATCAAGCGCTCTACGAGCGTTGCCCATGGTTTGGGGCGTTGTGCTGTAGTGCGGTGGAGTCTGAAACGCTGCAGAGAAACAAGTTTGTCACCGTCAAAGAAAGCTGCTTTGAATCCTCTCTATGTTGTGAATGAACTACGCTCATGGAACACACCTGATCTGTTTGTTTCCTTCCCTGGGACTTCCGCGGCTGCAGGGTTGACTTGGGTGCTGAAGATCTGCGACATCGGCCTCAGCGACGGCTGTCGGAGAAAAGCGGGAGTCAAAGCTTTACTCACCGCGCAATATTTGCCCGACACTGTAACCTTGCTTTCACAGAAGGGTGTCGTACCTGCGCAACACTGGCGGAATCCAGCGCTCGGTTGGTTCCGTCTAAGATTTGACTTCCCATCACTGTGGGAAAAGAGCGTGGGTCACTGTTAAGCATAGCTGCTTTGACCATCTCTATCATTTCATCTTCTGTTCCTGGGAAAGCTGTGTTGGTGAGGTATGGCGACACGGGAACATTCTGTCAGAGAGAAGAAGAAGATTGGACAGTGGGTTTCTGATTTACATTGATTGCATTGAATCCTATTCCTTTTGTGTTATCCAGTACGATCTTTGTATATTAACAACATGATTTGTCCGAAATTGATTGTACGATTTTGAAGTTGTTTAGCACATATCATGTATATGTTTGCGTTTAATGCTGTTTGTTGCATTATTCTCCAAAACGCCAGAGTGTGTGTATCAACAAAATGTAAGTGAAGAAGCAAGAAGACAAGAGTGTAAAAACACCATAAACCGACCTCCTCAATGCAGAGGAGGAATTGCAATCGACTGTAAAGTAATAAATATTCATTGACTACTTTCTTGCCTTTGAAACAAGCCCTGTAGAGAAAGAAGTCAAGTATTAAATGCTTCATAATCAAATGGAGCTTGGATACCCGGGTTTTGGCTAAAAACTAGACACTGTATTATTAAAAGTACCTTTTGTAGTTTCTGATCCTCCTTCTCTTTCTCCCTCTCTTTCTCCTTCTCCTGCTCTCTCTCCTTTGCTCTGACTGTTTCCTGTGCTGTGGTCGTTGGAAGATAAAAGACCTGTTGCCCCACCTAAAGGATGAAAGCACTCAGTGCAAGCCGGACCAAATGATAACAACACTGTGCATGGTTACAACCACAACTTCTATCCAACGGGTACAAATCCATCTGTACCCAAGTGATTCACAGGATGAAGGCTGGATTTGCTCTTTTTAAATAGAGGGAATCTGCTGTACCTGCTGTGCACTGGTGGCGAAATCAAGCGCTCTACGAGCGTTGCCCATGGTTTGGGGCGTTGTGCTGTAGTGCGGTGGAGTCTGAAACGCTGCAGAGAAACAAGTTTGTCACCGTCAAACAAAGCTGCTTTGAATCCTCTCTATGTTGTGAATGAACTACGCTCATGGAACACACCTGATCTGTTTGTTTCCTTCCCTGGGACTTCCGCGGCTGCAGGGTTGACTTGGGTGCTGCAGATCTGCGACATCGGCCTCAGCGACGGCTGTCGGAGAAAAGCGGGAGTCAAAGCTTTACTCACCGCGCAATATTTGCCCGACACTGTCACCTTGCTTTCACAGAAGGGTGTCGTACCTGCGCAACACTGGCGGAATCCAGCGCTCGGTTGGTTCCGTCTAAGATTTGACTTCCCATCACTGTGGGAAAAGAGCGTGGGCCACTGTTAAGCATAGCTGCTTTGACCATCTCTATCATTTCATCTCCTGTTCCTGAGAAAGCTGTGGTGGTGAGGTATGGAACATTCTGTCAGAGAGAAGAAGAAGATTGGACAGTGGGTTTCTGATTGACATTGATTGCATTGAATCCTATTCCTTTTGTATTATCCAGTACGATCTTTGTATATTGACAACAACATGATTTGTCCTAAATTGATTGTACGATTTTGAAGTTGTTTAGCACATATCATGTATATGTTTGTCTGGATATACCTCAGTCCTGACTGGAACGGTCCAGTCAAATTGTCCACTGTCATTTTGATTCATCCAGGTGTTCTGTTGACTCCCTGACAATAAGAAGAAGAAAAGCTTAGAGTGGTTTGGGAGACGGCCTTTAACTCTTACTGTCACTCCTCTTATTTCCTTCTTTTGCAGCAGGTGAATTAGAGACATCAGTGATAAACATAATGCGTAACTAGAGAGCACGGATGTGTAGCCACTCACCGGATTTGAAAGGAGGGATGAAGATATTCATCACAGGCTCTTCAACTTTTATGGGAGGTCCCTGGTAGGTTAGTTGAGGATGGTAACTGCTAAATCTGAATTGTTCACTCTCAGGGATACTCATTCCCATGGGTGAGCATCCCTTCTTCCCCTGGTGAGTCCTCAGGCCATGGTATGTTGTCACTTTGGACCAACCGCAGTGGCAAGTCTGGAAGCTCATGTCTGGCGTATTGAGTTTGTCTGCAGAAGTCACACAACAGGTTAATTGGGTGCATCATATTTTTGTAGATTTTAATGCTGATGTGATTACCGGTGGTATCTTTTTTATGTTAGATCTACTGAATGTCTGACGAAGTTGTTTTCTAACTTTCATGTCAGTGATTGTTTATTTGACGTCAGACTGAACTGTCTGCAGCCTGGATGTGTAACACAGTGATTAGTCGCCCTCTAGCAGCACTCTAGTGTCATTGTGCAGTATCACCTACTTCCTGCTGTAAAACACACACAGCCTGACACAACCAGGAAATGACTTCTGACTGCAGAAAGTTAGATGTGGATAACTTCTAAACCTTGTCAGGGTCGTGAGGAGTTTTTCTTTAAACGGGATTGAATCAGTGGAATAAATCATAAAATAAGACGAGATGAACTTCTTTGATGCAAGGGGGGAAATGTTGCTGACAGCAGCAGAGGAAGAAGAGCAGAGAGGAAGATACAGATGAATGAAAACAAACATGCAGAGATAAACTAAAGGTAAACCTAAGTGGCACCTATACTGTATATCTGAGATTATTTATTACCGATCAGTATAATGAAGTTAATCAAGCACAACGGTAAAAATAGTACATTTAAAATAAACAATATAGTGTTACATAGTGTGTAAAACTGCTTGTATGGAAAATCAATAAAGATTACAACAATACAATATAGCATAGAATACGACCATGACATTATTAAATATTATATATATATTTATAGTCTTATTATTTATATATACTTTATATATATATACTTAGATATTTATAATGATAATACGAGTAGTAATAACAGTACTCATAAAAAGAATAATTTTTAAAGATATTGCCTCCATTCTAATTCTTTAAAAAAATATATATAACGTTGTAAACAAAGTTTGGCAATGCATAACATTAAACCAATTAGAAACACTTTATGGAATTTATAGAATATTTTCGACTTCATAAAATGTGGTTAATATATTTACTCCGGCGGCAGAACAAGGTGTAAATATAACCTCCATCGATAACTTTCTATTTCCCTGTAACAGCTGTTCCGTGTGTTCTGTACACGCCCTGAAACCTGCGGTTCACCGCAGACCTGTTCCTCTCCCTGTTGATGCTCAGTGCACTGCCATCACGTAGGTTACACAGCACGGGGAATCGCTCAAAACATTTATATTTGTATAATTAAATAACAAAATAATAACAAAACACAATTTAAAAGTCAAATCGCGTTCCTTGAAGCTAAACGTTTTTTAACACTATTTCCTTTTTCAACAAACATTTTGTTGTCAAACGGGAGCGTATAGTCGCAGAACATGTGTTTTTGTGTGTTATTGCATCATAGTTCAGGTACACGTCACGAACAATGTTCCATAAAAAAGCAACAAGAATCGGCAGCAGCTTACCTCGCGCTGTCTGACGTGGACGCTCCTCTGGCTCTGAGTGATCCGTCTCTCTTCTCCTCTGCTCATCCTCAACTCTTTCACTTTCGTTTCAGCCAAACCGATCCTGAAGGATTTCCTTTTCATCGCCCCACGCGCGACATGCTAAACAGGGCGTCACAACTCTGTTGTGTTTACATTATTATTTTAAAAAATCGTTAAAAAAATGTAGCAATTCATAGTGTAGAAAAATAAATAAATCTCTGAGTGTTTTCATAGCGTGTTCATTCCCCTGAGCATTGGAATATATAATATATAAAATACAGTCACATTGTATGGTGTTCATGAGTAACTTTCCATGGTGGAAGATGTATTCAGATTTTCATCAGATCTCTGTTCCAAGTAAAAGTCCTGCATTCAAAATATAAGCATCAAATTATACTTCAAGTACCAAAAGTCAGAGGACTCATACAAAATGGCTCATTTCTGAAAAATACATATTGTACTACTGTGTATTTATGATGCGTTGTAAGTGTCGCTAGCTTAATCTAAAACAAGTTATCATTCATATTTTATGTTTTTTAATTACATAGTATATTATGTATCAACAGTCTGTGCAAAGTAACGCAAGTCATAAAATAAATGTAGTTTAGTAAAAAAGGTAAGATATCGGCCTCCAGATTGTTAATAAAGTAGCATAAAATGGAAATACTCACGTAAGGTACAAGTACATCAAAACTATACTTTAGTGATGTAAATATACTAATCCTTCACTTAAATGAGTAACAGAAGGACTTCCCTTTCCACCTTCATGACAAGCAACAAGGAAAGGGTCAGAGGTCAGAGTGAAGGTGTTTAATAATAATGAACCACAGGAAGTGAGAGAACTCAAGCAGAATAAATCAATATCGACCCATTCATTCAAGAAATGCACATCAAAGCACTTGATATAAACACTTAAAACATTATTCATAGGGTCGATCTTTAGCAAGGCTCTGTAACTTTTGTTGAAAAGTTCTGTTTGAAATGTAGCGCAGCAGTAAAGTAAGTAAAGTAAAGCCTTAAAGCAACGGCGTGTTTGATTGCTTGAATGTTAATTTTTTAATTTGTAAGAGGAACATGGTGTTCGGTATTTTCTCAAAAGTTACATTCTGTTGTGTCGCGTTTAGGGCGATCTATTGGCAGAAATGAAACATAATATCAAGTTTGTTTTCGTTCTCTTCAAGGAGCCGACCGCCATCTTTGTACAGTAGTGGTGGTCTGTGTACTCTGATAGCCTTTTATAGATGAGGGAGCTAATATGCATTCTAATAAAGAAACACGTTGCTGATTATACAGAAACCTTATTTGTACAAAAATGTCTTTTTAATCAAACGTAGAAAATATATCAGTCTTTTGCATTACATCAACCAAAACCACATTAAGTGCAGTTTAGTCATCATCGCTTAATACTGCTGAACCTGTGAACAACCCATAATGTATCATGTCATCTATGGCTCTGGAGTGAGCTTTACAAGGTCTGAAAAATATCGCTCATGACGTCGTTTGAAAGGCAGGCGTCTACCGAGCAAGTCAGGCCTTAAAAAAGAGGTTCAGCTGCATTTTGGGAAATGTAGGATCCATCGATTTTGGAGCTTGACCCACCCTCCGAATAACACCCATAATTACTGGCGTTTCACGGTTGAGATGATCAGAGGGTCAGCTCTTCCATCTTCATTAACGTGCACAATGAAATAAGGGTAGATCCCTTCAGTGAACGCACACTCGGTAAACGAGTAGATGTGAGATTGAGCCGTCGCGTCGTAGAAGGACACGAGGCCTTCCTCGTAGTCCACAAACACTCCCACCTTCTGTGGTTTCTCTTTCAGGCGAAGACCAACCGGCGGATTTGTCTGGGCGGCGAACTTGTTTTTATAATGTTCAGCAACCCAGTAGCCGTTATCTGGGCACATCAAGAGTTGCCCCTCGCGTTGTGCATCACCTGTCGCTACACCGAGACTCCAGCCGGTCTTGTTGCTGACAACCACCTCCCAGTACGACTTCCCAGAGGTCATTCTGTTGAAGCCCAGGACGCTGCCAAACCTCTGGTTCCCTCCTCTGCTACTCAGTCTCTTCCCGTCAGCAGAAACGAGGCATTTGTATGCGGTGGTTGGATCCAACTCTACATCCACTACAGTTAAGATAAAACAACAACTTAACACTTACAGAACTCTGCTAATATCCAGAAGAGTCACACCCGCTGCAGCACATTCATTCTAAGAATTTTAGATCATTTCCTTTTGTCCACATTTAGTTGCAGATATTCTAAAATGGATTAAATGCACTTTTTTATTCCAAATTGAGTCAATATTGCAGATACATTGGTCAACTTAGACCAGTACCCTTGGATAGAAAACCAATTGGTCAACAATCAAATCCAAAACAATTTTGTATACAATTCTAAATACGCACCTGCAAAATTGGAAATCCATTGAAGTTCTGTTTGGGGAAACGAATACATAATTTTGTTAGTTAATTAGTGACGGTAAATTGAAAGTATTTGAACGCAATACAAACGTAATCAAATTAAACATTGGGTAAACTTATGGACTCACCAATAGCCGCAAGTTTCTCCAGTTTCTGTTGAATTTCTTCCATCATGGTTGACGTTGTAGTTCTCAGCTTGGAGAACGAACGGTTGAGGGACTTCCGCTCGGCATCCTCCGCAACTCTCACCACCTCCGAGAACACACTGCTGATCTCCAGCCACTCAGCTTCCAAGTTGCCCTAAAAACAAACAAAAAAAACGCAGCGCTTTGGTGTTCAATCCTATTTGGGAGAATTTATAAAAAATACAAAACGAATGAGTTCAAAATGCCGCAGCTCACCTTACGGGCTTTTACAGATGATCTGGCTTGAGCCACCTTTTGTTCTCTCATCTGGATTTCGTGCTTCACGTCAACTCCGATTCTGTCTTGCCTCACCTTGAACTGTTTTAACCCCCCAAAAAAAAGCTTTAAGCACTTATGTCCAGGCAGCCATTCAATCATTCAAGTACTCACCAAATATAAAGCAGGAGACAGCTTGGTTTGAACATATTAAAGAATGAATTTCAAGTATTTCTGTCTGTGGTTTAACAGTTCTTAGTAGTCATTTTAGAAAATTGACTGTTAAAACTAAACAATAAATCCATAGGGACGCCCCTTTGGATGGGCTTTGGACAACACGGCTCTAATAGCTGTAAGCTTCTGGGCTAATAGCTTCGCTAACACAACTCTACACCTGACAGACGTCAAGCATCGAGCATTCAGTAACAATAGAATAATGATTGAAGTAACTTTCCTATTTAAATAGCGGTGCATTTAACAATCAAAGAAATGTTAAGCAAAAAAAAAAAAAAAGATTGAATAGCTGAGAAAGTGCCTGAAATTACTACATATCTGTGTATAAAACGTGATATATTGTTAGCTACCTCTGGTAATGTTTGAGCCCTCCTGTCCTTCTCCCGAGGTCGGACTACTTCTGGCCGAGGTGGAACAGTTGGACGCTCCCTGACCAATCTATGAACCTGAAAGAAGGAAAAGAAGATTTAAATTCCATCGACACTGAATCATCCCACATAAAAACAATCTGCCTTACCTGCACACCAGTGGAGGAATCCTGCAGCTGACGGATTGACTTTGGGATTGTTTCCGTTTGGGAAGAGCGCCGCGGAGGTGCAGCAACTATCATGAGAGAACATAATCACTCTCTATCCAAGCTTCCTTATTTTTCGAATCGTTGTGCAAAATATTGTATCGTCTGAACAACAATATTGTACATACGTGGTTTGTTTTCCAGCTTGATTTTTCTCATTATTTCTGGGGCGGTGGTATAGCTGTTGGGCCTCGGTGACAATGGCTCTCTCTGTCAGGATAAGATGGAAAGTTGAAAGTTTAACTTACTTACATCAAGGTCCAAATACCTGTGGCAGCTGTTCATTTTACAGGTGGTAACAGATATGTCATTGTTTTGTTTTTTAAGCATTTGGTCATAAATTAAAGTATTGAAGCAAATGGGACGCGAATGTCCGCACAAAGCAGAGCACGGCTTAAATTACGACTGGTTACCCTAAACCTCCCTCTTGCAATCTGCAGCACTGATATACCTGCTTCTTGACAGTCGCTGTCTTCTCCGGCTGATGTTCCCATTGATCCACTTCTCCGTACCGATTTTTCCAGAACGACTGCTCTTCCTTCGGGATCCTCACTCCCTTCGGCGTGCATCCCATCTTCCCCTGGTGGATCCTCAGGCCCTGGTAGGTCGTTACTTTGGACCAGCCGCAGTGACATTCCTGGAGGCTCATGTCTGAATAGTAGTCTGCTGCATATGTTTGAAGATTTCATTTTGATCACATTCATTTTTGGAAGATTTAGGGAGGGGAATGAACGAAATGTGTACTCTGGAATCAGTGCAAAACTCACCGTTCTTGATAGGGGTGTAGACATCCTGATGAAAGTCCTTTTGATAGTCTGCGAGTCCCCCCACGTACGGCTGTCCCTGGAGGCTCACGTCTGAATAGTAGTCTGCTGTGTATGTTTGAGATGCAATTCAAGATTTAGTTTTGATCACATACATTTTTGGAAGATTTTGGGTGGGAAAAAAATCATTTTTTTTCCTTTTGGAGTGCACTGGAATGAACAAAATGTGTACTCTGGAATCAGTGCAAAACTCACCGTTCTTGATAGGGGTGTAGACATCCAGGTCGAAGTCCTTTTGATAGTCTGCGAGTCCCCCCACGTACGGCTGTCCGTACTCTTCAGCCTTCTGCCCCTTCGCCGTGCATCCCATCTTCCCCTGGTGGATCCTCAGGCCCTGGTAGGTCGTTACTTTGGACCAGCCGCAGTGACATTGCTGGAGGCTCATGTCTAATGTGTTGAGTATCTGTGGAACTTAAACACACATTTTAAACCATCAGAGACGGGGTTTCCTTCTCATGCATTCTGCTGTTATGTAACAGTGACACATTTTACTGTTAATATGGAGAACACTGAATATTTGAAATATATTATTAAAATTGTTTAATTGGCAATCAACGAAACGATTGTTTTCAAGTCATGTATGATCAAATAAAATGACAAACATGTTCTATGTAAACTAAATACTTTAGAGTTGTTTTTGTTTCCCAACACATACATTATAAAAGCAGAGCAAGTTTTAGAAAGCTCACCTCATAAATACAGGTCTTTCTATCTGATATACTGGTGAAAACTTAAGTCGCTTTAACAAAGGAATTACTTTTCGATGAATTGTCTTGGGGGGGGGGAAATAGCTCAACATTCCCTGATCTGGACGTTTTGTTTTTTTAGAAGAGCAACCGTCCAGTACTAACTGAGTCATCCTAATTTACCGCTGAGTCATGACGATGCATGTCCTGTTCTGTTCTCAAATACTTTAAGGACTTTCATTAAATCGTGTGCTGACTGCAACTGCCCCAGCACCTCTACCTCTTCCAGGAAATCGACCTATTTGTCTTTTAAAAAACAAACATTATATGATGTCATCTGGAATAAATACATTGTGACCAGTCAGCTGTAGTTATAATAAGTATATAATACGTAGCTCTAATAATGTAAAGCTACAGCTTTTTTTTTTAAGTTTTGAGAACCTTCACGGAAATGATAATTAATTGAATATACTGGATGTGAAATGATAAATTGTTTAACATAATGATTCAAGTTACTTTAATTTAAGTGAGCACGTGAAAGGAGCGCACATAACTGTCTCCATGCATCCACCCATCCGGAAAACAATTCCTCGCGAGGGAGCATTTCTGCTGCTGAAGACTGTAACTAAAGGAACTGGAGCTCTTTTTGTAATTACATTAACATTAGATTACATTAGCGTGACACTGCCTTTTTTTTAAAATCTGACCGTGAGACTGAATCTTATTTAAAATTAAGAAGACCAACAGAGAAGAAAATGTATCGTTGCTTACTTTAGTTGTTCTCCTGGGTTCTGTTTCTACTAGAGATGGGTTTTCCTCTCTGTTACGAGGGCAATATTCCTCTTTCAGTTTCGTTTCTTAAAAAAAAGGAAATCCGCTCACAGCCCCCTTATCTCTGCGCCCAGACGTGTCTCAGCCACACTGTTGCGCAATACAACTCAGTATGTTGGATTGAGTAAGTCAGAGACATTAAAAAAAAAGAGGAAATTTGATTCAATTTGATCACTTTTTATTTATTTATTTTAGATTAAAACAAGTTCATTACAGCACATTTTGTAAATAATCAGGCTACATTGTATGCCCAGTGGTGTATGTCCCCCCATCACCTTCATAATAAGATTACCAACAATCCCAAAGTCCATGTATCTCTCGATTTTACACATTGTTCGTCAATAAGTTTAATAAGTCTTGTATTTGAGGGTTGGATAAATCCATTAATGCATTTAACCCCTGAATAGATCAGACTTTCATTTTTTCCAGAAAACAGACATTTTTAACCTCCATTATAGACATTTATAACAGTTGTTGGTGTGTTTCTGGTCAACACTTTAACATGAAGTACAAGTCAGTACACAAGGTATATTGTAACAGTATTGCAACTTGGTTTGGTGCTACGATATTGGTTAGCCGCTCTGTCTTGTGAAATGGATTGCTTATCATTCATAGACACTGCAACAGGAAATAAACGGAACCACATTTGTAATGTTACCGTTTTCAACCGTGAAATGTCCTGCGTCCGAAATCGCACGTCTCTTAACTGTTATTACCACGTCTCCTCCTGAGAGCCGGGCGGATACTCTCATCCACGGTAATCCGTGCCTCATGTGACCAAACGATGGTTTGTGAGAATCAAAGTCTGAACTTATGTTAAAATAAATCACGACTAGCAGTGGAATGTCATACATACACTTACATGACCATTGATGTTACAGAGTTTGCATGCTGTAACATTTCCCCAGAAATAGAATGCAATTCATGTACCATCGGTTTCATACGGACATACTAAAAAATCTCACATGTTTAAGCGTACTGAATAGCTATAGTATGGAATTTTGGACGCAACCTTTGTCTTTAGTTCCACCCAGACCTTTCCAAAAAAAATAAATCTTCTACAAATTTTCCCCAACTTGATTATCTAGCCACAAAGGACAGGGTTCCCCACGAATTCCCACTCCACATTCTAAAAAAACGTGTTTTGACTGCCCACACACTCTTCACTACATGTCCATGTCCTGCTCATTGTAAGCAGAAATAATCAAAGGATCAGCGTTTTTCTCATCTTTTTTTTCATGTGGACTGAAATATGGCAGGAGTCCGTCACTGAGGTCGTCACTGAACGAACCCTCCGTAAACGAGTAGATGTGAGATTCAGCCGTCATATCGTAGAAGGACACGAGACCTTTCTCTGTGTCCACAAACACCCCGACCTTCTCAGGTTTCTCTTTCAGGGAAAGACCAACTGGCGGCGCCGTCATAGCTGCGTACTTTTCCTCCTCATAATGTACGATGACCCAGTAACCGTTATCTGGCTTCAGCGAGAGACTCCCCTTGCGGTTTGCGTCGCTTCTGGCCACACCCAGGTCCCACCCCGTCTTGTTGCTGACCTCCACCTCCCAGAATGACTTCCCGGAGGACAAGGTGTCGAGCCCCAGGATGCTCGCAAACAGATCAAACCTCTCCGGAACATCATCTACTTCCTGGTCCTCCCCTTCGTCTCTCACTTCCTTCCCATCGTCGGAGACAACAAGTCGCCGGTGAGCGGTGGTTGGGTCCAGCTTCACGTCCACTGTTAATCACAAAGTTTAAAATCAATAAAAAGATCTGAACACAAAAGTCTGCTTCTTGAAAGAAAAATATGAAATCACGTACCTCTAAACTTCGGAAGTCTCTGAAGTTCTGTGAAGTGAAGAAAAGGTCTTAGAACAATAAGGCGACATTCAAGCTTTTAACGTTTACCACCACGAATTAATTCCTACCAGTGGAGGTCAGCTCCTCGAGTCTCCGCTGAATTTGTTCCAACATGGTTGTTGTGGTTTTTCTCAAGGTGCCAAAAGACAGTGATGTGTCGAGCTCTTCCCCTGTTGAGTCTTTGAGGTTGTCCAGCTTTCGAAGAGATGGGTACTCCTGAGGAAGGGAGAAAGAAAGAGGAGATCTAATCACACAAGCCACAAGTAGCTGGACTGTTGCGTGCAGCTCTTCAACAGACAGCTTGTCTTCGTCTGTTGAACGTGTACACGTTTCTCTTACCTGCAGGAAAAGGATGTGATCCTCAAGCACAGATATGTTGTCCAGCTCAGAGATGGTTTTCTCAAGACTGTTGATCTCAGCTTCCAAATCCTCTTTGATGCTTTTTGCCTCTTTCTGCACATCTTTTCTCCTCTCCTCAATTGGCTTAAGAGCTGTCGCTCGGGCTTCCTCCACAATGGAAGTAACAGCTGTGAACACATTGTCAATATCCCACCACTCAGTCTCCAGCTGGTCCTGAAAATAGGTGAGGGTTAAAGTTTTAGGGCAAGCATTGGTATTTGACCTCCTTTTTTCTCTTTTGTAAACTGCTTTTTGATGTTGACAACACAACACGTCACAATTTGACTCAATCAAATTGTGACCCTTTCACATTGGTTTCAGTTCATGAAAGTTAATTGTAATATTTTGGTTGCCTGAAAATGTCCTTTTCCACTTTCGGTTGTACTTCTGGTTGCAAAAAGCCGAACTCGAGGCTTCAAAACTGCAGTCCACAAACCAATGGGTGACGTCATGGTGACTACGTCCATTTCTTTTATACAGTCTGTGTTCGTGTGAGACACTCTTAAGTACTAATTAGTTGTCGCATTTAAATGCCATACTCTTTGGCAACTTGCTCGGACAGTTTTTGACGGACAGGTCTGACTGTTTTTTTGCAATCCAGGTCAACCCAGCCTCAGTAACGTATGTCTTGCAGCTCACCGTGCAGCTCTTTAGAGACGTATCGATCTCGTCCATCCGTGTTGTTCTCTTCAGAATTTTCTCTTTTAACTCTGTCTTTGTGCTGTCCAGCTTGGCCTGTTGTAAACAAAAAAGGCAAGTCAGTATCCAAACTTCAGTTTGTCCAACATACCGTGATATATTTCAGTAAATACACAATGCTGTCAATACACAAATCAGAAACGTATAGGACCTTCCATGTGTTGATTCACCTTCTTCTTGTGCCATTCGCCTTCAATAGAAACAATCTCCTCCTGACCTTCTTCAATGCAAAGTGCACAAATGCAGCTCTCCGTGTTCCTGCTGTACAGCTCCAAGGGCCGTCCGTGCATCAAGCAGGCTCTTTCATCCAGGTCTTTCACAGGTTCCACCAATTTGTGGCCCTTCAACCTTCCAGTAGAGGAATGGTTCTTCAGGTGCGGCGAACAATACGAGGCAAGACACACAAGACAGGACTTCTTGGCCTTCAGCTTTCTCTCTGTGCAACTGTCACAGGCCACTTCGCCGGTAGCCCCAGTGTACTCATCCGGGTCTTTCTCCTGGGCTTTATTCACCTGTTCGACAATGTTTCTCAGGACGATGTTAACATCTGGGGTTTTCCTCAGATACTCCTTGCATAGGGGGCAACTCATGTCATTGTATGTAAAGGTGCGGTCCAGACACATCATGCAAAAGGAGTGGCCACAAGTTGTAGTGACAGGATCCAGAAATGGACCCAGGCAGATGGAGCATTTCAGATGGTTCTCCAGTGAGTTGGTCTTGCAGGGTGATGCTTGAGCGGAGGCCATGTCTGCTTAAAGAGAGCATCATGAGGTTACTCACTTGGAAATGTGATAGGTCTTAGATTATTGTGTTGTTTTTTGCTTTGCATCATGTTATACTCAAATATTTGCCTAAATGTTCGAAGAATAACTGATTACTTAAAGCAAGGAGACGATGTAACTTTTGTCAAACAACAAGAATTTGTTATGTCTCAGCTATTGATGAAGTTCTGCAGGAACGTCTCCTTAATCACAGAAATTAGTGAGAATTTTTGCAAGTCAAGGTTTTTTTTAAGGGTTTTTTGGCTAGATGCCTGAAATAAGGTCTGTGGTTAATTAACACAATCTCATCAGATTTTAATATGTTGTTCTATAATATAAAAGCAACTACCCTTCTAGTGACAAGCTTTTCAGTGTCATACAAAAGGTGGTTGCTAACAAGAGACTACAAAGCCGCATCAAAACAAACACGAGTCCGCCTTTACAGCCTCGTTGTTCGTACTCGCTCCCGTGTTATCGTAAACGTTTTACTTTGCCGATTGAATTCAGGCTTTAAAAATCATAAAAGTGGTGTTCATGTGGTGTTCATTTGTGAAGATGACTTTACATAACAAAGCGTGATAGTGTCTTCAACATTTGTTTGCCACAGAGCTTATTTTCTGCCATAATCCAAAATCGAGTGGGAAAATCCCACTGGCATTTTGTCAAGGTAACCAGCCGTGTGTGTGTGTGTGTGTGTGTGTGTGTGTGTGTGTGTGTGTGTGTGTGTGTGTGTGTGTGTGTGTGTGTGTGTGTGTGTGTGTGTGTGTGTGTGTGTGTGTGTGTGTGTGTGTGTGTGTGTGTGTGTGTGTGTGTGTGTGTGTGTGCGCGCGTGCGTGCGTTAGATCCCATTGGCAGAAAACTACTAAGGTGTTCGGACTTGCGCGATGAACAAACCACGAGTGTAGTCATAAGTAATAACCCTGCCACAATAACCACAGGCACATTACAAGTGCATTACATTGCACAATATTTCAATAATACCCGTAAAAAACAATCAAAACAAAAGGTTAAAGCCGTAAATGTTTCTGTTTGTCACTTTAAAAGAGAAACATTTTAAAGAAAGTAATACGATGGAGTGGAGTGTGATGTTACCTTTCAGATAATTACGGTCGGCGTCTCTTTCTGTCTCCACTCTCGTGTCTCTCTCTGCGTGTGTGTGTGTGTGTGTGTGTGTGTGTTTCCTTCCTCGGGCCAGCCTCCCTCTGTTAAGTTTCATTTCTGTTCAAAAGATCTGGCAGTCAATTCCTGTTTTCAAAGAGGCGTGTACAAAGGCAAATGTGTAACCAAATCGCCCGTCTGCAGGCCGAAGGGTGTGTTGCATGTCGAACAAGTTCACACTGATCCAATATTGACTTCCCGAAAGGTTTCGCTGGGACGAAGTGAGGTTTTGTGTTTACAACTCCGTCTATTACTCAATGTTGGACTGGTTGACTGAAAGGGATCAAAGTATTTTGAGGCCAAAGTGTAACTCCACCAAAACAAAAAAAAGTATGATTTGTGTTGTTTTTACTTAAATGCACTTTATTGTTCAGCACGAATACAGTGTTTTGGGTTTTGACATTTCATTTAAAAAAGGACAAAAACACATTTAGACACTGAAATACTGCCCGGCATGGAAGCTCACATTATCCTTAAAATAAGTCACATCATCCACTCAGGCTTAAGTTACATCCACACAATATATTCTCAATGACTTATTGGCCGTTGAGCTTTTTCTTTTACTTACTGGACTTAAGCAATTATTGTAGTTCCTGAGGTTTACTGTTCCTTTAAATCTGTTCATAGCATTGTTTTAAGTGCACATCATTGTTGTTAAAAACAAAAATGCATTCAAATGAATCTGTTAATACGCTTATTTGCTTTCTGGCGGGAGTTGGTTGACAAGAACACACAGTTAGCTTAGCATAGTTTAGCATAAATACTGGAAACACTGGGAACAGATAGCTTTTCTCTGTTCAAAGGTAATCCCAGCCCTTGTAAAGCTCAATTAACACTTTTGATCTTGTTTGTTTAACCGCTACAAAAAAACAATGTGAAAACAAGGCAATTTGCCATTTTCGGGGGATTATGTCCCAAACTGTATCCTCCACCAGAAAGTCTAGAAGTATATTTCCCAACTGTTGGTTTTGAAGCAAACACCTTCCAACTAATTCTGCTGTTGTGAATCATTCAAACACAGAAATAACTATTGAAACGAGAAGGTGTCAGTCCACGAGGCAGTGTGCAGAAAAGTCTGTAGAGACAAGAGGAGAGACTATGAGAGCAGTGTTGATAAGGTCACATGTATTGCTCTTTGAAACATGTGATTTCACTGAATGATTTGTGATCAGTTGACAGTTGACCATGAAGCAGACCTGGAGGAAGCGGAGGTCGTCTTCGGTCTGCTCCAGCTGCTCCAGCTCGGTGCTCCTGCCCTGCAGCTCTGAGATCTCCTCCTCCAGTTGTCCGACGAGCTCTTTCTGTGCCTCTTTGGGATGTTTGTCACTGAGGCCTACAGAGAGATTGATTCTCTCAACTCTACTCAGTCGCTCCTCAATGGCTTGCTGAAGTTTCATCCTTCTCCATTTTAGTTTAACCTGTGGGGGGAAACAAATAATAATTCAAAGCCAATGTTCAATGTCTCTGATGCTGTGATCTGTCAACATGTTAGAATCCTGACCACAACCCATCGCTGATGTCCATTTGGGCTTATATTCCTTTGGCAGCTGATTCAAAACTGTTTGTTTTGTCATTGTAACGGTGGTATTTCTGTATAAATATGTGATGAAATTAGAAGCTTCTATAAATAATTGTCATGCCGGTGGTTTTCCCTTTTGTTTCACGAGACCTGACCTTTTCTGAATGCTGTAACTTACACGATCATAGAGAAGTTGTTTAAACTTCCCCCTCAACATTCTGTTGTGTTCTCTCTCACGTTACTGAAGTGGTCAAACACAATATGCCCCGACGAGAATATGCTGAGCAGGCTTTTGAGCGCCCTCATCAACATGAAAAAGTAAACTGATTCCACATACATTTCTTTTGAAAAGCATTTGAAAGGCTTTGAGTATTCTGCATTGGTTTAATGCATTACCTGTTGATGAAACACATATTCTGGAGTGACTTAAAGAACGCAGCATCAGCCTGGCCTCCTACAATTGATGTTCCAATACAGTGACAGTGCATTGAGAATTACATCTCGAGGGAAACTTATTTTGTCGTTAATTACGTTTGCTTGTGACGTACGTGACACAAATAAGCTTCAAAGGAGTGGGTGGAAGTCAGCATGTGGGGGATGGGTCAAAAAACACAGCTGGCTTTACCCAAGAGACTGCTGTTCATGTCCTGCTGTTCGTGTTAAGACAAACATGATCTTTTGTATTAAACCTAACCAAGTGGTATTGTTGCTTAAACCTAGCAAAGTAGATTTGTGGCGTTTTGAGAGACACTGCAGAGTATATCTCAAGTTTGCTTGCACTGGTATGACCAGTATGGCCAGTATGTGTGATGTAGGTGTGTTTTATTGTTTGGGAATTCAACTTCTTATTTGTGAGAGCAACACCGTGTTATTCCTCCTCTTATATTTGAATAAGTTGCAAATGACCAATGTTTGGGCAGAGAAAATATGAAATTTGAATAGCAATATGCAAATGCTCCTAGTGTGCGCCAACAATAACTCTTTCATGTTTCCCGGGGTAGTGGTTTTATTAGACGTTACCTTCTTCTTTGTAGCCTCCCTGTTGATAGAAATAATGTGGTGGCCCCTGTGTTCTGTCTGGGCACACATGGCACAGATGCACGTTCGATCGCTCCGACAGAACTTGTTTAATTGCTTCCCGTGCAGTCGACACACGGAGTCCTCCAGGTTCTTCACCACACTGATCAGCAGATGGCGCCCAAGGTCTTCTCTCAGGTAATGTGGCTCCAGATGAGCGGCACAGTACGAGGCCAGGCACACCAGGCAGGACTTGACTGCCCTGTGCTTCGCCGGGCAGAGGTCACAGGGAACCTCTCCGGCTTTTAAAGGCGCAGCGGCCTCCTCGGTCGGGGCGCCGGCATGAGGCGTTTGGGCTGTTTTGAGCTGCGGCCTTGTGGGGAAAATGGCCTTGCAGAGTGGGCACTGACAGGCCCCGTGGATCCTCCAGTATTCGCCGATACATCCCAGGCAGAAGCAGTGTCCGCAGGGCAGCGAAGCAGGCCTGGTGAACTCATCCAGACAGATGCAGCACTTCGGAGGCTCGGACATTAGGCCTTTGCGTGTGTGTGTGTGCACGTACATGCACGCGACCTCTGGTCCGATTCGGTGTGGTATCAGCATCCACCGGTGACGGTGTATTCCATTGGCTGTTTGAAGCGGTACAGAAAACAAAGACTTGTATTAGCGGCGCGCACATTTGAATCTCAGTACTTCTTCATTCATTTGGCTTTGATGGCCCAGGGATCTCTGTATGGCTTCTCTCCAATTGCTTTGAATATATTGTTTGTTGCTTTATGTTTTTGATGGTAAAGTAACGCCTTACATTTTCAAAACCCATAAAAACCCAAATTCTGAATGTGGTGTATGTCTACAGAATGCTCCTAGAACCTGAATGATTAAAATAGTGTAAGTTCAGTCAGGAAGACTCTTGATAGCCTGTAGTTTATTTCTCATACAACATCCTCCTCACGCATGCACACTCAATGACTCACACTCAATGACTTGCTGTCATTGTTCGGAGCTGTCGATCATGACATCAGCTGTTTAGATCAGCTGGTGTCCTTTATCCAACAGCACAAAGACACCGTTAGCCTATCGTCTTGCTGCTGTCTCTTTAAATATGATCGTCTCTCTACCCTCAGTATGTTCATGTTGCTGTTACGCAGTCCTCCACCTCCCCATCTCCGTCCAGTCTTCACAGAAGCATCATCTTCATCATCTTGCTGCTGCTCAGGGCAAATCTCCCCGTAGAGTCCAAGCGCCAAAGACTCATCTGTTAATAATAAACTATCTTTTCTTTATCTGACTTGTCTGTCCTGGTTGAAATAATATCGGCATATTGCACATGTCCTCATGACCCATATAGCATTCATCACATTGTTATATTCTGAATAATAAGAGTGGATTACCAAGTGTGCATGTAGAGATAGTGAGTGCTCCGGTTCCCTCCCACACTCCTGATTTGGATAATAAACATGTTGAATTGTATATCTGGTGTGTAAGTAACTTAAAATAAATAGTTGTAAGACAGACGATGCTGATTAGTTGACCTCAATACACACACAAGCGTTTTGGAACTGCTGACAGAGGTTATATACAACAAAGGGAGGGAGGAATGTTATATCTACAAAGAAATGTATTTATTTCCTGTGTTTAATTTTGGTACTGTTTGTCCATTGTCGGTGGGAATATAGTCCCTCAACAAGCACAAGCCATAACATCTGGAATGAACACATTTCCAGTCCAGAGTGGTGAGGATCCTACGTCAGAGCCACCAGGTCATTTCAAACGATTGCACATCCCCTGGCCAATCAGAATCGAGACACTGCAAGTTTCATTCAAGATGGCTAGTTGGTTACTGTAAAAGCATTTACTGTCGAACCCTCTTTGGCTGTGGATTTATAATTTGAGGTGTCAGTCTGAGAAACTGACTCACTCATAACATGCATGACCTATAAACAATGTGACGTTTGATGATCAGCACGCAGCTTGTCTCTTCCATTTGTCAAAAATAGTTTCAAACTTTTGAATACTGGAACGAGTCAATTGAAATGTAAAACTCACATACCTGTCTCGAGCAACTAGCAGCTTGTCTGTCCCGAGCCTGTAACGGTGTTGTGTTGCACTCTTATCGGTTCGTTCCTGTGTAGGTTGAGACACACCTATCCCTGCTGGGAAAGAGGCTGGCCCTGTCATTTCCTGTGTGCTCATAAACTCATGCTCACCTGATAGAGCAGGAGAAGATTCCACATAACAAATCAGCAACAAAAAACACTGAATATGTTTATTTTAGCAATAAGGCAAACACACAGTTAACACCTTATTTCACCTTTATTCAAATGAGAAAAACTTCATGTTCAGAGAATATTCAAATAAAAGGAGACAACTTGTGTCTTGACAGCATTGTACAATCATTGAACCTGTTGATTACACCTTCACCTGAGTCCTTGGCATTCATTTTAATGACATCATCCGACTTATGTAACATGGAAGAACTAACGAACTACTGTAAGAAACAACCATCACGGCAAAATGTTCATCTGCCATCTATCAAAACTGCACAGGAGGAATTGGATGTGGGCCCCTCGTTCTCTTCAATGACAGCTGCTCGATGGCACAATGAAGCAGAAAAAGTTTGACTTCCGAGTTAAAAGTTCAGATCAAATTACCAGGATCTCCCCCCCCCCCTCCTAGCCCTCATTCCAGTCGCCCTGGGGGCTTGCCAGGACCCCAATTAACGTTTTAAAAAAGCACTCCTTAAAACAGAAAACTATAATGTGAACTCATAAAGAACAAACTGATTGACAAATCATGAAAAATAGGACTGATAGAATAAAACAAAAGATGAAGCTCCGGGGTCTGTGAGGGGCCCAGTTGGTTCGATTTAAAATTGTTGTTGTAAATAGACTGTTTTCTAAACCTCTCTTCAGAACAGCAGACTTCTTCATTTTAAAAGTTTTCATTTAAAAATGTGACATCATATCTCAGCCTTCTTCGGATTGTTTCCATCAGATTACTTCAATACTTTAATATTAATATGTCTTTAAGGGTTTAATCTTATACGAGTTGTGAGCTCTGACCTCACAGCAAATTAAACGTGTCAGTTATTATTTATCTTGTTATGCTGTGTTCACACCAAACGCGGCGCGGATAGATTACATACAAAGTCTATGCACAGACGCGATGAGACTGGATCGACGCAAATTAGCTATGAACCCAGACATGACACCTTATTTCACCTTTATTCAAATGAGAAAAACTTCATGTTCAGAGAATATTCAAATAAAAGGAGACAACTTGTTGTGTCTTGACAGCATTGCACAATCATTGAACCTGTTGATTACACCTTCACCTGAGTCCTTGGCATTCATTTTAATGACATCATCCGACTTATGTAACATGCAAGAACTAACGAACTACTGTAAGAAACAACCATCACGGCAAAATGTTCATCTGCCATCTATCAAAACTGCACAGGAGGAATTGGATGTGGGCCCCTCGTTCTCTTCAATGACAGCTGCTCGATGGCACAATGAAGCAGAAAAAGTTTGACTTCCGAGTTAAAAGTTCAGATCAAATTACCAGGATCTCCCCCCCCCCCTCCTAGCCCTCATTCCAGTCGCCCTGGGGGCTTGCCAGGACCCCAATTAACATTTTAAAAAAGCACTCCTTAAAACAGAAAACTATAATGTGAACTCATAAAGAACAAACTGATTGACAAATCATGAAAAATAGGACTGATAGAATAAAACAAAAGATGAAGCTCCGGGGTCTGTGAGGGGCCCAGTTGGTTCGATTTAAAATTGTTGTTGTAAATAGACTGTTTTCTAAACCTCTCCTCAGAACAGCAGACTTCTTCATTTTAAAAGTTTTCATTTAAAAATGTGACATCATATCTCAGCCTTCTTCGGATTGTTTCCATCAGATTACTTCAATACTTTAATATTAATATGTCTTTAAGGGTTTAATCTTATACGAGTTGTGAGCTCTGACCTCACAGCAAATTAAACGTGTCAGTTATTATTTATCTTGTTATGCTGTGTTCACACCAAACGCGGCGCGGATAGATTACATACAAAGTCTATGCACAGACGCGATGAGACTGGATCGACGCAAATTAGCTATGAACCCAGACATGACGGCGTTTAGTTTCCCGGGATATCTAGGACTTCCACAACAAGTACTCAGCAGAAATAGAGGTTCTTTTTTCCATGGTTGATGGCGGACAGTTGAACGGCTTTCTGGGTGATAAGCCACGCCCCCTATACGGCATGTATAGCGAGATTGGCGCGATTGGCGCGAAAGACTCCGGGGCGTCCACGGTGCAGCAGAGGACGCAGATTAAAGTAAGGGTAAGGTGGGTCATCTTCCATAGATGTAATTACCAAAGTCTCAGATTTCTTGCCGCCGCTGTACAGATAGAAGTACGGGAACAGCTTCTCTGTGAAAGACTCTCCCGTGAAAGAATGAATGTGGAATTTTCTATCCACGTCATAGAAAGAGACTCTACCTTCATCATAGTCCACATAGACCCCTATATTTCTTGGCGAGGGACACAGGTGAAGGGCCGTGTAGCGTGTGCATTGAACTCTATAATCAAAACCCCTCTTTCCTATGGCAAAGAAGCCATTTGCTCTATCCACTTTGATGATCTCTTTTCTGTTTACTGTCTCCTTTGCGACACCGACGTCCCAGTTGTTTCTCAGGCCCACCTTGACTTCCCAGTAGTGACGCCCAGAGGTGAAGCCCTCCTCCCCTAGAACCATGGGACAGTGGAACCTCTCTGAGTCATCAAAAGACAAGGGCTCCGCAGTTTTGTTGTACTTCAAACGTTCCCCCACTTCAGACACCACAAGGCACCGACCAGCCGTGGCTGGGTCAAATGTGACCGATTCTGAGAACATCAAGTTTAGTTAAAACTGTCGTCTTTCGCAATTATTAGTGAATTCAATCAGCAAGAAACGCTAATTAAATGTGTGATCTCACCTTTGTATTGTTTCATCCTGGTCAGTTCTGTCAGAAGTCAAACACACCGGAGTTATAACTCATAAAGGAGAGACATCGTCACTGATAAGGGTTGCATGCAGCAGGTATTTACCCGTGTCTGTCAGAGTTTTCAGTTCTGATTGGAATGTGTCCACAAGATGAGTCATGGCTCTCCTCAGCGTCTGCACGCACAGGTCTGAGTAAAACCTGATCTTGGACCAGTCCTTGGTGTCTAATATGGTGCTCAGGGCCTGCAGAGTCTGGAATGATTCACAAACATATGATCATGAGAGGCACAAGGCTGTATTTACTCTTCTTTTTTTTCTTTTTTTTTAAGGCATTCATTTTCTTGTAGACTGGTGTCTTAACACACTTTCTCACTGAGTATGTTTATATGCACAATAATATTCCACTATATAGCATGACTCGGATAGGATTTAGGATTTAGGATTTATAGGATATTCGGAATTTTTGGAATAAAAAATATTTAAATAAATAATTGGCCTACTTCCTAAACATATGAAACAATTCCTTTAATGAATATGTCATAACTTTGGTTAGTGTCTTTCCAGGCACCTGTTTTTTGCATGTAAAAAAAAACCTCAGTAGAACCTCACTGGAAATAAAGGTAAAAATTATTTTTAAAAAATCCGTAAACGGTTTTTTTTTAGCTCAGCTGGAATAAGAGGGGGAACATTTTCAGAATTTGCGCAACATTTGGATGTAAATTCGTCTACTGAAGGCATTTCTGTCCTATGTTTACGTATCATTTCTGCCCTCATGACCCTTAAATAGATTTGTTCCCCCGTTATTTACATCAATTGTTAAAATACTATGTGTCGCCTTGAGCTATCCTGGTATCGCTCATCTTGAAAAGGGGAAAGAAGGGGAGAGGTAATGTGAGCGTTGACTGACCTGCAGGAGGGGAAGGTGGTCGTCACTTTGTGAAAGCTCCTCCAGCTCTGAGTGCATCCTCCGCAGTTGGGCGATCTCCTCCCGCAGCTCTTCCATCATCGCTTTGTCTTTCTCTTGTGATTTAATGATCTGATCATCGATATTTGCGTTCAGCTTAGTTTGTGCCACTTGAACATGTTTCATCAGAGTATTGAAGAGCTGTTCACTGTCAGCAACGTCTCTATTTGTTTTTTCCAATAAGAATATTAAAATCTTTAGTACAGATTTATACAAAGGTGTAAAATATGCAAAATGTCCCCAAAGCACTCACTCTGCTCATTTCAGAAGCGTCTGTGAATTCCTTTATCTTGTCCTTCCTGTCCTCAATCATCAATTTCATCTTTGCTTTGTTGGACTCAACATTTTCCTAAGATAAAGAATTTCAAGACAGAAGGGTGATCAAGCCAGTCAGTCCGTAATACTTCAGGTCCTGAGGCATTTGACAAAAGAAACCCGCTTACTTTCTGTTGATCCCATTCTTCTTCTAAGCACACGTACTCGTGGTACTTGTGGTCCATCTCGCTGCACAGCAGACAGATGCACACCTGTTCATCCCTGCAAAAAAGCTCCAGGACCCTCTTGTGCTTCCCGCACATCCTCTCCTCCAGGTTCTCCAGCGGGTCCACGAGCGTGTGTGTCATCAGGGAGGGAACTCTTTGGTGGGGCTCCAGGTGGGCCTCACAGTACGACGTCAGACACACCAGGCAGGACTTCAGGGCCTTGAACTTCATTTCCTTGCAAATGTCGCACTTCACCCGCCACGGCGCGTCTACGCTTTCGGTCGCCTCGACTTTCCGCCTCTTTATCTGGACGGAAATCTCCTCGATGACCGTGTTTGTGGAGATCTCAGGCCTCACGCGGAATCTTTTGTGACACATCGGGCAGCTGCAGGAATCACTCTTGTCCCACTGCTCGCTGAGGCAGGTCTTGCAGAAGTTGTGACCACAAGGAGTGGTTACCGGGTCGCTGAAGACCTTGAGACAGATCGGGCACTGGAAGTGATCCTCCGGCAATGACTCAAAAACACTGAATGATGACATTGTAGTATCTCTGTGGGAGAACATGTGAATAATATGCTTTATATGTTCTTTTGGGTTTAGCCTTGTACATTACATTACATTGCAGTCATTTGGCAGACACTTTTATCCAAGCATCTAAGAGCATAGACCAGAGTAAAAGTACAGAAACAAACTAATACGAAGACAATAAGTGCAACACACTAATACAGAATACAGACACAAAAATGGGGGGTGTAATGGAAAATGTCTTGTACTTTTGCTCTGAACTCAGGAGCTCTTCATCCTTTGTGTTAACATACGTGCTCAAATGTATCTTGCTGTTTGTATAATGGAAAGTTGATATTCTCATGAGTATTTTATATTCTTATAAGTAGAACTGTTTTATATACAGACATGTCCTATGCCTTAAGGATAACACGTATATGTCTGTGTGTCTGTTGGTAAAGCACCTCTTATACTTTGCTATCATGGCCTGCGCAGCCTGAAACAGGATGTTCCAGTACACAGGCCCCAACCCTTGTTCACTATTATCCCTGTGATTTTTACTTCCGTAGTGCACACAGAGTCCGAGTGACTATGTGTAACTGTGCCTCTTCTCTGGCCAGAGAATAAATACTTTTAAAAGACAAGTTCTGTTTGACAATATTCTTCATCTCAGCTTAAAAAGACTCAACACACCACAGGGGTCAAAAGGTGTGCTAAGTCTTCTGAATCAAGTCTATTTTAAGGCCGTCTACAAAGCGAATCCTGACCTGCCCGATGAGTCGTCTTCACATGAATGCGCTTGCACATCTTAATCTTGCATCACCTTCTTGTGAGGAAAGCAAAACAAAAACCAAAAACTGCTCAATTTATCGTAAAAATGACTCACATGACTCTTTGTAGTTCTTCTGCGTATCCCAGAGGCCTAAACTGTCTCTCACACGCACGATCACGCGCTGTAATTATGGCATCACAAACAATCCAATACTCATCATTCCCGAGAAGCTCCACCTGCTGTAGTGGGTGGGGCCAAGTGACATAATTTCACTGAAATGAAACTTATAGTATTTCCCAAAAGTCCATGAAGCCTGAAATAGCGACATTTGGCAATTTGAGTCAACATTTATTGTTCTGAATCATGAACACACTCGTCAGCGTACAACCTTTGCAGCATGAATCACACTTCACTGAATATCAACATGCAATCATGAAATCAGAGATCTAGAATCTACAGTTTTCTTTTTGATGGTTTGAAATGTCATGCATTTAGAGGAATAGTTCATTTCAGGGAATCCGCGTGTTCGTATGCTGAGAGTTATTAGAGAAGACTAAAACCACTAACGTCTGCATGGTAAATACGGTTAGCTTAGCATAAAGACACAGTTGGAAACGGCTAGCCTGGCTCTGTCCAGCGGTTCATTTGCCTACTAGCACCTCATAAATTCACTAATTAACACATTATATCATGTTTGTTAAATCCATACAAAAAAAATTTCTTGATCATAACACACCAAACATTTATGCTAAGCTAAGCTAACCGCCTGCTAGTTCTAGCTTTATATTTAGGAACAGGCATGAGAGTGGAAACGATCGTATCCTCACCTCGGCAAGAAAGTCGATACGCATTTTTCCCCCAAAAAACTTAAAGGCTTCCATGAGCTGATCTGAATATATTAACTGCACCATTAATATGTTAAACTACCATACAGACAATAAATATACAAAAACATTAGAAGAAACAGAAAACGTGTTTTACTCTTTGTATTGTCGAACTTGTCCTTAGCTTTGCTTGATCACACTTTTCTCATTCACCGGACTGATCGCGATGGTATCGGAGGCTTTGTCGCAGCAGTACAGGTAGAAAAAGGGCAAGATCTTCTCCCTGAATGTATCTCTGAAAGTGTAAATGTGGGTCCGAGCCTTCACGTCGTAAAAGGACACTTGCCCCTCCTCGTAGTCCACGTACACACCCACTCGCTTGGGCTTGGGGTCGAGGGGGAGCAGTATCGGCGGGGAAGTTGATGCCCGGTACCCCTGGCCTTTCTTCATGGCCAGAGCCCAGTAGCCCTGCGTAGTGCTTACAGAGATCCGGCCCTTCCTGTTGACGGAAGACCTGGCCACGCCCATGTACCAGTCGTCCTTGTCCCCCACCTGGACCTCCCAGTAATGCCTCCCCGAGGTGAAGCCCTCGCGGCCCATGACGATGACCACTGTGTCGAAGCGCTCGGGGTGGTCCGGGAGGTCCTGCCACGCGCCCAGGTGTCTCACCTGATGCCTGTCCTGAGAAAGCTGCAACCAGGGGTTGGCCGAGTCGGGGTCCAGAGTGACGTCCACTGCAGAGACACGAGACGTGGCGAGGGATTTAGTTTGTGGAAGAGTTTCAAGATGATAAAAATACAAAACCAAATGCAAAAAACAAAGGTTTACCTGTATATTTCAGGATCTTCTTGATCTCTGTCAAAGAAACAACAAAATAAACAAAATCAAACTGAAAATGTACCAAATATATATTGGAATGAAATAATTGAAGTCATACCGCTTTCAGCCAGTTTGCCGATCATTTCGTGTAGCATAGCCTCCAGTTTGGCCATTGATCTCCTGATCATACCTACACACATGTCAGTGGGAACGCTGGTCTCAGACCAGTCTTTGACAGCCGGAGGAGTGCTAAGGGCTGGGAAGCTCTATGGAGAGATGGAGCACAAGACATGACAACGGCACGTCCACACTTTTATTTAAAAAAAGAGCACATTTTGTAAGTGAAGGTAAAAACAACTACAAGCAGTCACTCTCCTCTTTGCATTGAAAAGCTCGAATGGTAGATGTTAGTGGTCCCAAACATCTCAATCATGGCTGCATTGGAATCTGAAATTGATCATTTAGCTTTGAAGCGCTCCTTTAAAATCAAAGCGCTCCTCTCACCTTCAAGAAGTGAATGTGGTCGGTCCGAGCCACGTTTTCCAAGTCGGTGTTCCTCCTCTTCAGCTCAGCGATCTCCTGCTCCAGTGCAGCGACGAGGCCCTCGGCCCACCTCTCCGTCTGCCGCTGCTTCTCCTCTATCGCCAAAACCAGCTCGGCCTGGGTCTTCTGGATGGAGCGCACCAGCTCTGAGGCCACCTGCGTGCTTTCCTCCACCTCTCTCTGAGCGCTGGCCTTAATCAATTCAGTCAAAATACCGTGTTGAATAATACTCATATGACTTTATTTATTGGTGGTATTAGACTTCTAGTGTACCGGCAAGCTCCCTGACAACAGTGACTCACTTTGTGTTGTTCCAGAGAGTGTTTGATCTCCTCCACCTTCTTCACTCTGTCCTGGATCATCTGCTGGACGTCTATTTCTGTCTTCTTCAGCTGCGCCTGCACAACATCATTCACATTCACACGTTCAAGGCCGATGACATGCTAATCTTTGCTTTTACAGTCATCATTCTAGTCCTGGTTTTAGAGTCAAAAGCATGCGGCAAGTCCAGTGGAGCTTTCTGAATATTAGACGGCCCATGCGCTGCCTATAATCTTCCTAATTAAAAATAAGGTTGTGTGTTGCCTTTAAACCAAAC
The DNA here is from genome assembly GCA_028022725.1 of Lycodopsis pacificus. Taxonomy (NCBI): domain Eukaryota; kingdom Metazoa; phylum Chordata; class Actinopteri; order Perciformes; family Zoarcidae; genus Lycodopsis; species Lycodopsis pacificus. Next base: position 14,042,303 of record CM051710.1, on the reverse strand, counting down.
GTTCATGAGTGCAATTAAATTCAAGTGTTTCTTTGACAGGAAAATTGTGGTTCATTAAAATGTCTTTGAAATTAAATTGAATTAAATTAAATACAAATTTGAGAGGGATGAAGTTGCAGATTGATTGATTGATTGATTTGTCATGATATTATTGGTTGAAATTGGTCAGTACTGGTTAGCATTAGCACACGTCGCATTTTCTTCTACAGGAAGAGAAGATGATTGGATTTTGACGTAAAAATACAAAGAATTTATTTTTTTTTCATGTCATTTTTTGGCATGTATTGTTCAATAGGAGCACAATATGACAATAGGTTTTTATTTAAAACCCTTTGTTATTACATTTGATAACACGATGAATGTCTCGTTATTCAAATGTTCTCTCAACTGAGGTTTAACTCCCCCAATGAGGCTCAGCTGCTCTGCCTTTATGACACTCAAACATATACTTTTGATCGGTCCCACCTTCTTCTCCATCCATTCTCTCTCCACAGGGACCGTGTAGTGCGCCCGGTGGTCCGTCTCCGTGCAGAGCACGCACACACAGGTCTGGTCCCTCTTACAGAAGAGCTCCAGCAGCCGCTCGTGCTTGGGACACATCCTGTCCTCCATGTTGGCCACCGGCTCTATCAGCTTGTGCTTGGTGAACCTGGCGCCGTGGGATTCCAGGTGCTCCTCGCAGTACGAGGTGAGACACACCAGGCAGGACTTGACCGCCTTGGGCCTGCCGTCCCCCAGGCAAATGTCACAGAGGACCTCCTCCCAGAGGGGAGGCAGGAGTGAAGGGGAAGGAGGTGGGGGTGAGGCCTGAGGAGATGAAGGAGCGGGGATCTGAGGTGATGTTTGGGGCAGCGGAGGCGGAGGAGGCCCCTGGGCTGTGGCTTGGGGTGGCGGTGGCGGTGGCGCAAAGGTTTTGGGTGCTGACACAGAGGGGATCAGAGGTGGTAACTCCTCTGGAAGAGGCTTTTTCTCTCCTGGTTTCTCCCTCTTTCTCCTCTCCTCCTCTTGCTTCTGCTTCAGCTCCTCCAGAAGATGCTGCTTCTGATCTTTCTCCAAAAGCCTCTCCTCGTCCTCCTTTTTACTTCTCTCCATCGTCCACTTCCTCTCTCTCTCGTCTTCTTCCTCCTCCTCGCGCTCCCTTTCCTCCGCACTTCTGACCCTGATCTCCTTGAACTGATCCGCAATTTCCCTCAGGACCGTGTTGATGCAAATATCGGGCCTTTTGTGGAAGGACTTTTTACACATAGGGCACTGGTACAGAGGGCTGGTTTTCCAGTATCCCAGGATGCAGCCCTGGCAGAAGTTGTGCCCGCAGGGGATGGACACGGGGTTGGTGAAGACGTCCAGGCAGATGGAGCAGTGAACCTGCTCTTCGGAAAGGTTCCCGGTGGTGGCCATTCCTGCACGGCGGAGAGGCAGGGTCATTTTCAGCGCAAGCAACCAGGCTCTGAACGGGGCATCAAACCTGCTGTGATGTTGAGGTCGCTCGGGTTAGATGGCGTGATGTCACTCGAGGTCATTTTCATGCAATCTTTACAAAGCAAAGCATGACGGGACTCGTTTATTGTTACAAATTCAAGCCGAATAATGTGAAGATGGTGTCGATACATTTAATTTTTCTTTTTGTAATAAATGGGCCCTTGTGAGTCTAAGGTGAGTGTTGTTTATATTTGTATTTATTAATATATTTTCTGTTCGCCACTGTTTTTCCTGAGGTAATTTTAAATATGTTACATGGAATCTACCATACTTCTAATGACAATTGTGTTTTTTTCCTCACTCTCTTTTGTGAATGTCTTATTTGATTTACAACATATAAATAAACGTGTCGGTGCTCTCTGGTGGAATCACTGTGTAATAGCAACGCTGTTTTTAAAGTTACCTCAAAAGTTTTGGCATTTACTACAAATATTCGTATCGGTCGACAAAGACGCCGGTTCTAATATATTTGTGATAAGCTGATAATATTGGCCACCACAATTGATTTTGCGTTGTTCCAAAGATGCTGGATCTTTTTAAAGAAGGTCTTTACTTGAGCTTGAGCTAAATATATCGTGTTGTTTGATTACTTTAAAGGCAACGTGTCAGTGAGTTCGGCTTTTAACACAAGCAGCTCTCTGCTTGAGGCCTCGGTATTCAAAGCAGACGGGATTAACATCTTTCCAAAAATATTGCTTGAGTCAGCGACTTGTGTTGCAGTGCTTCCCCTGCTCTTAATCAGGATTATTTTGACATACAAACTCCTCATGCCTCAACGACTACAAACTTGTAGCTCAAACTGAGTTCAACATAAAAATATTTTTAAAAATCCTTTCCTTAGATCACAGCTCAGCCAAACTGTAATAAATGCAAATACAACCAACACTCCCCTGAGAGACCTACTGGTGCACAGAGAAGCAGATGTGACGGTAAAGACATGAAAACGCAGAAGACGACAGAAAAGCAGAGACATGGGGACACTCACCAGAGAGCAGCTGCCTCAATGCTCTGCTGTGCACTGACACATGAGACGGGCTGAAACCACTGCCACCTCCAACCCCCCCCCCCCCCCCTAACACACACACACACCTAAGACCCAAAATATACCCCCTCCCTCCCTCTCCTTTTACCCCAGATACAGATTTATACCCGCTGGCCACGGCCCTCACAGGACAACTGGCTTCACCCGTTAGAGAATACCAGCAGTCTAAAGAAGTTCCAAGTTGATGAAGCTCATTATGTTTCACTTCTGCTAAGAGTTGCAGTCAGTGTTGATCTTTTATGACCTGTAATTGTTTTTTTAAAGGCACTCTGTGATTGGAAATGTCAATAAAAACATTATTTAATTCACTTATTTTGGTTTTGCCGGCCTCCTTTTACTGCGAGGTGTTTTCGATATAATTATTCGACATACCGGTTTGGAGGTTCACAAAAGTCACAAATGAATTTCTTGCTCAGTATCTATTTCTGTCATATATTGTTTTTATTTTTGGAGTGATAAGTTGCCGACTGATCAGACATTTTAATCGAGGAAAAAGTGCATTAAAAAGTACTAAGCAGCCGTTTATCTTAGCTTAGCATGTGAACATAAACATGTTGATTAGTCCAGCTTTAAAGGCAGAGTGACAAGGATTTATTGTGACGTCAAATTGAAAGTTGGCCCCTCCTCCCCAGCTGAACGTCACCAGCAGTGCACGCCCCCCTTACTGCAGTTAAAGTTACGGTGCTCGCCAGCGTGTGAAAGCCGACCTCAGATTCCCTCTCGTTTTAGAACCAGCTTTGTCCACCTGGTGTTAGAAACAAGCTTAGAGACAAATCCAACATGAGTACAAAGAAAACAAACATGTGAAATTCTCTATTTGTTGGTGACGAATCATCTTTAATGAACAAGTTCAGATTGTACAAAAGAACACATTTCATGTATAAATACAGAACATACTGTTATGGTCCTTGAAACAATCCTGGATGATAAAGTAAAAAAAAAATGCTGATTCAAAACAATATCAGAGTCCTGTAGTATCTATTTAACTTCATGTCTTTAATCGGTAACGTTTCTAAAGCCTTATAACAAAGACTTACACAGTAAGGAACTTGCCAGAAGTAGAGCATTACTCAAACTCAACTGGGAACAACCCTGTCACGTTTTTACATCATTTATTTTATATACAACTTGAGATAAGTACAGTATGACTGAACTATTGGCTACTTTTGGAGTCAACAAATTGTCAATATTTCTCTGTAATAGGCCAGTCAATAAAGAACCACCTACAGGACATTTTGGTTTCCTCTGATCCAAACGCACACTTCTTTCCTTGTATTGCCTTCAAACGATCGGCGGCCATTAAAGGATTTGTGTTGAGCCTGGTTTTACTTGATTAAATGCAGTAACATACCCATAAAATATGATGAGGATGTGTTTTAGTGGTTAGTATTGATATGCAAAATGACATGCTTTGTTTTTAATTCATTATATTGAAAGGTGTTTGAGGTAAAGGGCTTTTCAAGCAAGTCGTTTGCCGGTTCATTGAGAAGGAAGACCAAAAAAGGACAAAATTAGCTGTTCAAAATATCTGCACTTTGCAGCAAATTTTTTGTTGACCTACAGATGTCGTAAACGTCGAATGTTTGCTGACTGACCGTCCAGGCTTTTGATTGGCTGTCAGTCTCAGGTGTGTTTGACAGGGGATATGACGAGAGGCGAAGAGTTCTTCCCGTCCTGGTGGAGGCAGGGGCTGAAGATCGGGTACAGTTTCTCTTTGAAGGTATCCATGAAGGTGTAGAGATGCAGACGCGCCTTCACATCGTAGAACGAAATCTGCCCTCCTTCGTAATCCAGGAAGACCCCCACTTTCATGGGCTGGGACTGCAGCAGTAGAGGCAGGCGGATCGATGCCAAAGCCTTCACCTCGCCCTTCTTCAGCCACAGGCACCAGTACCCGCCCTCGGGGCTCAGCTTGATCTCGCCCTTGCGGCGGGCCAAGGCGCTGGCCATGCCCAGCGTCCAGGCCGTCTTGCGCCCCACGTCCACCTCCCAGTAGTGTCGCCCGGAGCTGAGACCCTCTCGGCCCAGGACGAAGAGGGCGGGGTTGAAGCGTTTGGGGCCCTCGGAGTGGACGGCCTTCCGCTCTTCGTATCTCACCTGGCGGCCGTCATCGCACACAACCAGGTTCCTCTGGGCTGTGACGGGGTCCAAGATCACCTCACCTGGACAGAATAAGAGACTCATTACATCAATGACTTTTCTACTCTTCCGATGTCCCTGTTATGGTTCACCCTTTAATTTCTTTATTTGATTATTTGTACGGAACTGCACCGAAAAAAATTTGCCATTTTTGGGAGAAGTACTTAGATCATTTACTTAAATAAAAGTACTTAACTATAGCTTTAGAACACACATGATAGAGTACTTTCTTCTGAAATGCTATAGTGGAGTAGAGATGTAAGGTACCATGCATTGATAATACTCAAGTAAAGTAAAAGTACCTTCAAGATTGTACCAGACAGTAACTGAATATACACTGCATAATGGTGCCAGTGACCTTTACCCTCTTCAACTGGCTATAAACCTCTGGATTGAGCTTGACTGTGCTGTGAAGGAATGGCGTCCTCTTGTGGACTATTGGGAGAACTGAGCATTTTGAGTTTTGGTCACACTGCTCATGATTGTCAAACACTTCTGTTTTCTTCTAAAATCTCTCAAGAGTCCCCAAAGTGCTGCTCACCAAATATAAATTGTTACTCACTTGAATAGTTCTGGACCTTCCGGAGCTCTGAGAGAGAGAGGGGGGGGGAGGGGGAGACGAACACAGACGTAAAGAGAGAGAGAGACCAAGTCAACAAGGCATTCTTCTAAAGAGCCAAAGTCAAAGCAGATGGCACGTGTGGGTGGTAAACATGTAGCTCTCATCCAGAGCCGTAAACACTGGAGACATGTGCTGCTGTCAGTCATCTCTCCATTGATTTCAGGCGGTGGTGATCTGTGGCATCAACACCATCTCCATCTGTCCGACCATCTTGTATGTGTGAATATGTGTGAGTGTGTGGGCGGGGGGGGATGTGATGTTGCAAAGATGAGTCACATATCTATTTCAAAGGACTCGTACAGTGACCTATATTTGGATTTTGCACAGGAAGTGTGTTTGGTATAAGACAACGAGGGATAGGGTACAATTGTAGCTGTCGAAATGTGACTCTTATTTTGAAAGCACACAGTACATCACTATGAGCATTTGGAAGACTTTCATTTTCCAAATCATCACAAATCAGTGCAAGTTAACACAGGGGGTGGACAAAATAATAGGAACACTTAACAATGCAATCCGGTGCTTCAATATGAAGCTTATGGATGTTTAGTTATTGTTGTTTTAACAAAACAAAATGGAAGTAACACGTGTATCACCTTTCCCGTAGAGTCTCTTGAGCTCTTCCTGGAGCTTGTCCACCAGGCTGCTGACCGAGGAGCGGATGGTTCCCAGGTAGAGGTCAGTGTTGATGCTGACCGCCGACCAATCAGTGGGCTCGGGTGGGGGGGACAGCGTCGACAGGTTCTATGGGAAATGAAGGTGAAGTGAATTTAAAATGGAATGATCCCTCAGGGGAAATAAAGTCTCTGCAGTGGAAAAAAAAACCACTAAATATGATTCCTATGGGGTAAACAATCTTGACAGTGAGCAGATGTATCTGTATGAATCAAAGTAGAGCAGCAGCTTTAAATTAGAGGAGTTACAGAACAGGGAATGTATTTGTCTGCATATATATATACTCTCAACATGTGTGGCTGTGGGCCTTTGCTTCCTCTCACACTTATCTGGGAACTTCAAAGACGTCTTTCATGAGAGGAAAATCAACATTTTATCTCCATAAACAGTGCAGGGTGAATGCACGAGGGGGAACTTCCATAACAGCTGGCTCTGTTCAGGGAGGCTTTTGATGTTGTGTTGCAAACATCATAGCAGCCGCCAACCACGCAGGACCGCTGGATAATTGGCAGTGTGGAAAGTACGTGGATGAATAATGATTGTAGAAAAACAGGATTTTTTAAAAATATAATATTGTTCCAGTCTGCTTTTAACATTATTAATAAGAGTATAAAGTGTGTTATGGTGGAATATCAGCAGCAGCACTGGCATACAGTGTCTTTAGGATTTTAACTAATTAGTTCCCTTGCTGTCCTAAATGCATATTAAGTGTTTTGTGTATGTAGGCTGCACGCTGGAAGACTGAATAATTAAGTAATACTTAATATGCCAGCATGCATTTTTAAAATCACACTTGGGTCGTGGTCTTGATTTCAAATATTGATCGTTTAAGCTATACACCAAAAGCTGGAGGAAAGAAAAGTGGGACCTTTGTGGAGGGTGGTGCAAGTGATGCTCCGGTAACAAATTATTTTGCAATTTTAGAAATTCATCTTTTGCTGAAATGTATATATATTTTGTACATATTTTGAACTTGTTCTACAATCACAGCTAAATCTGAACACATTTGATCTTCCAAAGCTCAAAAGCGGGACGTCCGACATGTGATGACTACCTGCATGAAGACCACTTTGTCCTGCGTCTGTGCGTAGGCCTCCAGCTCGTTGCTCTTCCTCCTCAGCTGGCTGAGCTCGTTCTCCAGACCCCGGGCCAGTTCCTGAGCGTGACGCTCGGCCTCGCGCTGCCTCGTGGCGATCAGCTCCACCAGCTCCGCCTGACTCTGCTCCACCAGGCGCTGCAGCTCCGCGTACACCTGCCAGCTCTCCTCCAACTCCCTCTGGGAGCTGGTCTGCAGCAGGGGGGGGGGGCGATGGAGAGGAATGTGAATATGCAGGGTTAGTGAGGCTGCAGGTTCAAACACGTTTAAGTTGTCTGTACACATTAAGGGCAGGTTGGAAGAAGTACAGTCTTCTTTTTAAAGTGTGAGGAAAGAAACCCTGATGATGTCATCGGGGTCATCGCAGCGTGGGCTTAGAGACGACAGATTTACTTATTATGTTTAATTTCAACAGAATGTAATCCGTTGTATTAATCGGCTCTTTTTAAATCCTACGCATGAATGTCTTTTTATATCCCTTTGTGGTTTTTTTTACGTCTCATGAATCACTTTAAAAGCCTTGTTGTTGAGGCTGTGATAAAAATAAACTCGCCACGCCTTAAGGTCCACATTTCTTCCATGTCTGTAACAGGGTTAGGCCTAAAATAAAAACATCAAAACCAATTAGAGTCCAGCTAATTGTTTCAGTGAAGACACAGCTCGTTTTCATGCCTTGTTTCCTGATTGACTGGCTGCCGCTCGCACAACCGGACCGGCCGGTTAGGTCTTCCCCCGTCATGAGGAAACCACCAAGCTTCTCATCTCAAACTCACCCGGCATGGCTTTCAACATCAAGCTCCAATTCCCAGCTATGTTTCTACTCTCCAACAAAGAGGAACAACTACACTGTAATTTAAAGAGCTTTGTGTTTTTTTTCATTTATTCATTAATATAAGGTTTATGCATGCATGAATAAAATTTTTTTTTAAATCCAGTGAGGCATCATTGTCTTTATCTCCAAGTCTGTCATGCACATGTGCAGACCGTTTGTACAGTAAACACACACACACACACACACACATCCTGATATTCAACCCTCTGGTAACTTAATCCTCATTGTATTTTTTCAAAAATACAAATGCCACCAAACAGGAAACCAAGAGCAGCACTGAACCTGGGAAATGATTCAAAACCTCAATACCATTTCTGCCATTTTACAACTACAATCCTTTCATTTATACGAACAAAAGCAGCGTAATCCTGCGTGTTGTAATCTGTGGTGCTGGAGGGAGGGTTCACTGTCATGAATCTGTTGGCACAGACAGGGTGTGGGACACTAAAGGTAAGCCTGTAAACGCTGGTCGCACCGGTCGGACGGCCTCAGACATGGATCAGAGTCTGTAGACGCGAGAGAAAAACAGTTTGCGTTCGCTCCCGCGGTGGTTTGAGAAAAATGCGGCCAACGTCGTCACCAAACCTGTTGCTGCTTTTCCATCAGACCAAAAGGTAAATCCGCAGCGCGGTGGGCGAGTTATCATCCGCAGATGTGTGTTCCTGCCAAAGGGCCCTCGAGAGATCGGCCCGCTCACGTGCTTTGCCCGGATCAGAGAGCAAATAAAGCTTTACACGACAGCAGACTGGGCAAATATTTAACATGTACGAGGTGAGGGAAAGCACAACAGCCTGCCGGGATCAACGCACTAAAACACACGACGTGCATGTTCAAAATGGCACAAAGTGCTGATTCAATCGAAACCATAAGACTGAAAATAACAATTGGATATTGGTCCGATCAAGTCTCTGTCAGAAGAACATTGTTGGTATCTGTTTTGGACTCACCTTGATGACTTTGATGGATTGTTTGATCTCCTCCAGCTTCTTGGCTCTCTCCTTGATCAAATGCTTGACCTCCGACTTCTTCTTCATCAGATTACTCTGCGAGAAGAAAATCAGGATTGTGGCTGACTGAAATCAATATTCACACGGCTTTAAACCACGGAAGTCACGTGACAGTGAGGCTTTCATCAGGTGCCTTTAAGGCAGGACAGTCAATCAATCAATCAGAAAGTTAGTTGTGAACACCGATACATTGTATTAAATGAAGACCTAAATGCTCACCATCTTCTTCTTCCACTCGTGGTCGATGGAGACGATGTCGTGGGACTTGTGCGTGGACTCGGCGCAGGCCGTGCAGATGGCGGTGTGGTCCGCGCGGCAGTAGACCTCCAGCAGACGCTCGTGTTTCTTACAGATCTTCTCCTCCAGGTGGAAAGTGGGTTCGATCAGACGATGGGATATCAGGGACTTCACCTGGGAGAAGGGGGGCCATGCATTTAAATGGAGCAAATGTAGGCAGCGGGGTATTTGAACCAGGAAGCTCTGAGATAATGATGGGAATCTAAATTATATGATGCAGTTGTCAAGTAGAACAATTTCACAATATAAGACAAAATGATAACAGAAGGCAACAAAGAAAGGCATTGCCAAAGAGAAAGAACACAGATATTTATTATCTCGCAATAATCCCAAAGAAGAGTACAAACGGACCTTTCTATGGTGTCTGAGGTGGACCTCACAGAACGATCCAGGGCAGTTCACACAAGACTTGAGCGCCTTCACCTTCCTTCCGATGCAGGCATCACAGGGAACCTCCCCGGCCCGGGCGAACTCCCCGTTGTCGGACCCTTGGGAGCCCCCGTGGCTCGTAGCTGAGCTAAGGTTCAGTGTGGACCCCCGTGAGGCTCCACCAGCTCCCGAGGCCCCCACGGCCCCTCCAGCTCCTTCGGCCAGCAACAGCCCCTGGAACTGGGAGGAGATTTCCGCCAGGACCCTGTTGACGCTCATCTCGGGCCTCTTGTGGTAGCTCTTCTTGCACATGGGGCACAGGAACTTCTTGCTGTGGTTCCAGTAGCCCTGCAGGCAGGCCTTGCAGAAGCTGTGGCCGCACGGCGTGGAGATGGGCTCCACGAACACCTCCAGACAGATGGAGCAGGTGAACTGGTCCTCAGAGAGGACACCGCCTCCTGGAGAGCTTATGCCTGGAAGAAAGAGGGAAGGAGACACATGAAATAGATTAGAGGCACAAGTCACGGCAGGGTGACGAGCCAGCTAGACGTTGTCCCTGCTGATTTAGAAAAACATGATTTCATATATTACTAAAACCAGGATATTGTTTGCGCAAAACAGACATTTTGAGGACAAAGCACAAAAAACACTTTGTTTTACTGCGAGAGAAAAAGGGCTGAGTGTACGTGGTGTTTGTGTCTGACTAAAGGGTCAAAGGTCAGTGTGTGCACAGCTACAATCTGCTGCAGTTCCTTTGGCGCTTGAATTAGGTCATAAAGAGAAGAGGGGGAGGGTATTGAGCACCAGCGAGAACACAAAGTCTGTTCACTCGAGCGGGAAGTGTATTGAACAGCGTCACCGCGTCCAGAGAGGTGTGAAACTATCTGAGGAATGCAGAAACTCAGGACCATCTCCCTCACAGCAGCGTACTGCTTCAGGTTGACAAGGAAACACAACTCCCTCCGGAACTTTACACCAAACAACCATTGCTGCCATTGCTTTTGGCAATTTACATTTAACGTAAAAGGACAAGATATCACATGATTATTCGTAAATGTAAAAGGTTTTTTTGTTTAAAACGTATCAGCTAGTAGCATCAGTTCAGGACATTAAGTCAAGTAGAATAACGTGTTGTCCTCGGCAAACAAACAGCGCTCGTCTGTAAGTTTTCATGAATTTATGAGACTGTTTTAATGTAAATAACTTTGTTTCACACTGTCTGTTTGCCGCTCTTCTACCACACATATGTGGCACACTACACAGAAAACTGTTCTCAACTGAACACATCATGTCCTACAGAAGAAGAAGAGGTAGCCTCTGATATTAATGTGAGATAAAGTTGGAACTTACTCTGCATGTTGTCCTCTGACGTGCAGTCCTTGGCTTCACGCACTCTGCTGTGAATCACACACACCGACAGGTGCTGCACTCTTCCTGAAACTTGAAGTGGCCCTCCCACTCCCGGTGCGACACACCCGAGCGTTCACACATGCCCTCCCTTTGTTATCGCACTCTGAGTTCAACGACTCTGCGCTGGAGATATAGAAAAGGCCTGAAACGCCAGGACGTCCTGACGTCCTGTAAAGACCGACAAGGATCAGTGGGTTGATGTCTGGTGTGGAAATAAGATAGCAGTTGTAGTTTCTGCTGTTTCTAGACATGCGTACGGGGTCATAAATTCCCTTTACTCACCTTATTTATCACTGATGAGTGTCACTGATATTAGCGTCTTGATGTGAAAGAAAACACTTATTCTTCTTGGGTAATGTGTGATTATCAGGTTCATTTTAAATTGAAAAAATAAACGGCACCATGTGTTGATTACTTGTAGTCACTTTATTTATGAAGTCCCGAAACATTCATCTGGTAATATTCATGAATTTTACATTTACAACTGTACATTTTCCATAAAAGTTAAGACAAATGCTTTGTTTGTTTTAAAAGGGTATATAAATATATTAAAATCACACAGATCGATAAATAAAAGGCAAAACAAACCACTCAAAAACACCAGAAGTCATGTGAAATGACTTGGCATGTAAAAGGCAGTTAAAACTACCAGGAAACATGCAACCCCACACACACAATATTTACAAAATATGACACAAAAATCCAACAATAACTCCTTTTCAGTTATATTTGTGTATCCATGTTTGTTGCAATGGCTTAAAATCTAAATTTCTACATTTGTCATAATGCCTTTAGTAAACGGTCTATTACAACACCTCATTATAGCTGGAAATACCATTTCTGTTTCTGATTACATATTGATTGCTGTGATTTGCTCAGCACGATCACTTTTTCATCTTGCAAAGTGCACCGTCATCAGTTTCAGAGGAGCAGCCTCTTTCTTTGCTATCGCCAAACACGGATCAAATATGGGGTAAACTTTGGCCGTAAAGTTGCACTTAGTGAAGGTGAAGATGTGCGTCTTGGCCTCCGCGTCGAAGAAGGACACCCGGCTCTCCTCGTAATCCACAAACACCCCCACCCTCTGGGGACGGGAGGACAACGTCAAGAGGATTGGATTCTCCCTGCACACGACATACTGCCTTCCATCCCTGTGAGCTACAGTCCACAAGCCGTTCTCCGGAGAGGGAGTGATGTGGCCGCTCCTCCTCAGTGCGTTCGAAGCGAGCCCCAGCACCCAGTTGGATTTCTCCTTCACCCCGACCTCCCAGTAGTGTCTGCCCGTGGTCAGCCCACGTGTCCCGACAGCAAATGGGTTTTCCGTGAACCTCGCCAGGCTCGTTGGAACTTTCTGCTTCTTTGGAGACTGCCGGACTTCTTTGCCGTCTTCAGAGACGGCGAGCCAGGGCCCTGCGGTGTCGGCGTCGATGGTGATGTCCTCTGTTAGAGTAGACGACCAGATGTGAGGATTAGATATGAATGACGATCTTATCAAGATCTTCTGAGATGAAACTCTAAGGCCTCAAGAGATTGTATGTTGAATTTAAATTTAAAAGTAAGAGGTGACAAACCTGCAAATGTCTGCACTTTCTTCAGCTCTGCGGGGGAAGATCATAATTAGTAAAGTGATGCATGATGCTATTAATGTGTTCAATGATGAATGACAGCTCAATTCATCAAATCACCTTGAAGTGATGAACTCATCTTTAGTGACAACATAGTTCATCATTGTTTTTTCAATGTGTTTTCAACGTTCCACTCGTCAGACAGAGTCAGATATATTTAGCAACAAATGCGATCAATCATTTATTCTTTTCTGATGTTGAATTTTAAACAGAGTGCAGGGAAGGCACATCCAAAAACTCGGTTGGAAAGACAACCTGAAGGCAAAAGTCAGACAAAGTATCAGCACCGCACTCCGCTAACGAACAAGCGACACAAAGACATTCATCACTCTGGTGGTCGTGATCTGTGTGGTTGAAAGTCGATCTACTGCCAGACTGGACCAATCAGAGCAGAGCTGTCTGATACGGTTTAGGGAACAATTATGGCAAAAACATCCGGATAAATATAGTTCACAGGCACATTTTGCATCGAATACATAAAAAAGTCAAATACAAGAAGTGTGAATCACGTAAATCATCCAGAAGAAACAACTGTCATTAAAATACATGAGTTAAAGTAGAAAACAGTAAGATACCAAATCAACCACCTGAGTAATAAACGTGTCGTTTGATTCGATGCGTAACAATTCCTGATGGAGAGCTCTTAGATGTTCGTCCTTGCTTCGAACTTACCGTTGACTGACTGTTCTCTAATTTCCAGGTCGATGAGCTCTCTAGCCTCCATCAAAGACGTCCGTATGTAGCCCAAGAAATCCAGTTCGTTAACGGGGATGCTGGTCCAGTCCTTGGTTGATGGGAGCCTGTAGGCATTGTTGAAGGCCTGTTGAATGGGAAACAGAAACAATGTTGTCATTGGCTGTTAACTTGTGAACCGCGATCATGCTGCAATTATCACGCTAACATGCTACATGCTAAACGAGAGCATGTTTAACATCCAACAGTTGTTCATGCTGTTGTGTTAGCATGCTTATGTATAATCGATACATAGCTATGGTTATTACAGAAGATGATTCCTGCACCGACCTCCAGCAGCGTGATGTGGTCTTCAATGTGTGGGAGCTGCTGCAGCTCAACGCCTTTCTTCTCCAGTTCGTCGATTTCCCGCCTCAGCTCTTTGATGAGCTCTTCAAACCTCTTCTGTTCGGCATCATTCCTCGCCTCCATCTTTTCTATGAGCTGAGTGTGGGTGTCCTGGATCGACTTCATCACAGACGTGAACACCTGGACACTCGCCGCCATTTCTTTGCTTGCATTCTCCTAAAAGTCAAAACATGTCGTCATTAAAACTTGTGTATAAACAGTGGACGTGTATGATCACGTTGTACAGGAGTTGTGTGTCGGATTTATTCTACCACGTGGTCAAAAGATAAAAAAACATCTTCCACCATTGATATTAAAGTGAATGCAATTTATGAATGAGTTTCTGAACTGAACTGATTTGTGAAATTAAAAGGCAAACAATAAAAACTGAAAAAGCAAACTGTCCAACGAGCATTAAAACAGGCAAATTGTCCAATAAAAACAAATTTTGACAAGTTAAAATATAGAAATAAGTTGAATTTGCAGTCCGAAAACAATGAATAAAGGATATTTTGATGTGAAAACAAATGTAAGCGCCAAGTGAAGTTGAAGATTTGGTTAAAATCTAAGCACAAATATGTAGATGGAATTATCAAAATGTTTGTGATTAATTAAGAAATGATGCCAGTTCAAGTGTACAAAGTAAAATCTGTCTGTTGAAGATGTTATCCAGAAGAATAAACTGGAAAGCATATAAATGAGGCTACAGTGTATAAATGTATGTATTGTGCTAAATACAAATACAATTTAAAAAATACATCATTCCAGTCTTTATTATTTTTGATGTATTTAACATTCCAGGCTGCTCCACGTTCATTTTGAAAGTAAGCAAATGTTTATTTGGGAGCGTGTCTTTGTGTGAATGACACTCTCAGGTGTGGCGAGTGGGGGATTAATCAAGGCCGATCACTTCCAGGTGTGTGCTTGAGTTAAAGCAGGTGTGCAGAGCTGATGAACAGGAGCTGGCCTGTGCTGCCTGTAACACTCTGAGTTTAGCAGCCTTCTGACAGTGCGTTGACTTTGAACTCACCTTGGTTTGTTTCTTTGAATCGTTGATTTCGTCGATCCTTTTTTTCCGATCCTGTATCATCAGCTCCACTTCTCTCTCTTTCCTCTTACTCTGAGTCTGGGAGGGAAATGAAAACATTAGTTGCAGTGGAAACACTAATACCTGGAGTGAGCACATGCATTTAGTTTTTACACACACTACCACAGCTTATGAAGCCTTTAAATGGTTTTTATTTGTTATGCACTCTTTTCACCCTGTCATTATCAAAGTAAGCAACAATACCACAGCTGTAAGACAGTGAAATTATCACGTTTAAGCCAATGGCATAATTAACTATCGCTGCCCAAAGATCACATTTAGTCCCGAAATAAACTTCAGTGTGTTCTTTAACAAAAATAAGATTTGCACATTCAGTTAAAGGTTCCTGCAAGAAACTGAAAACCTTTAACCTGCACAAAAACCAAAGTAACAAAATATGAAACGGTGTTTTATTACCATTTTTTGCTGCGACGCAGCCTCTGCCGTCACTATTGTGTGCCTGCTGTGGTCGGTCTGAGCACAAATCTGACATATGAACTTCTCCTCCTGCTTACAAAACAGCTCCAGGATCTTCTCATGATTGGCACATATCCTGTCTTCTATGTTCCTCACTGGTTGAATCAGCTTGTGTCTGCTCAGGGCTGCTGCTGTCCTGTGCGGCTCCAGGTGACTCTCGCAGTAAGACGCCATACACACCAGGCAGGACTTTGTGGCCTTTACTTTCACACCCGTGCAGACATCGCAGGCCACTTCACCGGCTTTGGCCTCGCGGGTTTTCCCGCCCCTCACCGTGTTTTTATGGTGATCGACAAACTCTCGGAAGGAGTCGTTGACCTGCAGCTCGGGTCTCTTGTGAAACGGTTCCTTGCACACGGGACAGAGAGACGTCTCGGGGCCGTTCCAGCACCGTTCGATGCAGAGCTTGCAGAAGTTGTGTCCACACGGAGTCGAGACTGGGTCAGTGTAAAGCTCCAGACACACGGAACAGCTGAAGCGTCGGTTGTCCAGCCGGTGGGCCATGTCTGAAACCAGAGTGAAACCTATTCTCAATAACTGACAGACAACACATTTAATAACATATTCCATATCTGCCGGTAGATTCCTCTAAGTGCTGCACCTTTCATATCAAAGAGTCTGATGCATCCACCTTGGTATGGGGAAATCAATCTCGTCCCTCAACAGGTTTCATGTTGAGGGACGAGTTAAAAATAGACTTCTACACACTGACGGTATCAGGAAGCGCAAATATAGGAACACATATTTTCGTGGTCGGTGCAAAAGAATGTGTTGAGATAACATTTTTAGGTTTGATATACCCTGAAATATGAACAACTTTGGCAGAAACATTAAGCGGGATTTCTAAAACCTATCCAGACTGGAATTGTCATGAAGGAAGTGTTTGTTGGTTAGACGTTGACGTTTCCGTACAGAGCAATGAAAAGTGAACCTGCAGCATTCTACCAGAGAAGCGTCTGAATTATCCGACGCAATTAACTATCGTAAATTGCAAGAATCTCTTACATATTCAATACATTATCCTTATCTTTTACAGCCTACAGAACAACAATGTAAAGCCCACATCCCTACATAGGCTACATTATTAGATATCAAGACATACCTGCTTGTCTCTTGGCTGTTGCTTCAGGTACGACAGGTGTCGGGTATGATCTTTAATCCTATCTGGACCACTGGGTGTATCTGCTGAAACACGACCTGCGATTGGTGTTTTTATTTCTCATGCAATGAGTAATTGTCCACCTCCCCTTGAGGCTTCTAAATAGTTTTGTTGGGAGAGTTTGTACTTTCCTGGGTGGTGAGGTTTCCAGTAATCGACAGTCACTTCCTCGTCTGTTCAGAATGATGTAAGCCAACCTCAAAGCCGCTCCGCATGAAGTCGTGTTAATTCAAAACGGTCTCCCCACTTCTCTCCCCTCTCCTCTTCATCTGAATCTGGGCGGGAAGTGGAAACACTTTCATCTGGAGAAAGCACTTTTTACAAACCTGTTTCATGTCTTCTTGATGGTGTAATGCTCTCTGTCCATGACAATGGACCCTAGCAGCCCAAAGACCACGGGGACAGATTGTTTCACTCAATTCTGACTCAATGGTGGCACTAGATGAAGTCGGTGTTGCTGTGGAGGGAAAAATGTCCCCACGAGGAAAGTGGAGCAGGGCAGCACACGTGGACTACTAGCTTTGCAGTCACACGCCGCTAAAAACGTCACCGAAGCCGGTTTACAGTTGAAAGGAATTTAATCCTTTTCGTGCCATTACAGTATTACAGCAGAGTACATTATTTGCATGAAATATTACACTATTTAACCCCCTTTGGAAAAAACTACCTCTGGCCAGAAAAACGCTTTCTATTCCCTCCCTCATATCCGTTCGAAACACCTCCTCTTCAGTCTATCCCAATTCCCATTGGCTAACTTCCAGGAGTGTATTCGGCTGTCTGTCTCTGTCTGACCCTACCTTCCTAACACATTCAATGACTGTCAGTAGTTATTGCTTAAACCCTTCTATGATAATCCTTCAGTATAAAACGAAGCTTCTGCAACTTAGGCACAAGCTTCATGTCTTTTAGTTTTACTTTTAGCTACTAATCTTACAACACTTTATGCTTATCTTAATTATGCATTTCCAAAACACTTATGATTATGCCTAAATATGAATTCTTAATGAAACACTTTTATTACATCTACTGACAGACAGTTCTACGCTCAAATTTCCTACATTGCCCACCAAAGTTATTGCAATTCAGCGTAAGGGAGACAAGAATGTCTGCACAAAATAATATGGCAATCCATCAAATAGTTGCTGAGATATTTCAGTACGACTGACAGAGCGCCATCCCTAGAACCATGCAGCTTTGTATCGTTAAAAATGGTCCAAAGGTGCTCTAGAAGGCCCACTTTACAACACTGAATGATCATGGATGGACTACTGAACAGGTCTAGCCCAAAATGTCAGGGGCCCCCCTGACATTCACTTACAAAATGTCACCCAATGAGATAAGTACCAGACTAAAAATAAACGTATACATGACTATAAAGAGACGCAAAACAACTGCAGAGACACAAGAGCCCACACACTGACACACAACTAATGAAAAGGGGCAGAACAATCAGGAGGAGACTCAAAATGACCACAGAGAAACATGAAACGACCACAAAGAGACACAAAAGGACTAGAAATAGACCGATGCAACTGCAAAGAGATACAAGAGCCCACAACAACTATGAAAAGGGGATAGCAAAAACAGAGCCGCAAAATGATGACAAAGAGACACAAAACCGAAAGAGACTACAAAGCAACACAAAAAGAGGCTGAACAACGATAAAGTCTGCGTCTTGCTCATGTAGGAGAGGTGTCAGAACCTTTCGCATGTCTTTACCCAGCATCCCATTGTCTCATACTCCACCCGTGTGCATGATTTATATCAAATATTTATTTTATTGCCCTTCAAATGTTCTTTTTTTTCAGTGCAAGGCAGACTGCAGCATGTGTTAGTAGCTGCAGTCCTTCATCTCCGCCACTAGTGGGCGTCCTCGGGCTGCCACCGAGGGGGACCACCGGCTCCACAGACACGTTACAGTCATGTTGCGTTTTTTTACCCTATGCATGCACAGCGATGCTGTCGTCCATGGCAACGTATGAGCACAACCCGTAGAACAGGCTGAAACCCTCAAAGTGATCGCTGTCGAACCGAGACGACGTCCCGATGCACTTCGTGTCATTTTCTTATGATTCTGGACCCCCAACTTTGAATGATGGCGCTCAAATCCACCGCCCGTGCGAGCTCTCGCGAAGACCGATGTCTTTGCACTGCAGTTTATTGACGGCATCGATCATTCTCCTTCAGTGAGACTTCAGTTCCAAAAAGAAGGCCGCGTCTGGGTCTCTGAGATGTTATTGATCCTCTGCACCTCCTGCATCTCTCTCTCTATGTTGCACGTTATTGATTCTCTTACACGTCTTCATTTTCCTCAGCTCCTATTGAGAATGTGCTTCTGTCTTTTTTAACAGTTGAATTTCATTTTAGTACCTCTCACAACTTGTCCCAAAAGAAATAACTTTGTATTATTACAATTTTTACTATTGCTGTAAATCTGTGTTTGAACCGTCAGTCTTACCTGCAAGTGCAACCACAACCTTGCATCGGCTGTGAATGCTGCTGTGTGTGTGTGTGTGTGTGTGTGTGTGTGTGTGTGTGTGTGTACGCGTGCACGTGGGTGCATCTGTGCATGCATGCATCTGTGCATGCTATAATATTCAGTGGAGCCCCACAGATAAACCCACTGCAGAGATTGTGTCGCATGATGTAGTGGAGCTACAGTTTCTTCGAGTGGGGATTCTGCTTTCTCTCCCTGTCGCAGTGTCAGTCAAGGTAAATGTATTCCTCCCTCCTCCCCCCTTTTCCTCCCCCCTTTCTCTTCCTCTCTCTGTCCACCAGCAGCTCCAGCTCTTTTTCACACATCTGTCTTTATTTTTTTTTACTCCCCTTTTGTTCTTTCTGTCTGTTTTTGGTTTTCCATAACCCAATCCAAAGCCTCTCTTTCAGGTTTATAAATAGACGCTATACCCGTCTCTCATTCTCTCCGTTGCTTCCTGTAGTTTCTCCTCTTCCCTGCAATCCAGCACTAGTCTCTGCTGGCAGCTACACTGCGCTGGGTTTTCCCCTCTCTTAACCCCCTTTTTCTTCTCTACACACCTCTCACTCTCACTGTCGTACCTCCATCTCTTCCTCTCTCGTGTTGTCATTTGGCGAACTCTTGAGAGAGAGAGAGAGAAAATGTAGCTTCAGGTTATGCACTGCATGCTTTTCTCTCTTCCGCAGCTTCCCTCTCAGACGCAGAACAAAAACCAATAAGCTCGCTCTGCATATAGTTTCCTCACATCTCAGCATGTTGCTTCCTCTGCCCCCCCCCCCCAGCTCACTCCTCTGTCATCCTCCGCCTCCCTCTCTCTGCTCTCTGGTTTCTCAGAGAGGGTATCAGTGCTCTCACCTCCTCCAGGGGATTCGGTAGCGCTAGAGAGCATTGCAGATAGTCAGTGCGGATAGTTCTCCATGTTACTGATGACCTTCGCTGTGCCCCGGCAACCGGAGGACAGAACCCAAAGCTGAAATGACGCCTTGATGTGATCACGAGGCTCTTTCTCAATGGAGTTAACCGGCAAGCGTGTTGCATCAGCGCTCCTAATAACACCGTGAGGCAGTATATCCATCCCCCAGTTGGGTTGTTCTGTTCGGGCTTGTGAGGGGAAGTGAGATCAGGCGCCCCCATGGCATGGTGTGTCAGGCTCAAGGGCACTACAGCAGAGCAGGTGGACGGGCCTGCAACTGGAACGCTTCTGAACACTGAACACTGAACCCTGCGGCTGCTGAGTGGTTGTGTAAGAGTAATTGCTGCAGATTGATCATCAGTGACATAACATGCAAATTACATCAGCACCAAAATCATTAACAAGTGATCCAAGGGCATCATTGGCTCATGCCTATTGAATAATAATTGAACCAACCACACGAAGCAAATCCATAAATGCATGAATTTAGGTCATTGAGACCTTGCATAGATAACATCGTTGCACTTGCCCTATTTTTGCTTCTGAAGTGGGTAAAACACATTTGAACCCCTGAAGATGGATATTTAATGTATCCAACATTGTATCTGAATTAGACAAATTAATTTGCCACTGCAAGTTAAAAAGGAGTCGGGGCTGTATCGGAGCAAATGTGAACAGCCAGCGGCCCGTTAGCTTAGCTTAGCTTAGCGAAAAGACTGGAAACGGCAAGCTTGGTTCATTACATTACATTAATCATTTAGCAGACGCTTTTATCCAAAGCGACTTACGAAATAACCAGTTTACAGTGAACTTTAGGGGCAAACAGAACATTTCTCTTTCATCATCGGTACCCGTCGACCGAGCATCAGTGATATTGGTGACAAGAGGCGCCTGCAAAAAAAAGCCCAAATGGTATTAAAAGGGCTATGTGACATGCTAGCACCTTTACCACGGTGAATATTATACTCTCTGAGCATCCGCCTATAATCTATTAGCCTTAATCTATTTATAGCTCAAAGTATTGCTGTGCCTAAGTACACCCTCGCTGAGCTGAAAGCGGGGATCTTGTTTTCCGCAGCATCAATGAATTGATTGTCTTGATGTTGACCCGTCATCTACACGAAGCAGCATCTTAAAGGTGAGCTTAATGCGTTCCTGACTCTGCTCAGTGCCGTGACATCCTCTGCACCATGTCGGTCTTAGTCGTCACTCTGATGATGCACACTGCTCCAGAAAAGCAAAAGAAAACCGACTATAGCTTCTTGCATTGTTCCCTCCTTTTTCATTTCAAACACCGCTTCTTTAAATGTTGAAATGCATCAGCTCTTGTGCAGGAGAGGATTTTCCCATACACACCAACAGTCTCTCAAGGCTGTTCCTGCATGCTAGTGTAAAACGTATTCAGCTGTGTGAATGTGAAACACATCAATACTGGGGAAGCCAAACCGTCCCAGTGTGGTTAATTGATCCACATGTTCTATGCTGCCGCCAGAACGAATTTTATTTTTAGCCAAACATTCTGTTTTTCTTCTTCTTTTAATTATTTAAAAATGAAATGTGTGACTGTATGTACCAGCTTGTGTGTGTGTGTGTGTGTGTGTGTGTGTGTGTGTGTGTGTGTGTGTGTGGTGTCCCTGGATGGGGGAAGTGAATCTTCCTCCAGTGAATTCTTTCACTGTAATATCTGTATCACATCCGTTTCAGGTAAAACCTTTTCATGCATCACATGGCCTTTGTTGCCCGTCCGACTCGTATGCATGAATGTAACTGAGACATGATCATGTGCATGTGCAATCGGGGCCAATGTAGGATTTTCTTTAAACCCCATTCTGCTTTAAACGGATTAAACAGCGAAGCAAGGCACTGCAGCTGAAAGCAACGTTAACCTCTCTCCCTTCAGATGCCGTCGCGTCCCATCTCGTCTCTCCTCGTCGTGATTTGAAATATTCCCCGCGTTTGCCTGAATAAAGACACCGAAGAGCCACGGAGGACGCAAAAAGGCACGCAGCATGCCTTATCGTCACGTGATCGCATGAGACATTTTGAGGCTAAATATCATGTGGTTCAATAAACATGTGAAATCCCAGCCTTGATATTACGGACTCCACAAAAAACAAGGCTGTTGAAAACAATGGTTCTTCTGCAGGGCTTCTTGTTGAAGATGAGTGGTGAAATACAAAGATCGAAGAGCAATTCAGGCGGAGGGCAACTAAAAGCTGAATTATCTCAACATCCCCGGCGACTGTTTTCATTTCGTTATTCCTCATCTGGACAATATATATCCAAACCAAAACACAGACATGCTATCATTAAAACATTCATAGTGTCTCTTGAAACAATTGGAAATAGTTCTCACTGTGGATGTGCCATGGATTTGTAAAATGATCTTTTTAGCTCCTTGAACAAAGCAGGTTGACCTCTGACCTCCTACAGAACAGTATTTCTTTACAGCATTGCTTTATTGATCTTCAGCTGGGAAATTGATCTTCACGGGTCATGTGTCTATTGTATTTTGGTCTAATTAGGCTACTGTCAGGTGCAAGAAAAGAGTATTTTCTTATTAATTATTGATATTTCAGACGTGTATTACTGTTGTCCAATCATCTGTAAACTGACCGTTGCAGAACATTTTGAGTTGTCCTTGCTTGTGAAAAATCAGTTTTCATGGTTGAGCCCTTTAAGCACTCGGTTGAACCGTGTTAGGCCCCCTCAAAAAATACCCAGGGTGCATTGCGTTTTTTTTAAGAACACGACCTTTTCAGGCGGCCTTCCCTCCAGGAGGTTAGAGGCAGAAAAATAGCTCTTAGCATGAGGCCTGTTTACGATCATTTTTCTTTTATTGTTGCATCATTTTTTGACTGAGTTGACTTTCAGAAAGCTCACAGAACAGATGTACCGACTCACTCGGTATTTCTACGGTTGTTAAAATCTTTGGGGAAAACAAAAGCTTCATGACATGTGTAATCCCTTTTCTCTAAAATGTACACAAATCTATTTCTACTGGAACATGCCAGACCTCTCTGACCCGCACACACATCCATGCGTGTCAAGGGGATGTGCAAAGACAAAGTGTCCTATTTATCCTCTGCATAATTGGGTGCTCCAAATTCCTAAATTCAAGCAGTGTAATGAGGAAGCCATGTTCTTTAGAGATATCCGCGAGCCTGTTTGAACTGGATCAGCACCCAGAGGGGACTAGATTGAAACCAGCTTCTGCAGGGACCCTCAAAGCAATACGAGCGTCCCCTGAAGGGTCCGGGTCGGAGAGACATTCTTCAAGCCAATATGTAATACACCTGCAGGAATGGAACATGTGTGTTTGATTGAAATAAAGTACTTTTTTAGTATTTTTTGTCCAGGTGGAGAGAAGAAGATCCCTTCATTACTACTGTCAGTGTTTTTGGATGTTTCATGCAAGTCACTGACAAAAGTGTGTAGAGTTCAAAGCAATATGCAGCAAATTTTATTTAGTGCAGAAAACACAGTACAGGGAGTGTTCTTGTGCATTCTCACCTCATAGCCACCATTTCTGAAAGTCCAACAACACATCATAGATTGAAATGCCAAAATACACCGAAGGAATTTATAGCCTAAAACATACAAATATGGATTTCACATGCCTACACAAGACAAGTGGGAGGAGTTCACAACCACGCGGGTGTCCACATGAATTATAGGAACGTAATCGAATATAAACCAGCAATAAATAAAGCATCGTGATAGAAGTGATGAGGCAATAAGGAGATTTGGTGGGTTTGTGGGATGGGGCTCTGTCGAGCTTCCTGATTGGCAGATGCCTCCCTGAAAGGACAGTGGCCACTGATTGGCCACGCTGAGAAGGGTTAGCCCGCACCGCAAAACGCCACACCGTGAACGTACAACCATCTCGAGCACGGAACTAAAATCCTACTTCGCATGCTTCCCTTTTTTTTTTGGTGGCACGGTCATTTCAGCGGGACGCACCGGATATATTCTCCTCCCGGGTTTGCTTGAGTGTCGCTTTTGCGGCGCTACAGACGACATAACGGGATGTACAAGAACAGATTATCTAAATATACATATATCTATATATATCTATATGTTTCTTTTGTTCTCTAAAGTATGGCTTTGATGTCATTTCTAGGCTGTAAAAGCTGTGCCCAAGTATCCGAAACCAATTACGTTCCACCATCAAGTACATTATATTCTCGTCAAGCATAAATAAGAAGTGGATGTAGATAAACATATACAAGCAGAGGAGGGTCTTAAGTCAGCAAGCATGGGTTCGGGGAGACACTGTACAGACACCGAAGTGTATAAACGGGACGTACTTTCACTTGGCTGCTGTTTGCCAAGCTCTCGTCCGAGGTGACGTCAAGAGGATTTTAAGGAGGATGTGGGGCTTAAGTGAACTTTAAGCCGTCTTGGACAAACTATACGCGGCATTTGCTCCATTCATGATCGCAGCAATGAAACAAGCCTTTTTTTTTATATTCCACCCATCCTCTCCTCTCATTCACAATCCCCCCATTTGGCCGCCTTCGGGGGTAGGGGGGGTAAAATGAGGTCAGGCAAACAAAGCATAGACAAAAGAAAGAGACAGAAATAAAGGCCGGTGTCTTTATATGATGTAACGTGGTGCAGTAAGAGGGGAGACAAATGTCTACAATTAGCTATAAAACTGCATCAATACATAAATTAGCACGTGATATGATGCCTTGACAAATCTAACCTGAAACATCTTGCACGTCTCGAACAACATGCTGAAGTAGCAGCGTCTGTCATGTGATGAGAGGCTATGTTTGCAAAGTGCACACGAATGGCTCACCGACCGCTGATTAAGAGAAACAAAGGAGGTGTTTTGGGGGGGTCGGTAAAGGTGTTTGCTGTTGTGATGTATCGCAAAGAGAGAAGTGACTTCCCTGCTCGACTGTGTTTTAGTTTACATGCAAACTCATGACTGACCGTGAGGAACTGTGACGGCTTCATCAGCTCTCCGTTGTTATGCTGAATTCGTATCAAACTCCTTTCTGCCCTGTAATACCGGGTCCAAAGTGACATTTAAAGCTTGGCTTACACTAATCCTTCGCTACTACAAGTGAAGGAGGAGAAGATGTCCGACGCCACAGGGGGGGGGGGACATGTCTGCAGACTCCTGCGAGGATCAAACCTGTGACCTTTTCGGTTATTTCCGCCTTTGTCTAACCGCCCCGACGACTCCCCCGACAGCCTCCGATCCGCCGGGCTTATCGTGAGTCACACTTCACATCGAAATGAGCAGCTTGCCGTTTCCTTTATCGAGTTGTGTCTGTTGCCAAGCAACATTAAGCTTCTTTAGATTCTGACAGGTAGCTATTTACAGCCTCCAGACAGAGACTCTGTCTTCAATTACATGCATCTGGCTCCAACTCGGAGCCTTTCTATGCGGAAACATGTATTATAATGTTACACGTTGTTATTGTTCAATGTTTTCACACACTGTCATAGCATTGGAGTGACTTGGCATCTTTCTAAAATCATAACGATAATGCAAATATGCAACATTTGTCCTTCTTTGGATATCTGATGTCTAAAATAAGTCCTTGAAAAAAACTTCAGAGTCCTCTTTTATTTTGAAGGGATCCTCAAATGTGATTTTTCAAAATTGAACAATCTTAGTTTTTGCTTTTGCTTTGCTTGATTCCCCAATTTGTCAAAAACTCAAAGAAACTTTCCAAGGACAGTTTTGTGCTGCGCTTCTTCCTGGTTTACTTTGGTCTGGAGTGCGAGTGGGGGGAATCTGGCAAGGAGCCTCCGTCAGTCACGTGACCATGTCTTGACGTTTACTGGGCCCTCTAAATTCAGAACGAATGTTATACGCCTGTCTGCAAATATTTACAACCGCTGCCTAAGTGTACAGTGCGAGTGATGTAGAGCAGCTGGATATAAAGGAGGCAGGTGCAGGCACATAAAGGAGGCTGAATCTCAGCGGCGTCCAGTCAGCTTATCTGAGCTGTTTTTTTTTTTTTTTCTACCTTTACAAATCCGATAAGCTCAAACACAAATGTATCTACGCCGGACAGGCCCGCACGCATTTAAACGTTTTTTTCAAACATTTAATAACCAGGCTGTGCTTTTCACTCGAGGTGTCAAATCCCCCTGAATCCCTATTATGAAGCGTATGTCAGGTAATTATTTGAAAACCGTGTCAAATCCAGTTAGGGGAGGAAAAAAAAAAAAGGTGGGGTTTGATATCAAACTCAGGTGACGCCCTCAACGAATCTCCTCTACACTGCGAGGGAAGGAGGAAGCGGTCGGACTGTGACAGAAGAGTGGGCGGGCGGGCGGCGGCCGCTTCCTGTCCTCGAAATAGAAAAGAGGTTACATTCCAATAATAATTCTAGTAATTAGTGAGATTATTATTAAAGCGATGGAGAGTAAGTCTGGCATTTTAGAAGCAGTTCAGTGTGCTACATACATCGGGGGAGGGGAGAAGGAAGGGCACATGGATGAAGCAGGAGTGTGTGTGTGTGTGTGTGTGTTGTCCAACAATACGAACAGGAACCTTTTGTTCAGTGTGCTTCATATTTACTGATGCAGTCTCATTCAGTGTCTTTTCTTTCCGTCTCGGTCCAACAGCTGCAGCGTCTCTCCTTCCTGCCGTCTGTCCAAAGGTGACGGGGGCTCGGGTTCGCCTCTGGCACCTGCTCCGAATCGTTATCAAGTGTTTATTTAAGGATGCAGAGGTTTGAGTTACCGCCGCTGGGCAGCTGAGTAACCCAACGCCGAGCGCGGCAGAGAGCTCTCGGCCACGGACACACACCGCTTAAATGTTGTAAGTGTGGCGTACGCCGGAGATGCCGGTTGTACAGACAAGCAAATGTCTTCTGGCCTGCTGGAGGGCAAAACTATTCCTGGTCGTGTAAAGATAGTAGAAGCTGCGGCATGACGACAATGCACAGTGTATTCGGTTTCTGTGTTGTTTTAGTCACTTGTGTTTGGAGAGAGGAGGGAGCTGTCCATCCACTCTATCACAGACACATCTTTACTGAAGCTTACTATAGCTACAGTAGCGTAGCGTAGCATAGCGTAGCTACAGCTAAATAAAACCTTCCCCTGTCAGAAATGAGAAGCTCGCTTTAGTCTAACTCTGTCTGGCACCGAGAGACGTCCATTTACAAGACGTGTGAGAGAAAACATCTTCCATTGCCAGACTTCTCCTCCTGCCAAACCCCCATTGGTAGTTTAATCAAATTAAAACAAACAGCGGGAATTATTTATCATTCCTTCTCGTCCTTGCACTATCGGTGACGGAGGCGGCAGCAGTGAAACCTCTCCAGATCTAATGACACGTGCTTCATGAAAGCCACTTGGATAATCGTTTTAAAATGAGTCGGTATGAATATTTAAATGGTTTCTACCGGGCCGCTCATTGATATTAAGCAGCATCAGGTATCACCGAGGAGGGGGAGGGGGGGGGGGCATTAAAAGATGGGAGTCACGTAAACACTTGATGATCACTAATGTGCCGACTCATTGGCCGTAACGCGCCAGAGGGGCGTTTACGACTGGTGTGAGCACGCCGTGTGCTCGCCCTTCGCCACACATTGATCTTGCCTGCAGCAGATTGCCTCCGACTGTTAGCGAGTTAGCAACCAGTTTCCATGGCCACCACCTGCGTCACCCGTGAGATCAGACCGGCAGAGGCAATCCAATAGCCGGCCTACACGGGAGGCGATACAGAGGGGATGTTACACCTGAGACAGTTACTGGGTGTTGTTTTCATCCTTGCAGAGAAAGAGACAGAGAGCGTGTGATGCTGAAGGAGCCGGACAGAAAAGAAACTAGAGAGTGTGCTTCTGTTTTTTTGGGGGGTTCTGTTTGTGCGCGTTCCTGTTGCATCGCCGTTTTGAAGGACGTGTGCTTGTTCTTGTTCTGTCGGTCAGCAGCGAGAAGTGTGTATTTGATTTGAACTTTCCGTCTGCTTGTGTGCTTGTGTTGCATCTGCAGGAGTGTAGCGAGGACGAGGGACGAGGGGCCTCGTGTTCGGGAGCATCGAGGGACACGCGGGTGACATGTAGGGGCATTTGCAAAGGTTGATTTGGTGACGGGAGGTTACAGTATTTTGTCATGCTAGATTATAAATTCCAAATCCCCACCTTTTTTTCCTCTCTCCTCCTTCCCCCCTTTTTTCTCGCCCCTTCCAGCTTCCCCATCCTTAACATCTGTCGATCTCTCATGCAAAAAGGCGTTTCATGACACTTTGCATAATATGACGATAAATCCTGAACAATTGAAATCCCTCCTCCGTCAACCTCCCGATCCAATCATTTACTGTATTTCTGTACATCTGCGGAATATTTTTTTTTCTTTTTTTTTCTTTTTCTGTTCTCATTTCATTCGTTCATCAGTCCCTCTACTTCTTCTTCTTCTGGAAACGTCTGAACTGGTTCTGGATGGCGAGCGCTGCCTTCTCCGTCTCCGGCGCCTCCAGGTCGATGTCGACCTCTTCCTCTTCCTGCTCCTGAGGCTTCGCCGCTGATGCCTTCTCTGTAGGGGGCAGAGGTCGGAGGTTTAATACACAGCGGGGTTGACGGGAAGCATCGGGGGAATTGATTCATTAGCAGCATTTCAATCAATTTTCTTCTTGACCAAACTTAGGATTGCTCCAGGTACTGGAGAACAATAAATGCCACATGACGAGACCCACAAATAACCAGCCTGTTATGGGACAAGTGTGAAGCCGCTAAAGGCCTTTCACAAAACATCCCATCTCTGATTTGACAAGTAATGATGACAACAAAGACGGAGGGAATAGAGGCGATAAAAGCTGCAGACTATAAATGTACCGAACTGACAGTAACAAGTCAGTGTTTGATGGCGCTTTAAAAGCCGCACAGCGTGTCGGTCTAATCTGGAGCTGCAAAGAGTGGTGCGGATGAACAAACAGCACATCCTGTCAATGGGTCCAGTCATGCGGAATGATCTCGTAAAGTCTTGTGCTTATTAAAGACATTTGTGGCTATTCTGAAACCAAAGATGTCACTATTATTGTTCAGTTGTGAGGAACAGCTCATTCCTCTTAATAAAGACCAAAATGTTCAGCCAACTAAAAGCTCCAGAGTCGGCAGCCTTCATGCGGGGAGTGCTGAAAGACTTACGGAAGAGAAATGCTCAAATACCAACATGGTTCCCAAGAGGTCAAATGTCTGAGACCGACGGCACGATAGAGGAATAACAAGTGAGATGCTCATTATCAAGGTACTTCCCATTAATGTGCAAACGTGAGGAAAGTTACTAATTGATTTGTTTTTAAGAGTAACATCCAGCCTCCTCAGAGGAGGTACTTGTATTCATTTGTGACATAAATAGTGAGTATCTGGATCTGAATTTTTTAATGTAAAAAACTGCGTTTTTGGGGAACGTATTTCTATGAGATTGTTTGTCTTTGACGTATCACAAATACATCACGAATCAAAGGCTGCGTAAGGTTGGGTCAAACACGGGACTGTCACCCAGGAGACCAGTATTCGTGTCCGAAACATGATCTTTTACTTCAACCAAGTAATTTTGTTGCCTAAATGCAGGTTTGAAACGCCTAAAGCGCCACGAGCAGTTGGTTCAGACATGTTGAGATTCAACATATCCGTGATTTACAGAAACGTACAATGTCAACCTTTTATTCTGGGTTGAATGTTACAGGGGTTAACGCCTACGCCAGCCACTCCATTTGCCTTCGTTAGGTTATATGTATGTTCATGGATCAAACTGTCTTCCCAATCAAGTCACATTTGTAGGTCATGGCACCTTCCTTGTACACATTAACATAAACAAAACTGCATAGAAAATGTGTCTAAAAGGGCTGAATGATTTGGACCCCAATCAACCAAATTGAGGTACAGTATCTACATTTCTACATTCTATCCATAGATAGAAAACACCACAGCAGTTGAACCTTACCTTTGGGCTAGAACAGAAAAACCTTCATGCACAATGGATTTGAGGCCCATTCAAACAGAGTGAGGACAGTTGACAGAAAGGAATGAGGAGAATAGTGTGTACTCTGAGACACAAAAGAGCTCCCAAAGGAGGAGCGAGACATGACGCGTAACCTCATCTGATCCAGGCCCGGTGGTGCATTGATGGATGGTAAATTCTGCAGTGCTAGAGTTGGTTATTGATGAGCAACGTTGCACAAAAAAAGTTAAGCTGCAGCCAACTTTTCCTGGCTGACACACTGGTGATTTCCTGCCAAAAGGACTGCCTTGTCTGGGTTGCTTAGCTCATGGAAAATCAGCTGTCCGATCTCCATAAAAACAGAATGTCAAGTTTGTGGTATTATGGAAAATCAAAGAGGGGAGAGAGCAGCACAGAGAAGGACAAAGACGCAGATAAACAGACAAAGAGAGGCGGCAACGCGCATGCCCTTCGGACGCTTTTGCCGCGAGGTCTAGGTTCTTGCAACAAAGTTGGCTGCATCAACATTCGTCACAATGTTTTCCTCTGTAGAGTAGAGAGCTAATGATCTAATCTTCAGTGGTGTAAGAAACCAAAAGCTCATTTCCTGCACGCACATAATCTATGTCATGACGTGCAAATGTAGCGTTTCCTTCGACCTGACTGAAAAACATATTGCAGAAGACCAACGATTCATCATAGGGAGGGTAAACGTACCTTTGTTGTCAGCTGCAGTCGTCTGGCTGCATTTAGCCGAGTTAGTGGATGCCAGCTGTGGAGAAGACAGAAACAACACTTTGAGCAACACGTAGTGCAGCTCTATACATTCTGTCACATTTGTGGATCTACTTTTGTTCTGCACACGAGAGGAATTGTGTGAGACGACTACTGCACGATAAAGGGACTCCTTGTTTGCCGAATAAGAATTTTCAGTCACAATTGACATTGTCATTATTTTATTAATAAACGTTGCAGACTCCCTGTGGATAAATCCGTACTCGGCTCTGTTGCTGCCAAGCGGTGCAGCCCAATAAGTCTCGTATTTTTCCTCAATCTTCCCAGCAGACCGGATGAGCAGCAGAAGGCGTTGTATGGTGTCTTCTTGGAACCGTTCGAATGACAGTCACTGTGCAGAGAGAGCTGAATGAGCGGCGAGCTATGGCGGACATCTCGGTGATCTCTCATTAGCTCTTTCTGTTTTTCCGTCTCACTGGAGTCCAACTGTTTTGGTTCAGCCTCACCAGCCTCATCAACCTTGTTCCCAGCAGCTTGTTTCAGCAAAATAAAAGCTTTGATGAGCTACTTGGTTGGGTTTTGGAAACGATCGTGGTTTGGGTTAAAATGGTCCAATCCTGATGTCCCCCATAAGGCCTAAAGCCCTGAACCCTCAGGGACTTGACTGGATCTTGCACCCTCAGGGCCGAAAGGGCTTGAAGTGGTATAAATATGAATGGGACATCACATTGCGGTGACGTAACATATTTTGGCATTCTCAAGGTAACACGATGAGTACAAATGTGGGGTTTTATTTAATTTTTTTATGCTGCCTCATTTTTGTCCAAACAGAATCAAATCAAAATAAATGGTTCATAAATAAACCAGGTGTGTAATACAGCTCATGATTGCATGACTCTGCTTTTATCTATTTTTTATGCATCTTAAATCCTTAATGTTATCGTAGTGTCTCTGTTTAAACACGCCTGACTGAACACCCATGTGCCGTCCTTTTGTTTTGTACACCTCTGGGCTTTCCCTTGTAGCCTTGTGTTTAACATCGTCATTAACAGCTATGACTTGCTGGTAATCCCCACTGCCAAAGCTTGCAGAAGTGTGGACTCGTGGAGAGTGTCCCTGAATGTTACGTAACCTACGTAGTTAAAAAAGTCTGGTAAAATAGGTCAAAGTTGACTTTAGCTTTCACAAGGGACACGAAAAGTGGTCTCCTGGGTGAAAGTCTTTTGGGACTTTATTGATCTTGATACCACATAGGTGAATAAGAGCACCCTGCTGTACGCTACCTGCTAAGCGTCACATGGTAGACGGACACAGTAGAGCCTTCAGCGGCTAAAGAATTGGATATTTCTCTCTGAAGCTGGAGGAGACCAAATACAGAGCTAAAATAAGAGCGAATGCTACGTTTGTCGAGTGTCCAGAAACTCCAAATGAATGCTAACGTCGCTCTGTGTTTGCTATGTATGCTTAATAAGATGATATTACGTTGACGTTGTATTCAGAGCTTGTTCTGCTGCACGCAAGTGGCCGAGATAATCTATCAATACTGCTTGAAATAAAATACACAACTAGGAACCAATAGTGGGTGATTTGGGTGTCGTACTTGTTATGACTTCCCCTTCCTCTTGTTTTTCTTTTTTAATGTCCTCCTTCTGTCTTTTAAGCTCTACTGGCCGTTCTGCCACCACACTATTAGTGTCACACTTGTGAGTCAGTGATACAAGCGAGAGTGAGGAAAACTGACGGACGGGTACACGGACTGAGAGGAGGGGAGAGGTTATGACAGGTTCTGCGATTATGTAATATCGTGTCAGCGTGTCGAAGTGTGTGTCCCGTGCATATTCGTGTGTGTGTGTGTGATTTAAGTGTGTGTGTATGTGTGTCTACCCCTGCTCAACTCTGTCCTTATTGCGCTTTATGATCCACGTAGTAAATGGCCCATGCATAACACAATCTCCAACGGAGCGTGAATGAGTTGGTGAAGAGAGGCCTGCCACTCCAGCCCTGCCAATAACTCAGAGTGTGTGTGTGTGTGCGTCTATTTCCTACAAGCATGCATGAGCGCATGTGTGTGCTGATGTGCTCATTTGTGTGGGAGTTTTCTCAGCGCTCACTCAGCCTGTGAGCACGATGCGTGTGATTTATGTGTGTGTGTGTGTGTGTGTGTGTGCACACGTGCAAAAGAAACCCGCCGGGTCAACGGCCAATCCGGAGGCCCTGCGTTCAAAGTCAGACGGGGAAGGAGACTAATGTTCAGTGATTGCGAGTGTATACAGTATGTGTCTGGTAGGAGAGAGAGGGAGAGAGGGAGAGAGAGAGAGAAGAAGTTCAAATGACAGGCAAGGAGGAGGAGGTAGAGACGGGGCGTAACGGAGTGAGTCGGAAATAAGAAAGTCTGAAATTGGGGTTTTGATATGGAAGGCTTCTCAAAGTGTCAAACTTAACAAGCTGTGGGAGGTGAAAGCTTACTGTTAATTTTGCCATCGACAATAGGACTTTTCCCACAGCAACTCTTTGGGCTGTTGTGACATGAAGAGCGCAGATGTCACTAATGACACTAACAAAGTGTCCCAGTATATTAGCATGGAGGCGAGTTAGCACGCACAACAAGACGGTGAAAAGCAAGATTTAAATCAGCCAGCAATATTAACTTTATTATTTACACCTGTGCTTTTCCTACTTGCGACATGTCAAAACATCTTCTGTGAAAAAGGACCTATGACAACTATCGCTAGCCAATGCACACAGCTGTAGCTAATTACCATTAATTAGCTACGTTATCAATGTGGTATGATAAATTTCCATCAATTCTATACAAAAGGTTAGCCAATGTGTTGCAAGCAACCTTCGATGAGTTTGTAAATAAGTGATTCCCCATTAATGGCGAGCAATAACCTGTATTGTATTAGATTACTTTTGACATTTCGCTAAAGGTGGTTTTGAAAAGGCTAGCTAGGTAGCGGCTAGCTAGGTTGTTCTTGAGTGTAAACGACTGACATCTCGTGCACGCAATCACCTGTTAAACTTGTGTCATCATTTAAAGAGGTTCAGGCTAACACGATCATTTGAACGGATATAAATCGGTTTTGGGGCTGTGACGCAGCTCCCCCCGTCCGTCCGCGACGCTAGCTAACGTTAGCTTAAATAGACAAACAGCAGTTTTAAAACAGTTAGCAAAACAGAAGCTTGTCATTTGTTATCAATAAGAATAAAGAAGAACAAAATTACATGAATATCATTGGGTAACACTAAGGAGACCACTGTCTTGATAAACATGAGCTATTGTTTTCAGATTCTATTCACGTAGAAACAAGATGAACTGTGATTATGCTCTGTAAGAATATATACTTGTTTTTAAATGCAAAAAAAGTAATTAGCTTTAATCCAAAGCTGTTGATCTGCCAAGGTGACGATCTCTTTTCGACATTGCTCTGACACATTGCAATTCTATTATGTTTCCTCGAATGATTCAGCCCGATTTGAGGGAGCGCATCTTACTGCAGCACTGCAGTCCTGCTGAGACATCAAGGCACCAGACTACAAGCGAGTAAAAACGATCAGCGAAGGTGCCACAGAGAGAGAGACGGCGATAAAACAAAAAACGGCGAGGCACTCTGAGGCAGAAAGAGGGGGAGAGCGAGAGGAGAGAGACTGCAGAGATGTGAGTGAGTGCGTCTGCAGCAAGAGGGTGAAACACTGCAGAGAGAAGAGGGGGGGGGGGGAGGCTTATTGTTCGGCATTAGCACACATCACGCGGTGAGAAGTGCTGGAGCTTTTCGGGGAAGGAGGAAATAAAAAGAGGCATTCTCTCAGAACAAATTCTCTCTCAACACTGAATCTGATAAGCAGAGAGAGAGACAGAGAGAGAGAGAATTTGGCCTTGACATGAATGGAAAACAAGAGAATTTCTAGATGGAGGTGTCAAAGGAAAATGTATGTAAAACACATGCACGACGACAGACGGGTGACATATTGTTCACATTCAGGCTACAACGTCTCCCTGAACTGTTTGAAGATTAACTTTTTTAATCAAATTGAGCCACTTCAGTGTCTAGCTTTTGGCAGCAGCTGACAAAGGGTGTCAATAAAGCTCCTTTGATGAGAAACTGGGAATGGAATTGAAATTGTTAAACCTATCGGGGCTGTCAGAATATGTTTTCTATCATTACATCCTTTTCCTCTCCTCTGATTCCTTTGCTTTTTTCCTTTTAGTGTGCGTGATGGGCTTCATTTCCACTCAGAACAATGACCATATATCTGTCTGTGTGTGTGCAGTTGGCGACTGGCAGACACCGCCGCGTGTTAATGACTGGAAAATAAGCGGGTATGCAGGCATGCAAGCTGCAGTGAGATGGGATTGGATGAGAGACCGAGGAGACCAGGAAGTGGTTAAAGAGAGCGACGATTTTGGAAAACACTTCAACTGAGAATGTGAGAGATGGAAGATAAAGAAAAGAAACGAATAGTGCCAGACAGTGAAAGCAAAAGTGTGGGGGGAAAGACACACAGTGAGACCGTTAACGGTCCTTGACTTAACCTCAAGTCTCTTCCCTGCAAGTGTTACTATGTAATATAACAATAATAACGTCTTATTTATTGTCTTCTTAGTTGACGCAGAAAAGAGAGGTTACCATATATGGTAACTTTAAACGTTTGTATGACTTTGACCTGCACGTGTAGCCTGAGCCGTGACGCCAGTGACTAAAAACAGAGCACATGTGTCAAACTGTCAGTTTGGACCTCCAGTAATCTCTACGAGCAGACGTCTGCATGTGAATGCAGAAAGCATGCTGGAGGCAACAGGAAAAGATTTGGGTGTCGGAAGTGTTTTGGTTTCCGTTTGCCACCAAAAACAACAACGACCACAACCAACGATAGTCACCAAGTTTCCAACACCCACGTTTTTATTCACCGTGTCGGAGTCTATCAGCTGTGGGGTCGACCTCATGTGGCCGTCTTTAATGTCCACCTTCTCTTCCCACCGATTCAGATTGGCAGTCGGTTCGCTTCCCTTTTTAAAACACCCCCCCAAAAAATCTCTTAAGTTGCAAGTGACTGCAAGGTGGGTCGTCAATCTGGGCCTGCTGGGAAATCCCGCTGGAAAATGGCGTGTCAGGAACACTCCCCCCCCCCCCCCCCCCCCCCCACTACCATTAGTTTTGAAGGGCACTTAACCCCCTTTTGCTCCAGTGAAGCTGCTCCGTGATCGACACAAGATTAATGTTGCAGTGCAGCCCGGCTTCCCGTAAGAAAGCAACTGTGTTAATGCCAAAGCGGAGCAACCTTATTTGCTTCCAATTCAGCACTTTTCTCCTTGCGGAGACACTTCGGGCCTCTAATGGTGTCAGAAAATGGCTTTCTGAATCGGCGGAAATGAAGTTAAAAGTTGACCCCTGACCCCGATATCCTCATATAATGATCCTAATATCATCTATCCATCCTTTTGTGCCATCCTTTTCTTCTTCTTCTCTTGTCCTTTCCACCCCCTTAATCACCAACGACTAGCTTTAACAACCCCCCTTGAGATATGTCCTTACCCCCCCCCTCCTCCACCCTCTGCCTTTAGTCAGGGATTTCCCTCTTCTACATGTCGTAGTTAACGCTGTAATTCATGAGCGGCGAGCCTCGGAGATAGGCTGAGAGAAAGGGAGGGTAAGGATGGGAGACAGAGACAGATTGCAGCATTTAACAGCCTGCCCCGGGGAGCTGCTGAAGGTGAGAGAGAGGGAGTAAGACACATATGGAGAGAGAGAGGGAGGCGAGATAGAAAGGAAGAGACGTGCATTGTAGCAAGAGGGTGATGTAATAAAAGAAAAGAGAACCTCGCTGTCTCAGTGAGAGAGATTGGAATATACACCGTCTATTCGGGAAAGACTCTGCCGGCGAGTCCAGATGGAGGCGCGTGTGCACACATATACAGAGGCAAGAAACTCATGCACCCCCGCCGTCGCTCTCCTCTTCTCACACAATGCGATGCACTTCATTTACAACAAGGTCCCCCCCCCCCCGTCCCGGGGGGCTGGATGCACCTCTCCGAGCTGTTTTTCCTCACACTTCTGTCACATTTCTTTATCCGCTCCCCCACCCTGCCTTGATCTCAAGGCCAAGTCTTCATGGAATACAAACCTGATAAATATTAAATGAGTTATATAAGGTCCAAGAGAGCTGCTTGCAATTGTCGGGGGGGATTTACGTCACAACGCAGCCCCTCTCTTCCTGTCTGGTGTGGAAGTGGAGGTGTTTTGGCTTTTGGGGGGGGGGGGTCATCATTTTGGGGTCTATGGACGATCTCTGTAGTCCATCTGCTTAACTATTATTTGTATTGTCGATTCATTTGATGATTATTATTCCCAATGCATTTTTTGGTCTGTAAAATGTCATAAAATAGTGATTAATTAATCACAAAGAGCCCAAGTTGACGTATTCAAACTGTTTATATCGGCAAACCAATCGTCCAAAACCCCCAAATATTCTGTTTATTATTATTATAGAAGACTTTCATTACTGGAGACGTTAATTGATTTATCTCTCTCTCTTTCTTGCTCATTCTTTACTCATCTGACAATCCACCATGACATCAGTCATAATCAGAAATACCTGAACAAGCACCCGGTAATAACCTTGTTAGCTTAAATTATTTTAATTTTTAATTTTATTGTTATTATTTAAAATTTTTAAACCTGTTATCCTAAAAAATATAAACTAAATATTAGTCATAGTCACAACAAACACACACAGAGAGTGTTGAGTCGGGCTTTTCACAACTGCTGCATTTAAGTACAGTCCTCGAGATCGTGACAGATGTGTGATATTTGTGTTGCCTCAATAACGACGATCAATTCTCGTCATAAGTAC
The DNA here is from genome assembly GCA_028022725.1 of Lycodopsis pacificus. Classification (NCBI taxonomy): domain Eukaryota; kingdom Metazoa; phylum Chordata; class Actinopteri; order Perciformes; family Zoarcidae; genus Lycodopsis; species Lycodopsis pacificus. Next base: position 14,005,016 of record CM051710.1, on the reverse strand, counting down.
GTAGACGGGACCCAATAGGCCATTGGATGCTGTTTCCAAATGAGCCGCGATCTGATTGGACAAAACCCAGCGAGCTTGTCTGAGCTGTACATACATTTTGACTGCAGACACGACGTGACTGCTCTCCTGCAGTCGCTGCGTTAATGAAATGTTGAGCGTCAAACATTCATTGCATTCTGGGGAATTTTGAGGAACTGATTTATAGTGTTTCAGTTCAGAAAAACACAACCGGCAGCACCCGTGGTTTGCTTCGGAAAGCAATACGGTATCGTTATTTATCAACACGTGTGTTTTAATATGAAATGATTATCATAATACAAAGAATTCTGAGGATTTGGGAGGCGGCACAAAAGCTCATTCGGACCTGCGTTGCCAAACCACGGATGAGCGCTGAGTCTACACGATGCACCGTGTCGCCCGGTGGTTTTGACGATTCCGTGGACCCCCCCTAGTGTGGCGGGAGCAGCTTGATAGCACTAGCGTTGCCAAGGCTAACTAGCTCCCACTTAACAGTGTGATGGCTTAAATCGCCCATGAGTGAGGGGCCGACACTTTGTGGGCTTGTTAAAAAGCGGAAGATGTCTCGTATCAACATACAGTCGGTGCAGTAATTCCATGCTCCAGTCGGCAGCGCACGATGGAAATTGACAGCGTGTCGCCCGGAAAATATGTCCAACGGTTTCATCCTCTCCTGCTGACGTTTCCTTACGAAACAAAAGGGGAATTCACGGAGAGTTTAAGTGCAAAGCCAGCCGGTTGACTAATTGGCCCAACATTACTTTAAGTCAATCATAATGGAGTTTTTAATGTCGAAGAGGAATGCCTCCACGATGAAGCCTCCAACTGTGAACTGCAACACCAACTAGACAATAAAGAGATTACGGGAGTCCCGTGCATGAGAGCACAACATTTCAGTCAGTAATGATGACATTAAAACCTTGTCTTGGGGAAAGTGGCCCAAAAGAGAAATGGGTACCACAAAAGTGCTAACTAGCCCTCGTGGGGGGGGGGGGGGGGGGGGCGGAATAAGGCGACGTACTGGATTCATTACCGCTTGGTCCAGAGGGAGGATGCATCATTCGTGGGAGGTTATTTGTATCGAGTTAAAGGGGAAGCTGGATTTATCCGGGGGTTTCTTTATACAACTATCCATCTCTTGCATCCCTGCCTCTTTCTTCCGCCTCTCTTACATAATGTATGCCATGCCGGGGGGCCTTTTTTTTTCTTTCTTTTTTTAACCACCGTAGAGTTTCCACGAGTTCCCAGTTTTTTTTTGCCTGGGCACACTCGTGCTCTTTTCATTCTCCTCTTCTGTCCTCTTCTGCGCTCTACCCTTCAATTTTGACACCCACTCAGCTGTTGCCTCCCTCTCAGCTACGCCGTACATCCCGCCCCCCGCCGTCCTCCTCCGCCTCCTCTGAGGACACAGATGTGCGTCGGCGCTGAGCAGGGGTGCTAACTGTACGAGCTGAACATCTGCTCGGCGCTGCTCTTACTGTACATTATGGACCAGGCTGCTAAGCTCTCTGGATGCTCCGTGCAGCCAGGAGTCCCGCTCCATTCCAACGGCTGCTTTTCGAGCTTAATTACCGACTCTGATGGGCCGTTGGTTCGGATGAACTTAAGACCGTGCCCTACGTAAGATCCAGCTCGACAAACAGAACAGAGCCATATTGACGACCAGATTATGTTCTTATCATGGATGCATTGTTTTATTAAAAGTGCTTTTGGCTTCCAAAGCTATCGGCGTCCATTTTAAGAGCTTATGTTGAAGGTCCACGTACATTTGTGTAATCCGTCTCTCTGTCCCCCAAAGTCCACATCAGCCTCCGAGTACGATGTGAGCGTGAACAACATGAGGTCAGGCTGACAAAAATGTACAAGCCTTGGTTTTGATGCATTTAATCATCACGTTTGCGCGTCCATCGCGTATCCTTTGACTTTGTGACCACTTTCATTTCCCCCTCGCATCTGTGAAATTCTGCAGCTCGGCTCCCCTCGGCCTCCGATCTCGAGCCGCCACGATCTCCTCATGCTGAAACACGCTGAGCCTGCCCACTGAAATAGCACAATGCCGGTTAATGGCTTTACATAAGTCGGTGGGTGTGGGTCCGTGCAGGCGAGAGAGACGGATGCAGAAATAGTTGTGGTTCTGGGGGTAGATGGGGATAATGGCTGGTGGTGTGTGTGTGTGTGAGGGGACTTAGAATAGAGAATACTTAGAGTGCGTCCACAAATCTATAGACTTAGACTAAAGCTAGTGGATCATTGAAGTCATGATGAATCGTCCTCTGGGGATCACGATTCATGGTGGACTGACTGACCGACCGACGCCACTACTCATACAAATGTTGGTTCCAGCTTCTCAAACGTGAGGATTTGCTTGAACCTGTTTTGTGTGATTGTGAATCAAACATCTCTCGGTGTTTGGACTGTTACGTGAGACAGAACGAGCGATTTGAAGACGTTTGCTTTGGCTTTTAGTTTACAGACGACGGATGAATGTTTCTACTTGTTCTCTCATTTTAAAAGACACTGAACATCCCCGTGCCTGCTCAGAAGAATAAGAGCTGCTGATGAGGAGAGAAAACCCAGTGGCTTTGACACCTTCAAAGTAATTTGCGATTGATATTCAAAGCACGCATTCCGAGTCGTCAAACATTCATCTATTCGCATTTCGGCATCTGATATCCCATGCAGCACGCTCTCGGCTTCACCCCACTTGGGGAAATGGAAGCAGGTGATTGGGTAGGAGAGCAAAGGAGGGGAAATAGGGGTGATGGTGGGATAGAGGAAAAGAAAACGGTGGATTAAAAAGCAGGTGCGGCAACCTCGAGGTAGCACATATTTCCTGTTAACTCCTCCTTCCCCGTCTCCGCTCAAACCTCAACAGTGTTTTCTTGAAAACACACACATACAGTACATGTCTTGGCCAAGGCGCACACACAGGGCTTAGTGCTGCACTTGCTGTTAGGGGGTGGGGGGGGGGGGTTGGTGGGGGAGAAAGAGGCAGCGGAAAGCCTCTAAAAGCTCAGCAGAAATGTATTTATAGACAGAAATAAAAGGATTATACCTCCATGAAGGAGTAAGGGGAAAGCCAGTGATTTCCACACACGCCAGATGCTGTACAATCTCAGTTGGAGGGGCGGACAGGGTGGGTGGGGGGGGGGGGGGGGGAGGAGAAGGGACTGACGGATGGAGAGAGACAGATTGACAAAGAGAAACGAGGATTGGCGCTCCCTCAGTTTTACTTCCCCGGCTTCAGATTGGCCTCCGAGCCGCGTCGGGCCCCCGGTAATTATCCCCTGCCAGCGCAATAGGGCGGCTTTCTGTGAGGGGTAAGCCTGCTAAGTGATAATTACCAGCATAATGAGAAAGCCACCTCTCTCTTACTGTGTGTGCGCTCTGTTGTGCACGAGGGAACCTTTTTTCGGACCGCCGTGCCTCATTTTTTTAAAAAGTACCAAACGTCTTATCTTTCTACCTCATGTCGTCCCGCTTTGGACGGCGAGCAAAATCCACCAAACAGCTGGCAACAAAGTGGAACCACTGCAGAACACGGATTGCATAAGAGCCCCCAAACTCATTCCATTCCATACTGCAATTCATATTCCTACAAATGAAGTGCCCCCCCCTCCTTTAGACTTCGCCTCACGCTGTGCAGATGTTGGCTCCCGGATGTGCGCATGCAAGTGTTAACACCCTGAATGAGTCCTCGCTCGCTGTCGCTAAGGAGAATACAGTCGAGGCTTTAGCTGGAGGAAGGGAGAAGAAAAAGCAAAGACGGGGGGGTGGGAGGGGGAGGGGGGGGGGGAGAGATGAATAGAGGCTCGTGAAAAGAAAGAGGAAATGAGGCAGTGGGTGACAAGATTTCAGCTGGAGGAGACAGTTTGTCAAAGCAGGGGGAAGGTGCAGCGCGATAGCTCATCGCCATTACTTCAATGAGACCGTGTGTGTGTGTGTGTGTGTGTGTGTGTGTGTGTGTATAGAGTAGTGACACACGCGCTCACCATCTTCTTCCGCAAATTAAAAACAAGAGGAAGCGCGTGTTGAGATAATCTACCGCGGGACGTCCTCGTCGTAATGACTTATTAAACGTTATCGTTGATTGTTAAACACTTAAGCGTGACGAGTCCTCGTGGACGAGTCGCTCGCGCCCTGTTTGGGCCCAAAGTGGACATTTGTGTCTCTGTAGATGTGTCTACGTTGCGTACATGTGTGATACAGTGTCGGCGGGGGGGCGGGGGGGGGGGGGGGGGGAGTAGGTTTAAGACTGAAATGAAAAGCAAGAAAGGCTTATTTAGCACTGCACTCAGCGCCTCGTCCGCTGGGATTGTGGCGCGGCTGCAGTCTAATGCACGAGGTCACGGGTTCAACTCGCAGCCGTCCAAATGGAGTTAGAGGCATGAGAGCATGTAATGTTTCAGGTCAAAACATGGATGGAAAAGGCCGATGGGGTTAATCTTGCTTTTAAAAATGCTCGCTTTTACTCTGGGGGGGAAATATACCAGACGTTAAGCAATCGACGACCGTAAAACTTCCACCAGTGAATGCACTTCTTCTTAAAGGCATGTCAGCAGCGGGTCAACCCATCACTCTCTGCTTCCGCTCTACGATTTGTAGCCATGGGTGAGCTGCAGACGTTCCGTCTATCTATTGAACTATCCATCATTCCGTGTTTACATTTCAAGCCTCCACATGTGCAGCAGTGGCACCGTCTGTGACGTGTCGGAAAAAGAGCGCTGACGCTTCCCATCTGCCCCGCTGAATGTACGAGGAGCGCGTAGAAAAGAAATCCGGCACACGCACCGGAAATGAAACGGTCCCATCGGAGCGATGCTCTACTTCTGTGACTGCAGTGAGAGTAGTCGCTCCACTGGGACCTCCGCCACGTTATTTCTGTCGACGTGGGATTGATCGATCGAGAGGCCGGGAGTTAGCAGGTTAGATAAGCTGATCTAAGTGAAAGGAAACACCGCGATGATGCTCCAAACCTGTCTGTACCGATGCAGAGCTTCTTCTGGGGTCAACATGCAGGTTAAACCTGGATTATGAATCCATCCCAGCAGTAGTGAAGCACTGACCGAGACCCTCAACAGACTGAAGCCGTAGCAAAACACACATTTTAGTTTGGAGATATTTTCATTTCTGCAGCAACATATCAACATCATCAGCAGTCAGTGAGGTGCACATCAATACGGCTATCGAGCCTACTTTAAATAAATGGCCACGCAGCCCTGAGCCTGCAGCATCGAGCCCCGTGGCAGAAACGCTACTTTATTATGCATGGACAGCAGCCATGCATATGCAGCTAGTTTGTTTCCTGCGGAACCGCTGCATGGCTCCTTCCCAAAGCACTTTATATGCAGCATGATCCCCCCTATGGAGGAAGCTTTCCCTTTGTTTTGCACTCTGCAGGGGGAGTCTTCTCATTTCCCCATCACAGAATGCTGCACAGTGGCTGGTCTTCCTCCCTCATGCAAGAGGAGTACATGTCAATACATCATCTTTATCCTGCCGAGTGTAAACGTGATCAAATCATTAAAACCCCAATATGTGGACCTTCTTGGAACCCCCACCCTCTTCAGGGGCCCCGCCGTAGGTCCCCGGACCCTACTTTGGGGAAACCCTTGCGCTCCACCAGATGTTTAAAGAGCCCGCTGGCGATGTGAGCCGGTGTCACTGCTGCTGCTCGCCTCTCATTGCGGCGATTCTGTCAGACTTGGGACCAAAGCCAATGAAGAGTGGAGAGCGCTGCGCTAAAACATTGTGTTCTTAAACCGCACCTTGGGTTGCGAGTTCTGGGGGGGATGATGATGGTGATGATGGTGATAATGAATGAGCGGTGAGATTATCAACGCAAATAAGAAACAAACAAAGGTTGCGTTGCGCGTGCTTGCTGTAGTGATGGGTAACCACACAGGTGCATGATGTTGACACATGTTTATCATCCAGATGTGATGGAGAGAAATACATGATGAGAAAATCGCTGACTGGCCGCAGCAGAAGCGCGCTAAATAACTCACTTGTAGACTGCACCGATTGGTAAAAAAAAAAAAAAAAAAAAATTCATAATTCATGCTTTTAACACGCGCGCACTCACTCACCTCGCTCATCTTGGAAACCTCGCGCGCGGATGGGGAGTTCTGCAGCAGAAGTGGACTTCTTCGGTCTTCTGCTTCTTCTGCTTCTCTCCGTGTTCTCAAACTGAAGCCGAGCCGTGCGAGAGGAAGAGAGCTGCGGACTGCTTTGCCGGACAAGCTGCGGGGGGGAAAGAAACCGGACAGAAGAACAGTGGTGTTGCCTGCGGACGCGCCGAGAGTGAAGTGATGCTCAGTTCCTCTTTTCGGCAGAGACGATGGAAGGAAGCTTTAGTGCCTGCAACGGTGCGGCTTATGGGCAACACAATCTCTCTCTCTCTTTCTCTCCCCTCTCTCTCTCTCTCTCTCTTTCTCTCCCCTCTCTCTCTCTCTCTCTTTCTCTCCCCTCTCTCTCTCTCTCTCTCTCTTTCTCTCCCCTCTCTCTCTCTCTCTCTCTCGCCTCTCTCTTTCTCTCGCCCCCCTCTCTCTCTCTCTCTCTCTCTCTCTCTCTCTCTCTCTCTCTCTCTCTCTCTCTCTCTCTCTCTCTCTCTCTCGCCCCTCTCTCTCTCTCTCGCCCCCCTCTCTCTCTCTTGCCCCCCCTCTGTCTCTCTCTCTCGCCTCTCTCTCTCTCTCTCTCTCGCCCCCCTCTCTCTCTCTCTCTCTCTCTCTCTCTCGCCCCCCCTCCTCTCTCTCTCTCTCTCTCTCTCTCTCTCGCCCCCCTCTCTCTCTCTTGCCCCCCCTCTGTCTCTCTCTCTCTCTCTCTCTCGCCCCCCTCTCTCTCTCTCTCTCGCCACCCCCCTCTCTCTCTCTCTCTCTCTCTCTCTCGCCCCCCCCCCCTCTCTCTCTCTGTCTCGCCCACTCAAGTCTCTCCAGTCAGCAGGGAGCAGCCTCTTGCCCTAGTACAGGGATGTAGGCTAATAGATGCATAATAAGAAGGGTAACCCTGGGGCATTTGACTGCCTTCCGCGGAATAGTGTTAATTGGTGTTTTATATGATTTATATATATAATGTATTTCCTTTTTAAATCTTTATGGTCCGGCATGCTCTCAATAAGAGATGTAGTTTCACAAAGGGCCACTTCCTTTCAGGTGGATTTTGCACATTTGTTTTTTTTGTTAAACCCCTTTGCACCCGAGCTGATGTTTCGCTATTAAACTGGTGATTTAATCTGCTCCGGCCCAGTTTTATAAAGCCAGCCAAAGGAATGTACAACTTCCTTTCGCTACTTTCAAAATAAATAATCAAAAAGCAGTATAATTTGAAGATTAAATCGGTTTGAATGACAGTAAAATATGTTAGATTCAGTTTGCACTATTAAGTACATATTCTAACATCTCTTCATTTATTTCATTCAAAAAAAAACAACCTGTTTTTTCATTTTATTTTGAAAGAAAACTCTGTTGCATCCGCTTTTGTGCGAGCTTTTCACTCAGGTTTGGACCGCATTACTTTACATGGGCTGGACAAACTCAAATTTAATGTACGCAATTAATAGCGCTATTGTTTACTTCACGTGCCTACATCTTATTAGTGGCGCTAAAACCCAGACCTGGTCGTTTCAACCCTGTCGTGCAGTAACACCAGTGCCCACTAGAGGGCGCGGTTGCGTCACACAATCATCACGTACTGAAATCCCAAACTCTCCTGGTTGGGGATCTGGAGGCTGACCGTAAACTCTCTCCAGATACAGAAAATAAGGAAACGATTGATTAGTTGACGCCTGAAGACGCTCACAGAACTGCAGTGGTCCTTACAGATGACAGCATTTGTGCTGCAGTCTGGAAGAACCGCTGAGGCACGAAGGCCCCCGACGTCTCTGCACAATACGCTTTATAAAGTTATTATTAACCTGCAAACTGTTGATACATCCCGTGGAAAAAGATCTAAACGACCCAAAGAGTCGCATGATGATTGAGTGGAGGAGGGGAAATATTTCTGCTATACACAGTTTTCTAGCATTGCATGCAGCCACAATGTCCAGACAACACGTGTGATGAATTATACTCCCGAGGGGCCTAAACTCACCATTTCTAACACATTTAAAACAATTGTATAAGCTCAGAGTGGAAACAAAGTGGGAGGGGGAGGAATGTGGTGTCCCTCAAAATATCTGCAATTCTACTCAAAGCCACGAGAGGACTTCCTTCTCTAAAAGTACAAACAATACAGACGTATCAGACATCTGGGAGTTTTATGTAATCATAATAATACAGGAATGGCATCGGGTGTAGGAAGACAGGAAAAAGAGAGTCTTGGTTATTTTGTTTGTGTTTATTTATTTCTAATGTGTTTTATTTTATTTTTTATTTTTTTTAATCTGTCCACAAAGTCATATTAGTCACTACTATGTTAGATCAGTTTTCCCTCACTGCAATGGCAGTCAACTACACAAGAGCCCAAACCCGGCGTGAGCCCCCTCGCCTCGCAAAGGTCACTTCACGATGAACCGTCGGGTCAAAGCGACCAATCCGACCGGTCGGAATGCGCGAATGTGCCGCGTCAGCCGATGTGGTGGCCGCTAAATCGTCACGCTTTTGGCTAAAAGATATCTGATTCACAATCAGGAGGTAAGGTGCATCTTTCACACGTGTTTGGAAGAAGTCACAAGGGAGCCGCTTTGTATTCGGTTGGAAGTGAAGTGCAAATGTAAAAGGGTCGTTTCGCCATTTTTCCAACCAAACATTTTTTTTGTTTTGTGTCTTTTTGTGAACTCTGACTGTGGTTTGAATAGCCAGCTCAGCCCTTGCTTTGCTCAGCGAATGGATGTCGAAGGACGTCTTCTTAAAAAACGGGGAAATGCACCTTTTGGAACTACTTTATCTGCAGAGAGAAAGATGCATTCCACCAGTTTTCACTGACCCCACACAGATGAGGCAAAGGAATGGGCTGAACTTACCATTAAACATACTTATGAACGCAGTAAAGGCACCCACGTGTTGCCTTCGTAAAACAGTCAGGGTCTCTGAAATCAAACTATTCCTTCAAAAGAGTAAAACTATCAACTCGAGAGGATTCGTTTCTTTCTGTGGAAGACATTTGGGGAAATTGAATCTCCAGAGAAGAACGCTACTTGGACACAAAAGGGTTGGTTTTGAAACTCTGTCGTCACCGAGGAGAGTGTTTTGTCGTTAGACATGTAGATTGATTGGCAGGCTGTTTTATTCCCGTCTGCCGGTGGGAGGAGTCGAAGGGACCATCGCTCGGGTTTGTGCTCTCTTTAAAAAAAACAAAAAAAACACAACAGCTCTAGTGCTATCTGTACAACATTCAACAACACATTTCTCTTGTTTTTTTTTTTGTTTTGTCTTGTTTTTTTTTGTTGTTTTTTACCATAATGCCAAAACAATAATAATTATCATCATAAGAAGAGCATTTTTCCATCTCAACGGCATTGAACAAACACCACACAAACTGAAATAAAGATCTAATAAAGGCCTCAATACCAGATAGTACACGTCACCTTCAAGTGGTGCTATAGAGATAGACAGTTTACGGACGAGAGAGAGCAACATGGAGGAAGAGCAAGCGAGAGAGAGGGAGAGAGAGAGAGAGAGAAAAGGAGGAAGGATGGGTTAAAAAAAGTATTATTTCATTTTCTCAAGTTCAACATTACTTTAGTGTCACCTGGGACATGTTTTGGCACCTTTTTAAGAGATTAAATATAATATTCATTCGACTTCGACTTGGGCTTTGGTTTACAAAGGGTTAGTGTTAAGACCAGAAGTAGTCTAACCCTACATCTACAATGATTTGTACTTGTCTAAAGGTTAGGTAGTCTAGCCATGCTAGCTCGTAATGAGGCCTAGTGGCCTGGTTTAAGGCCGAACGGGCCCGAAACAGCAGAGAGAGAGAGAGAACATGAGATAAAAGATTGAGGGAAATGAGCGGAGGTGATAAGAGGGGAAGAGGAGGAGAAAGGACTGGGGGGGGGAGTGAGGACAGACGGAGAGCAAGAACGAGTGCGATATAGGCTAAGTGCTTTTGGTGAGTTTTACAAAATACACCAGGAAGTGCTTGAAACAGAAGGCACGATGGCATTGACAGTAGTTGTTAAGGAGACACCACTAAGGGACTTATCACTACAGAACTCATAAGGTGCTCTAAAGAAGGAACTCAAAACACATTAATGCACGTTAAGGTGTGGCTGCAATCGTAGGATACCCCATCAGAAAGTAGTCCAAGTAGATAAATAGTGGTTTTTCACCAGCGTTCATGGTTTTCTCTTTTCAAAACACAAGACGTCATGATATTCATGAGTGATTGTTTTCATTTGTAGCAGTTGACGTTTACACAAAGGTGAACTTTCTTTAACAACCAAGTTCAGTGGTTGGATATCCGAGGCGCTGATCAACTGATTGACGGATTTGGCTCATCGATGGGGTAAATCTATCCAAACCACAGCGTTTACACATTCAAAAAAAACCACAACAGAAAGTGACAACTTCCATTGAAAAAACGTTTGGTCTATCGATAAAAGTCGAAAACAAAAACAACTACTTTGGGAACTGAAACCTTGCACAGTGCTCTGTATAGACATTCCAACTAGTCTTAGCTCACAAACATTATAATCAATATTACCTATATTGATAACCTTTTTCTGTAAGCATCTTGAAATGAAAATAAACAAAAGTCTGCTTTTTTTTTTTTTTTCTTCTTCTCGTCTTTACAAAAGCTACACATATTCTACTGGGATGTCTATGCATTTTGTTAGTGTTTTTAATAATTACTCCTACCATTGTCTTTTCTTCTCTTATTAAAAAAAGAAGAGAGGAGATCTACTCATCTAAAAGACGCCATACCCCCCCCCCCCAGGAGTACAGTCCGTTTCTCAGATCTAGTCCTGTTTAGGCAGAGGTACGGCTTTCTTTTCCTTCTCTACCTTGTATCGTTCCTTTTTCCGACACAGTCGCAGAGTCTCTGTGTCTTTAAAAAGGGTGTGTCAGTTGATTGTGTCCGGGGGGGGGCTGGCTCGGAACAGTCTCCCGCTCTGAGTTTCGTTCTTTTCCACGCATCTACGTCGCAACCCCAAACCCACATTCGCCGCCATTGTAAACACTGAATTTTTAAACTTTGACCCCTTTCGTGTCGCTCAGCCTTTGACCTCTTTCGCTGCATTATCTATAGCGCCGACTTTTTTTTTTGTTTTCTTTTCAAGCTGAGCCACAAACGTCTGCCGCCTGTGTCAAGTACAACACGCTACAATGTAGCATTTCTTTTACAACTTAACTATTCACAACACCCTAGAACCACTTTGAACAAATATACTGTACTTAAATTGTTTTAAACTGTATATTCAGATAAAATGAATGACCTATCAGAGCCTCGATGCGCAGGAGCACCAGAGACTCTCTCGACAATGCACATGAACAGGCACTAACTGAACAAAAATAAAAATGTTACAAGTTTCTTTCTGTTTTTCTTGAGGACAATCGTGTAGAAACACTTTTCAGACAAACAAGGCAGTGATATATAGTCGAGGGAAAGCACGCGGCCTGCAACAGTTACGTCATGCCTTAAATTAATACCAAGAAGCTCCGCTGAGGTTCACAGCTTGAAACTCTTCTGCACTTAACTTTCCTCCACATTTGTGTGGGCGGAGGAGGAACTTGAAGTTTGAGGTTTCAAACCGTTCGGTGGTCTGTCAGGAGAGTATCTCTTCGCAGCTGGCTTCAGCCTCGTCAGTATAGTAGTCTGGAATAAACAGTCCGTTATTGGTGTGAAATAGATGCGTGTGGAATGATGCCTTAGATTCATCACGTAGATCACTTGGAAAAAAGAGGAAAAAGTGGCCTACAAAAATCCTGAAAAGATGCATATTTGCTCTTTTGCTCAGGAAGTTTACTTTGTGGATGACCGAAGAAGACGAATAATGTCGTAAGGAAAACAAAAGCTGTGATGTTTCTCTTGCTCCTTTCAAAACCTCAGGAGTCAAGAATCCTTTGTCCGTTTCTTCAATTCTGTGTCGAATGTAGTTGAAAACATTGAACCCAACCCTCCAGTTTGAATGGTGTCGTCCCAAACAAAGCCTTTTAATCTGTAAAGACTCTTTCCTCCTCTCCTACCATGTGGTTGGAGCTCAGGGCCGGTGAAAGAGCGAGGGACATCCTCAGATCCTGGTCCTCTGAATCCTCCAGGCTGCTGTTCTCCAAATTCTCTTCCAATTCCTCCTCTTGATCCTCCTCATCCCCCTCCATCTTTCCCTTGAGTGCCAGACCGTCTCTGACATTCTTGGACACTGAGGCCACGTCTGGGTGGCCGAGGATGTCGTCCAGATGGTCCTGTGTATCCTCAGAGAGCCCATTCATGGTCTTGGCCTGCGTTGAGGACCATTCCCCCAGGGGTGCCTGGGACTCTGCCTCGGTCACATGCCTCCATATTGTCAGAGAGTCGAGATCAGAATGATCCGTCCGGGGCTTGGTGGCCTTTGGGGCTCCATCACCATCCAAGGTGGTAGAAGGGGCTCTTTTGCGCCTGGACTTACTGGTGTGGTTGACCTGGAGGTGCATGGCCATCAGCTCTGCTGAGGACGTACGAAAAGGGCAGAACAAACACTGGCTCAGTTTGACCCCCATTGAAATATCCCCTACGCCATCCCCACCGCCGACACCTCCTCCCTCCCCTAAGCTCATGCCTCCATCCTCCTCCATGCCGCCAAGGCCAGGTGAGGGGCGGCGAGACAGATCCAGGGGTTCGAAACCCCCTTCTTGAGTTGAAGGCGCAGGCCCTTCCTTGTCACTCAGTGGTTGAACCATTCGGCTGGTAGTAAGGGGCTTGCGACGGGACACTTTAGGGGCCTTGGGTGGGGGAGACTCCCTGATCCAGCCTCCTTCCATTCCACCTTGGTAAAGGGCCCCCATCACCCCAGACAGATACCTGTACTGGGTCTCCAAGTCGACATCCCTTAGAGCGGCCAAGGCCTTCCGGTGCTCCCGCTGGTCTGGAAGCCCCAGGAGCCAGGATTGCTGGCTGGGCCGAGAGGTGGGGTCGTCGGTTGGGCCTCGGTTGGGAGGGCAGTGGTTTGGCTGGGATCGGCGCTGCTTGGCCGGCCCAGAGGTTCCAGAGGTCAGACTGTTGATGGTGGGGCTGAGACCACTGGAGGAGGAATTGGAGGAGGCTGACAAGGCGTTGCGTTGCTCCCTGTGATGCCGCTGGAGGTGGTACTTCAGCGAGCCCGACTGGGTACCCGCATAGTCACAGTGGGGACATTTGTAGGGTCTCTCGCCTAAAGAAAACGAGATGAACAAAACAAGATTGGGGAAACAGTATTGGAGTATTAACTAAAGTAGCAGCTAACCTCGGAGAGACCACTGATTTTGCATGTTTTAGCTCATTTACGACAAATCACATACACTTTATATTAGTGCTAACCATTCTTTGTAAAAACAATATTTAATAATAATGTAATTATCTATAAATATATACAGTATGTATAATACACATGACAGGCAAGCTTGAAGAGCCTGCTAATTTCAATAATGTATACTTTTTCACATCATAGTGAATGAATAGCAGACATTAGCTGTCTGAAAAGTCAAAGCAAATCTAACACTAGAGCATTTATTGGAAATTGTCAGCAGTAACTTGCAAAATAACTGGCGTCTTCCATTTAAACAGTGGGTGAGTGGGAGATGTAATTATGCATTTTAAAGGGAGATGGCAGTATTTCATCACTGATTGAAAACGACACTGCTGGGAGAGATAAAGAGGAGGGGGCATCATGCTGGAGACAGATCAACAGCAGGAAATGCATTGCGTATGAAAAGCATAAATTATCTTATTCACATGGAAAAAAAAAGGAACACACACAAAGAAAACGGCTCTATTGATGACTGCAGATGCACATGCAAAAGTATGAACAATTTGATTTTGTTGCTGGAGCAAAAAACATGTCACAGGAGTCTCTTGGAGAAATAGCATCAAGAGAGTGTTATTACAATTCGATGCCTTCACTTAAATGACTGACCATGTGGTAATCACTTGATGGCACAGAGAAGCAACAGTGCGTGATGAAAAGAGCTGTATGCTATCATGAATAATACAGCTGTGATGTGATGGGTCCTGTCAGCTATAGACAATTACTCATAATGGCAATATTAAATAGATTTCATTGAATGCATTTTTGGGCACCGTCTTGCTGGAAAGACTTGGATGTGCTCCAGTTCCCAGTTGCTGGGGATTGGTGGCATCTCAGAAACTGGAAGACGGGTCTTAATTTTGATCAAATACATCAAGCGAAGAAAGCAAATAATAAGAAAAAATGGCAATGACTCATGCTGATAAAGTCTTATGAATATGGATAATTAATTAAGAGCGTGAGTGAGTGCTGTGAGAGTTCCCAATTTTCATTAAAGTCACCAAAAATTCAATAGGAGTTCTTTTCATTTTCATCTTGTTTTTGTTTTTGTTTTAAGTCTTGGAAAAACCTGTTGGAGTGTGTTGGATAGCCCTGTGTGTCTGTTCTCGAGTCAGAATTATTTAGAAATGATTCGATGTAATTACAGATTCACTTGCTTCAAAGACAAGATCAGAGAATGTGCATCTCAGAAAGATTAAAGCCCAAATTGCTATTATGGAGAAATCTGTGAGCTTTTTTTTAATGTTTTTATAGTTAATCTAAATCTAGTTAATCTTGTGCCAAAACCATTTCAATTTTGCACAAATTGGAATTCAAATCAACTAATGGAAAAAAAGTTTGTCTTATTGTCTTTTTTTTTTTTTTTTAAATAGATTAAATAAATACATTTCTTCCTTTCTTTGGTGAGAGAAGTGAGCTTTTTACAAAGATTTAACCTTATTTAATCCCTGGAGTGGCTTGATTTTTCCTCAAAAACTACTGTTAATATACCCTTGAGCAAGGCACTTAACCAGGAGTTGCTCCAGTGGGGGCTGCTCGCTTGCCTGCAGTAGAGGGCTATGATTAGCGCCGGCCAGCTCTCTGGGGTGAGTGTGTAAAAAAGAAAAAGGTAGCGCTGCTGAAGCGAGGATGCTCAATGAAACCTTTCCAGGGATTTATAAAGGCTAAAAAAGTAAATGTGGTTTGTTAAACTCACAGCAGTTTCTCACCTGTGTGAACTCTCAGGTGCACTTTGAGATGGTGTGAAGAGCGGAAGGCTTTACCACAGTAGGGGCAGTCTTTTATCCCTCTACCACGCACTCGCTCCCTGCTGGGAACTGAAGGTATGGAGGAGACTGCTGTCAAGCCATTTTCTCCTGCAAGTGGAGAAAAATGTAAAGATAACAGCGGGTGTGAAGGGCCCTACGAGAGCTTCTGTTTACTACAGGAAACAGAATGAAAATAAAACACTCTTTACATGGAAGCAAACAAACAAACCAAAAGACAAGACGGAGAAAAAGCACATGTGAGTGTACCTTTGAAGCTTGAGATGACGGAGTGAAACCCTGTAGCCGCCCCTGCTTGTTGTGATCCACCACCGTGCAGTTTTGATTCCTGTCTCACTTCTCCTGCTTGTTGGGATTCGCCACTGTGGAGCTGAGATTCCTGTCTCACTTCACCGCTGCCTCCTCTTCCAAGCCCCGCTCTTCTACGGCTACCACTCCCTTCCTCGTCGCCGCCGCCGCCACCTCCTTTCTGGGGCCTCTGAGTGTGAACGCGAGCGTGAACCACCACCTGCTGCAGGCTGCGGAAAAGCTTTCCACAGTCCGGGCATTCCCACGGCCCTCCTGCTCCACCAGACTCTTCTCTTGGATCCAGGCCTCCGAGGTAGGCCCTGACCTGGTCGGCCTCTGTGATCACGGAGTTCCGACCTTGGCCTCGCTGGCTTTGCTGCTGGCCTCGCTGTTGGGGCCTCTGCTGCTGCTGCTGCTGCTGCTGAGCTACTGCCAGGCTGCGAGCCACCAGCTGCCACCAAGTGGCCTGGTCCCCTCCTTCTGAAATTGATGCAGTAGTGTCACCTGTGCCCCCTCCTCTATTTGCTCCCCCTCCTCTTCCTTGGTCCCCTACTCCTGTGCTGCCAAAGCCACCACCATTTCCCATCTCTGCCACCTGAGCCACTGCTTGAAGTCTCTCCATGCAGCTAGCCCCACTGCCATCACTGGGTAACCCGAGGTAGCCGAGGATGGCTGATTTGCTTGAGCCCATCCCCATTCTGCCTCCAGTTTCTGATCTTCCTTGTCCACCTCTACCACCTCTTTGCTGGGCCAGAAGGAGGCTCGAATAGAGAGCGTTGAGAGACTGATTATTAGCAGAGCCTTTGCCTTGCTGCTCTGAACCTCCTGGTACCCCAAGGGTTCCCAGCCCGGCCTTCAGCCCAAGCTTGTTGAGATGTACTTTCATGTGGTTCTTGAGGAACCAAGGCTCTTTGAAGCCACGGCCGCATACCTGGCACTTATGGTCCAAGGAGTCCTTGTGCTTTCGCATGTGTCCCTTCAGGAACCAAGATTGGGTAAACCGCTGTCCACAAATATCACAGCGAAATGCTGGCAATGTGGGGGAGGCAGCCGCTGTAGCTGCTGCTGCTGTCACCTGTGGGGTACTTGGTGGTGGTGGGGCTGGGGCTGGGGCTGGGGTATGCGTCGGGGTGGGCACAGGAGTATCAGGGGTTGCAATGACCAGCCTGGAATTGAAGGCCGGTGGCAGAGCAGGTACCTCAGGGGAAGGGTGGAACTCCTGCAAGTGAGATGCCAGGCTCTCTTCTTGGCTGGCAGAGAAGGGACAAAGAGTGCATTTGTACGGGTTGTGGAGAATGCGGACATGGCGCGCCAACTCCGAAGCCGTGCGGAATTTTCCTTTGCAGGCATGGCAGCGAAACGTAGGCGCTATAGGAGTAGACACACCCTCCCCGATGGTAGAAGAATAGGGAGGAGTCACAGATACAGGATCCTCTGTAAGTGGAGGGGTCAATGGTGTACTGTCATCCAGTAAGAAGTTTGGGTTCTGGTCCGTCTGTAGGCCGTCATCTAGACCTTTGACCTCACCGTCAACATCCTCTTCTTCTGCAAGATGCTGGATGAGTGTCCCTGGCAGTGTACGCTGGTTTGGGTGACTCCGGTGATTCTGGACTAAGTCTTTGTGGTTCTGCTGGATTTTGAGGTGCTGCTTTAGGGGTGCTGAAGGGAGTCCAGTCCGGTATAGGGCTGAAGCTCGGCGGTCTCGGTCCAGACTGTGAGCTCGGGCATGAAGAGACAAAATGCTTTGGAATCTGAATCTCTTTCCGCATACGTGACAGGGGAACCTGAGCGCGGGCCCTGGTGAAGCCCCTCCCACTCCAGGTATTGCCCTGGTAACGGTATCTTTCTGGAACAGCTGTAGGTCTAGCTCATCGCTGCAGTGTCCACTCTGCCCTGATGAGAGGGCCAGCTCCAGGGCTCCAAACCCGAGGTGTGGCGCTGGTGGAGAGGAGTCCAAACAAGGGCTGCATCCAGCTTCTTGTCGCCCTCCTAAAGGGAACAGAGCCACTGCCGGGGTCGGGGACGGAGGAACTCCATCCAGCCCTTCCTCGTCATCTTCTTCATCAACATCGTGGTGATTGTTGTTGTTGTCCTCCAGGAGGGGGAAGGGAGAGAGGGGGAAATAAGGCGTGGTGTCCGGGCTCTGAGGGGAAGGTTCGGGGCTGTGAATGGGCAGGACAGCGGGGCTGTCGGGTAGAGAGAGCTGAGCGTGAGGAGAAGACGCCTGGGGGCTGTGGTCCAGGGATGGCAGTGTTGGGGGAGACTGGGGATGCTCACAAGAAAGAGACACACACTCCGGCGGAGAATCCATCCTCTGTCAGTACTAAACACAGAAGTAGAGAGAGAGAGAGACAGATAGTGAGCGGAACTGACGGCTTAAGAGTTACAACTTTACAACGCAAGAGGAAAGGTTAAATTTGCATGTTGTGCATAATTATCTTCAACTGTAACAAGACCCTGACCAGATGTGGAAAATGGCGAAGAAATAGACATAATCAAATGCCATTAGTTTGCCTAACAGGTTCACGTGTCTGTATGTGTGTGTGAGATCAGTAGAGAATTACCAGAAGTGTGTGTGATGTTATGCCATTCTTTAGTGTCTCGGCTGACGGGGGACACACTTCTGTGGCAGCCTTCTCCTTTAATTTTCTGGGGACAAAAGCAAGCAAAAAAAATGAGGAATGAGAAACTTAAACAGGAGTTATTTGCAATATAATCTTGAATTGAATTGCTTCCAGTTTAAAAGAAATACAGTTTAGTATATTACCGAAGATATTATCAAACTAAAGACTTTATTTGACTGAATTAGCAATATCAGTGTCGATGTAGGTGTAAATGCTTTTTGAAATATTGAGAGATGAACTGCAGGGAGCAGATTTTTGTCTAAGATTAAAAAAAGACAACATTTGCACAGAGACTCCTCCAAATGTATTCCATTAGAAATCCTAATAGCAGAGAAAGAAAAGGCACGTCTCATTACAGCAGCGCTTTGTGTGCGTTTTACTGCACGCAAACGTTAAGCATAAAGCAAATCTCCGTTTGATCTTCAGCTACTCTTCAGAGCTTGCGTAGGTGTGTGCGTGCGCTTGAATGTGTAACAGGTGTGCACCTGTTCTGCCTCCTGCAACTGTTCACAATGCTCTCCGGCATACTGACGGCACATATGGGATGATTAGCCGGAGTGTGAATGTGCATCGATGTGTATCTCTCTGGATATCTGCCTGTGTGTGTGTGTGTGTGTGTGTGTTTAGGAGTTAAGGGCACCACCACAGGACATGGACTGTCCCAAACAGGATGGGCGCGCGATGTTTTGACTTCCCCACACACCCTTCCTGTGCACTCATACAGTAGCAGCTTTCTGCTTAAATCAGGACTGTATACGCACAACACAATGTTTGTTAAATCTATAGCCTGGGTGTGGTGCCATGACCCATACACTGCTTAGTCATGGTGACTTGTTTAAGTAAGGCACAAATGTCAGCTTATCGTGTTGACTTGCACTGCAGCCGTCAGCCCGGATAACAGAGTCAGCTGAAATGTAAAGTGTGATGTACAGCATATTGAACAACACCAGCATTTTGGCGAGCACGCTCGCACACCCAAATATTTCCAGTGCGCAGCACTTTGCATCAGTTCGACTGGATTTATGCACGTCGGCTGTTTTTCGTCCATCATTTGGTGGCGTTGAGAAGCAGCGGAGGCGCCCACAACAAAACAAAAGGTCATCAATCATTGTGGGAAAACAATGGAACATCTGTGTTCGCAGGTGTGTCGCCCATATTTGTGTGGTCACATATGTGTTTATATGATCAGTTGGATTTCCGTGTGTGTGTGTGTGTGTACGTGTCACTAAGCCTGGATGACAAAGAGATTCTCATGTAGCCAGTTGACATTTTAGCTCAGCTATGACTCACAGGGATATCACACCACATCAATCACACAAACACACACCCAACAACAGACACAGTCCTTTTCTTAATCCACCATTATTGTTCTTTCTCACCCCGTCTTTCTTTCCCCTCTGTCTTTCTTTCCCCGATTCACACTCCTCCCATCCCCCTCTCATTCTCTCGCTCCCTCCCTCCGTCCATTATTCACTAATTTTCTTTCTTTCATTCTCTCTCTCCCTCTCTCTCTCTCTCCTGCGGTGTTGCCAGTTGGCAGAGTGCCAGGGAATGCTGATATCAGCTGGTAGATTGGGCCCTGCCAACATGGCGAAGAGCAAAAAAAAAATGAGAAAGGAGGCAGACAGAGGGAAAGAAAGAGAGAGAGACGGAGAGACACATACAGTGCTGTTACAAACTGGGCAGCAGAAGAAGAAGAAGGGGAAAAAAAAAACATTGTCAGAAGCCATGTGAATGAAAATGATTTAATGCGATTGCCAGCGTGGTTGTTGAGGGGAAAGGGGGAAAGAAAAATATGGTAAAGAGACAGACATGGAGCAGAGAAGGGGAGAGAAATCAAGAGTGGTGGAGGGGCATGAAGAGAGAACAACAGATTTAAAAAATCATCACAACACACAAATATACATCCAGACAGACGGAGAGAGATACAGAAAGGGGAACGAGCCTCTCAACGTATCTGCGGCAGTGATGGCATTATCGTATGAATATCACCATCACAATGCATTGTTTGCACCGTCCACCGGCCCCCGTCATGCCAATAAAGACAATTTGGATAGATGGAGAGGAGGCGATAAGGTGGAGCAATGGATGCAGGGGGGGGGGGGGCGACAAATGGGATCGGAATCAGGTGGAGCAGAATGAAACCCAGGTGTTAATGAACCAAGAAAAGCATGTGAAGAAGCAGCCTCCGAGGGTAGGAACCCACCGCGGACATGGTCGGAGACGCATTAGTCCGCATTACCGACGAATGCGAATCGTTCCCAATCTGCATATTTGAGCACTTCTGTACGCGGTTGCGCAGAAATTGATTGTGCAGGGTTTGTCGCATTTTGACGTACAGAGGGCCGATGCGTGCGTGCGGCAGTTTTTTTTTTGCAAGGGGGGAAAAAAACTGCCCTTTTTGGTGTTAAAGTTGCTTTTTTTACCGAAAAGATCATCGTGGAAATGTGATCCACCAACATCATACAGTCAGTGTTGATGTGAGATGAATAAAGTATGAGAAAGACAAAATGGAACTGGATTTAAACTGCTCTTTTAGAGACTCCCCCCCCCCCCCCCCCGCCTCGTCTCTGACCCTGAAATATGCAGTGTACGTGCAGCTTTGCAATTCACACGGTAATGACAGCTTAAAAGCATATCCTTGTTGTGTTGAGCATCGCCATGATGGTGTCATTACTGTAATTGCAGAGTAACTTTGTGGCCACTGAGATAACTCGTGTAAAGTACTGAATTACCTTCAGTGGAAATTAGTTTTTACGACGGGGGTCAATTCTTAGCCCATCCAAGTGAAACCAGCGTTGTTGAAATGCCGATAGCTACTCCTGCACTCGTGTCACAAGGTGTGTGTTAAGGATAGGATCGGGGGGGGAGGCTGCTGAGTCATACATCACAGCCTCGATAAATAGTTGCAGAGGGAGTAGGAGCACAATATGTTCAGACAAGTTTATTTTGGGGGGGTTTTGATGTCATTGTGTACATAGAGTGGTACAGCTTTTATAGTGGAGGCAGTTAGTGCATGCACGGACACGCCAGAACGCGAGGGTGTGAACACCTTTCACTTCGTGTTTTTAAACTGTGTGTGTGTGGGCAGGAAGTACTATATCTGCTCTGCTTTACATTAAACAGCATGACCTCATGTGCTGTGTTTTAAGAGGGCGTGCGGCTGGAATCCACTGCCTGTTCCTTGTTGGCTTGTTTGCCTTTATAGCCCAGCGAAACGTACTCGCAGCGACTCGTCACAGTTTGCATAATTAAGTCTGTGGGCTCTTTAGAGTGTGATTCGCCCTGCTTAGCTTGTTTCATGTTAATGGTCTTCATAATTGATGGAGGGCTGCAGCATATCACCAGAAAGAAAGAAAAGATCTGACGAGAGGCATCAATATCTGCATCATAAATATGCGTTTTATTCTTTCCAAGCTTGTTAATCATCTCAATTTATTTTGTGACCCCTTAGGGAGGAAGGGGGGGCACTGAAGAGTAAAAAGGGTACGCACCATCTGCTTTTGTCTTCTTATCTGGGCCTGTGTGTGTGTGTGTGTGTGTGTGTGTGTGTGTGTGTGTGTGTGTGTGTGTGTGTGTGTGTGTGTTGCACACGTCCTCCTCCTCGGCCCTAAAAATAGGCACCTCCAAGGTCTCCGGCCTGGGCCCGAGGGCGTGAAGTGAACGCTGTATCTGGAGGCTGCGTAGGTCCAGGTGTGTGTGTGTGTGTGTGTGTGTGTGTGTGTGTGTGTGTGTGTGTGTGTGTGTGTGCTTCAGCGAAATCCTCACAAGTGATAGCTCATCTTCCAGCTGGATTACTTGAACTCTCATGTGATGAAGCGTGTGCGAGCTGAGGCGTCCTTCGGGGGGATAAGTGGGTGTTTTGAGAGACTTGACCACAAGAAGATAAAATAAAAAGCGCGTATGAGCGAGAGGACGAGCGGCTGAGCGAGGTAGAGCGAGGGGGAGTCCGCTCCCTGTGTGGTAAAGTGCTATATGTGGTCCTGCGGTTTTTATCGGGTGGTCACATGGCGAACTTCCCCACAGACGGTATTCATTTCCTTTGCTTCACCTTTCCCTGAACCCCCTCGCTTCAGTCCCTGCTTTGCTCCAACTCTGTCTGGCTGGTGCTCTCCCCCCTTTCCTCTCATCTTCAGCAGTGATCGGGAGGAAGGTCTCCCCCCCGTGCCTCTTTAAAGATACGACTCGTGGACTGAAACTTTTTTTTTTTTTGCGTATCCATTTGCTGTCGAAGGGTTTACTTCTGCTTCAAAGCCAAACTGCAGGCGCCCGTGGTCCTTCAAATAGCGATATATTGATCTTTTTGATGGGAAACATTCAGGCCCCTGGACTCTCAATCTGTCCCTCAGCTCTTTCATCTTTTTGCTGGATCCGGGGCGGCTCCTGCTCTACTTCTGTGACTTGAACGCCGTCCTACTGCTTTTCCTTCGGGTTTCCTCCTGCCTGAAACCCCACCACCTCCTTTTTCTCCTCCTCTACCTTGCCCTCCACTTGTCTCCTCTCCCAAAGAAAATTTGGGGGCGCCGCCGCATCCCCGAGCGACTTCCGAACGTCGGAAAACGTGGCGGCGTCTCGGGCAGAGAAGCGTGGCTCCCACTCCGACTCGATTCGGGCCGATGTGGGGGGGGGGGGTGACTGACTCGTCTCTTTCAGGATTACAGGATTGAGGCCTTTAAAAGAAGAATGGCTTCGGAGCATGCAAATGTCATAAGCAAATCACTGAATGTGTTCTCTCTAAAAGGCTTATCTGTGCACACTGAAATCACCTGCAGGGGTTGAGAGGGAAGGGAGGGGGGGGGGGGGGCAATCATGCAAACGCCAACACGTTGTTTTTTAATTTTCAATCAAAAATACAAATGTGCGTCGCGAAACTCGTCGGCTATAACCGCCCCCTTCCTTTGTCAAGTGCCCCTCGAGCAAAACGCAGACTACCCACAAGCCCCGAGCTGACCCGGCACCGTGACCTCCTGGTGGAATATGTGTATCATATCTCAGACAGACCGATTCCAAACGCTAACACGAGTCGATTCTTTCTTTTTCGCCCCCCCCCCCGGGGGAAATCTGCAGAGCTTGAGTTCTCTTACTTAGCAACAACTTGTTTCATGCACACTCGACTGCACTTTCACTGTACATGTGCACAGTCACACGGGAGTGTCAACACTCAGATCAACACCTCTCGGTGTAATTTGCGGCGATGCACCTCGCACAAAGGGCACCTTGGCGGTATGTCTGCCGGACGTGGGTTGGGAGGGAACTGCTCTGTGTTGTCCGACCACATTGGAAAGCAAACAGAGCTCACAGCTGGTCCCGATGGCACGGCGATAGAGCCGAGACAACGGTCCAAATATGGGGATAACGGCGCGCACTTTCGGCCGGACTTGGTAGAGCTGCACGCGGTTACAAACTGCCTTCCTGTCTCACCTCCTGACAGTAAGATCTGACCTTTGGCTGCATGCGGCGCGCTCGGAAAGTTACTAAAAGAAAGTGTGAGTGGACGGTTTTCAGACACTGTTGGGAGCTCCGCCTCTCTAACTAACCTTCAGGCTCGCCGTCTCTTGATGACCCACCCTCCCTTTACCTATGCCGTGACCCGCTTAGCTTAGCGTAGCTTAGCTTAGCTTAGCTCGCTTTGCTGTCGAAACGCGCGCCGGGTCACCGAGCCACCTACCTGTCCGATCTCTCTGGTGAAAAATCAAGTTTGGAACCGGTCTGCGAAAACTCAAGTGGCACAAAGTGACGTACTATTTAAGCAAGACCCCAGTGCTCGAAATACACCCTCATCCCGAGCAGGCAGCAGAACTCTCAACGGTCTGAAAATGTCACAATGCAGTAGCTTCTTCCAAACTGAGGGCAAGCAGGTGCCTCTCCCGCAGCGCAGTAATGACCCAATTATATCAATCAGAGGCCTTGATTGGTGCTACACTCCTCTCCCTCTTAGTCTCTCCGTCTCTTTCTCCCTCACATACAATCCCTTTACCCAAGAGCCACCTGGATGGGGTGTATGTGCCCCCCTCAAGCACAGTAGAGTACGTACAAAGGTGGGCAGGAGGAAGAGGAGGAGGAGGAGGAGGAGGATACTACTTGAGCACAACAAGCAAAGAGAAGTCTGAATGAGGCAGAACCATTAGGCTCTGTCTAACACGGGGGGGGGGGGCCAGCGTCTCACGCTCGTTAGTACAGTGGGCTCCTGATGAGTACTTGCAGTAGATGTTCCTGTGGATACTTTCCTGTGGATACTTTTTTTTTGTTATATCACAGAGATGGTCTTATTAGTTTCCGGCAAAGGATAAGATTTCAGTGGCATCGTTGATTACAATAAAAAAAAAAGTGTCTCTGAGCAAATAAAAATCAGCAATTTCGACAATAATGCACTCGTTATTTCATTCAGAGATCATCTGCTTTCAAATCACAGGATATGTGTTCAGATATAATGTGAAGGTGTATTTGATTTAGAGAATATGTGGAAAAATTAAATGTGAAAAGAGTTCAGCAACATCCCTGTTTGTAGGACGAGCCAGCAATGTCAACCTACTTCCACTATGCACACGCTCTCAGAAGTGTGACATTTAGGGTGGATTTAAAAAAAAAAAAAAAAAAAGAAAGAAATGGGCCATTTCGGGATCACTAAACGTCTTCCATTGGATGTAGAATAAGAAGGCGACAGGAGTGTCTTCGGTCAAACCCAGATGACACGTCTGCGCCTTATCTCATGAGGAATTTCCTCCTCGCCCCTGTGATGTGCGTCAATAACGTGCAACCATTTTCAGTCGCTCTTTCCCCTCTTCTCTCTCGCGGCCATCTCAATTAGAGGCACATTAATGAAATAAATAACCGTCAACAAACAATGCGCTAATAAACACCCCCCCCCCCCCACACTAACAAAAAAAAAACAGATTAACCCCGGCGAGCAGATGGTGCCCGCGCACATACCTCGCTTCCAAGAATAACAAAAAAAAAATGCGATTAAAAATCCTAAACAGTGGGATGTAGTTTGGAGAAGTCGGGGGTGGCGCGTGTGAGTGTCATGTCAGCCTATCTATCGCTCTCTCCCCTGCTCCATTTTGTTCTTAAATTTTCTATACAAAAGATTAAGGGAGGGGAAAAAGACGAGTGTGCGAGGACGAGAGGGAGAAAGTGCCATCATGGATTTCATCTCGCGTGCTCTGCCAATCTCCCAAATCCGACATCAGTCCCGAAAATACGCTCATTTTGTTCCGTGTTTTTGTGTTGTTGTTGTTTTTTTAAACCGGGGCTGAAAACGTGGTAACTTCTCTTTCCAGAATACAATCTGGCAACACGCGTTTTGCACACGCACGCACGCACACACACACACGGTTACATGCCACACTTGCTATGCTACTTTCTGAGCTCGTGGACGCTGGAGGTGATGTTAGGACAAGTATACGCGTCGTAGTAAACATCGTAGTAAAAAGGTATGGAGGGTGGGGGGGGGGGGGGAAGTATAACGTTTATAAAACACTGTTGCGGCCCGAGGATGCGTTTTTGGGGGTTTTTTTTGCGCACATCCCAGATGAAAGTGGCGGCGCTTATCTCGAAAACAATGCACGACACAATGCTTAATGTGTGTGTGTCCAACAAAAGAATTAGCCGAGCTAATCGCATCCACCCCACAAATTATTGCAAATCAACTCGCTAGCATGCAACACAAAAAAAATCCACTTTTACGCCTGCACAATATGTCTGCGGCTTATCGAAACGCTCCGTTACGCACCGGGAACTTGTGCCTCTTCTTTTATTTTTTTTTGTAAAAACCTACTTTTTTTATTTAAAGGGGGGCAAACGTTGTTTTATTCCCCCCAGAGAGGTTAAAACGGGATAAAGGAGAAGAGGTCATAACGCTGCCGAATTTCACAACCGGTTCCCCTCGCGTGGATTTAAAATAAGTGCTCGCGAAAGCAGAACTTGGTTTTAAAGTTAGGCGAATTTAAAGGATAGAATCCTGAACCACTCCGAGGGACTTTTGGTGCTCTTGCAACCATTTTAAAGTCGCGTGTAATTCCGCGTTGACTCGCCGAATCCACTTCTTCCCAATGTTGCACCGAGTGTTCGCCGAATGACGCCGAGAAAACAGCGCATTTCTAAATAAAAACGTTTATTGTCATGTCACTGGGTTACATCGGATATACGCTACACGCAATGTCGGCCGCGCGCGCACCATACTGCCGGCTTACATACATGACACACACGTAAAAGTGTTCCCGGACGGAGGGCGCGCGGTTCGCATGCATGCATGCGTACATACATGCTTCATGCCAATCACTCACACGCGCGCGCGCACTATAGCCTCCGCATCCAAACTGCAAATAAAACACAACAACTACATTGGCCATTATCCCGTGTGTTGCTCGTGGAGGGAGAGAAAGAAGAAGAAGAAGAAGAAAAGAGAGAGAGAGAGAGAGAGAGGCAACAACAGTCGCGATAAATTCAACAAATTTTTGGAAATGTTTCATCCCCGGTGTTCCGTGCCACCGCGCATAAAAGTGTACATGTCAACAGAGTGGTGGGTAAAATCCCCGCTAGATAAAGGAAGATATCGGATATATGTTGAAAGTAAAGACTCAGTGTACTTACGGGAGAGGCGGCGAGGAGATTAATGACACGACACGTCATGATTACGTTTCACTTGAATTAAATACATTACGAGTTGGGAAAAAAAATGGAAATCAGGGTTGTATACAAGCATACGCCGTTTCCCCCTCCCCTCCTCCCTCCGTTTGGTCACCCTCTCTCTCTCTCTCTCTCTCCTCCTCCTCCTCCTCCTTCTCCCTTTCTTTTCCTTCTCCCTTTCTCTCCTTTCTTCTTGCATTTCGCCCCCCCCCCCCCATTTATTGCACAGGAGTGGGTGAATAGGGAGAAAGCAGCGGAGGAGAAGTGGGAGGGAGAGTGATGTAGGTTGGGAAATGTTAATTATAATCTCGGCACGGGCACCATTTTACAGCGCTGTCATCTCTTCACATTTGTATCCTAAATATGGCATCTGGGGTGGCGGGTGGCTGACACTTTAGAGAGAAGTGTTTTTTTTTGTTTTCTGGGAAGGAGGAGAAGAGGAAGGTTGGAAACAAAACAAAAAAAAGTTTCACACCAATTGAAGTGTGTTAAAAAAGTGATGACAGGGACGAGATGTTGTGGCGAGCCACCCCGGAAGCACATGGCCACTTCCAGGAATGGTTGACACGAAGTGCACATATTTGGATGAAGGGTTCCCAGCATAAGGTCCAGGGACCACCGGGAGTCCCCCAAGGGAAGGACTTCCAGGGGGGGGTCCCCGGCCAAAATAGCAGCAGTGGGAAAGTATCACTTCCTCAAAGTAAAAGAAGTCCAGTTGCACTAAAGCATCAAAAGTAAAAGCACTCATAGAAACGAATGGCTTCACATACAGTGTTCCACACTGTCCTGATCTTTAAAAGAAACACTCCCTTGCATATGGTTGCACTCACTTTTTTTTTTTTTTTCACTTGCCAAAAGGTTTAGCAGTGGCAGGTGCACGCCTCCTCCAACCCACATACCCGAATCAACATAGCACACACACACACACACACTACAGATCCCCTGGTGTCATCCTATTTGTCCCCTTATTAATGGGGCGTGGCCTGACCAAGCTGGCTGTGCTCAAAGTTGGAACATTTCTGAGAAAGCTACAAAGCTTTGTTCACCGATCTTTGGGCCGGTTTAAGGCAGAAGGAGTATCACCTTTTAAAGAATAGGAAGACGTCTTAAAGAGTCGTTGGCTCGGGTAACTTTTGCCTTTCAAACCCAGCAGACATGAAGTAACTTCATCGTCCCGTTGCAATGATGTTTCTGACCACCTGATGATCTTTAGTTAGATATTTGTCTTTCGTTACCAGCTAGTCGCTAACTTTGTCTGCCATTTGTTGCTGTTCAGATAGCTGACAATGGGTTTATCTGGAGTTTTTTTGTGTGCTGAAAACAGCTTCAACACGGCTCAGAGCGGTGACACCGATCCAAACAGTAGATTGTCTTAAAGATCCCCTCCGGACTTTAGTATTTCAGCGTTTGAGCACTGGAGCTTTCAAGCTTCCACGTAGATCTTGGGTGACCTGCATAGACCGGACCACGACTGGCTTCCACTTCAGAAAAACCTGCTCCGTACGTCCGCGTCGTGAACTCAGATTCAAGTTGAGCACAGAGAAACTTCCCTCCTTCAAAGAAGAGCCTGATGCTGCACACACATCACTCCACAGGTCAAACATACGAGTGAAGTTACAATGAGAAAAACACAGTTTCACCCAACATGCACGTTTTTCTTCTCACCTGTAGTGCTCGTAATCAATGTCAATTGTTTTGCCGTTAGTTGCCTCGTTTTGGAGACGTCGGCCTTGTCTCCGTTATGATGGAACTATCTGGCCCTCGGCGTGTCATGCTCATCATGACATGCTAATCCACAGGTATTATGTCTTTTAAAAGTGAAAGAAAAGAGGGCGACAGACAGTCAGGTGTTAATTCTCTGTGGGTTGACCCCTTTCACATTAGTTGCAGTCCTCAGATTCAATGTTATTAGACTTTTGCTCGAACCTCGATCTCATGGAAGGCGTATAAATAGCACGAAGACATTTTAGCGACATTGTGCGTGTTTTTGGCTTTTCGAGTGTCCATTTACGCCACATTGTTACCGTGCAACGGTCAAAGTTAGGTTCAGGCAACAAAACCACCAGGAAAAGCATCATGGCTGGGCTTAAACAAGTTTAGTAAAAACGCAAACAACGCAACATAAGTACCGAAAAAACACGTCACAGGCTACGCTAACGTAACTTAAGTGCCGGAAAAACACGTCACAGGCTACGCTAACGTAACTTAAGTACCGGAAAAACACGTCACAGGCTACGCTAACGTAACTTAAGTACCGAAAAAACACGTCACAGGCTACGCTAACGTAACTTAAGTACCGAAAAAACACGTCACAGGCTACGCTAACGTAACTTAAGTACCGAAAAAACACGTCACAGGCTACGCTAACGTAACTTAAGTACCGAAAAAACACGTCACAGGCTACGCTAACGTAACTTAAGTACCGGAAAAACACGTCACAGGCTACGCTAGCGTAACTTAAGTACCGAAAAAACACGTCACAGGCTACGCTAACGTAACTTAAGTACCGAAAAAACACGTCACAGGCTACGCTAGCGTAACTTAAGTACCGAAAAAACACGTCACAGGCTACGCTAACGTAACTTAAGTACCGAAAAAACACATCACAGGCTACGCTAACGTAACTTAAGTACCGAAAAAACACGTCACAGGCTACGCTAACGTAACTTAAGTACCGAAAAAACACGTCACAGGCTACGCTAACGTAACTTAAAAACAACGCCAGACTTTGGGACACAAACGCCTGGTCTCCTGGTTGAGAGTTGATCCAATTGGGATCCGGTTGAATGCAGATCCAGATGTTGGTCATTTTAAGTTGCATCCAGTTAATTTGACCTTTTTTAAGGATTTACCATAGACCTACACCATTTTATTATCTGCTCCGTCCACACAGCAGCATTGTAACGTCTCGAGTGCTGCATTCAACACAGCAGAGCAAAGAGTCGAATCTACAGCACGTGGGCTCGGACGCTTGGTGGAGCGGTGAGGCCCACGCGCCTCCTCCACCGCCTCGCTGCCTTTGATCAGAGTTGCAGAGCGACGTACGGAACATACTGAAGAATAACAAAAAGCTGAAATGTTGACCCTGACATGTTGTTTACTTCCCTCTCTCTCTCTGTGAGTTTGTTCTTTTTAATGACACAGTATTTACACGTAAGCTCTGCCTCCGCGCGTTCGCTTTTTTTTTATGTCCCCCGAATTATGGGAGAGACACGAATTGTACGCGCCTGAGCGTTTCCTCGGCTGAAGGCCTTGGTTTTTAATATTTAAATGCGACGTGCCGAAACGCTGTGTGAAGGTAAACGTTGGCTGGGAAATTCAAATGTCTTTGCTGACGCAGAACATATCTCCTGGATCAGCCATTGTAAGCCTGCCATTGTGTATCTGAGAGTGACTGACTAAGTCTGTGGCACATGTGCAGTGCATGCTTGTCTCAGCGTGTGTACATAAATCAATGTGTGCCGTGTGTGTGTGTGTGTGTGCGCGTGTGTGTGTGTGTGTGTGTGTGTGTGTGAGAGCACATTTTGGACATCAGCAGCTTATATACAGAGGTGATGTATGGACTCTCTTTCTGTTAATGTGTCTCTGCAACTGAACTTATGTGTCTCGGCCTTGTGTGTGTGTGTGTGTGTGTGTCTCCCACCCCACCCCCCCTCGCTATCTGTTTGTGTTTGTGCGTATGCTCACGGTACATATGTGTACGTGTTTGCGGCTGCCACAATGGCATCATCACCCGCCCCTGACGCTTTGATTGTTTCTCCGCCGCAGCAGAAATGCACCAATTAATATGCAGAGAGTGAGTGAGACGGTGACACACACACACACACACAAACACACAAACACACAAAAACAAAAAAAAAACCAGCCGTGAGGGAGGGAGGGAGGCGGGGTGGGAGGTGTGATGGAGAGAGGGAGTGAGGGGGGGGGGCAGAAGAGATGGCACAGAGGGAGAGAATAGGGGAGATGAAATGAAAGATGAGGAAAGTGTCTGTGTGTGTGTGTGTGTGTGTGTGTGTGTGTGTGTGTGTGTGTGTGTGTGTGTGTGTGTGTGTGTGTGTGTGTGTGTGAGAGACAGAGGGTGGAGGGGCGTAGATGGGGTGGGGGGTGAAATCTGATAGATACTTGAGCAAAAGCAAGAGAGGGAGAGAAAGAAAAGAGTGAGGGCTGAGGTGGGGTGAGGAGGAGAAGGAGGAGGAGGGATCAATACGTACATATTCAGTGAGATACGGTGGGAAATCAATTGAAAGGAGGGGAGGGGGGAATTGATTTGGGGGGAGGCGGAGGCGCTGCGGGGGGGTCTCAAGGAAAGAGGGAGGGAGGAAGGAGACGGCGGAGGAGGAGGAGGAGGAGGAGTGCAGAGGTGGAGTGATATGTGGCTACGGCTGCTGTCCTTTTTGTCGCAGTGTCAGGGTATTGATACTGTAATACACTCCCCCCCCCCCCCTCACCCCCACAGACACACCATCAACCCCTACCCCATTCACAATGCTGCCGTGACAACGGCTGTCGCGGCGACGCCTACTGGCACAATGCAGCCACAATACAGAGGGCACTGAAGCATCACACACTCAGAGAGAGAGAGAGAGAGAGAGAGAGAGAGAGAGAGAGAAGGCCAGAGAGAAAGAAAGGAAGGAATGGAAGAAAAGGAGGAGGAGAGACATGATGAGGGAGAGCTGGAGATCAGGAGGGAGGGAGGAAGATGGATGGATGGAAAGGGAGACGGGAAAGAGATGGAGAGGAAAGAGGGCGGGGAAGGGTTGGGGACGTGGATTGATGGAGAGACAGGAGTGAGGGAAGGAAGGAAGGAAGGAAGGAAGGAGGGAGGGAGGGAGGTGGAGGAGAGATGTGGTGGGATAATATTACATGTGTAAAATGCCGGAGGGTGTGTGCCCATAGAAACATGTTTAATGGCTTTTATTATTCCAGGGAAGGTTGTGTGAGGTGCGTTTTTTTTTTATTTGATGCGTGTGTGTGTGTGTGTGTGTGTGTGTGTGTGTGTGTGTGTGTGTGTGTGAGTGTGTATGTGTGTGTGTGTGTGAGTGTGTGTGTGAGTGCAAACAACAAAGTGTTTATTGTGTAACGTGGATCCATTTTGGAGGACAAATATGTGACGCTCATGCATACCTGTGTCTAGACATGTGTGGGTTCATGATGCTGGTCTGTTATGTGGCGTTTGAGGACGTATCGGGTACAAATAAGCATCCGTTTCTCGTGGCTATTATCAAGACTGCTGTGTGTTTAGAGCATTTCGGTCGCCGCCCTGTGAAAAGACATCAATCTCTGAAATGTCAGCCCGGGTTTTTCGGCTTTGCGACAATGCATTAATCTGCTCATCCAATTGGGTTTTCAAGCGCTTTACGTAACTTAAGGAGTCGGGGAATGTTCTCCGCCCATAAAGGAACAGTTTATCTGGGAACACTACAACGGTATTTTATCAGTCTTGCATCACATCCGCTTCTTTAATCCAAGATCTATTCAATCACCGTTATTACCATTAAGTCTGACTGTATGTTGTGCTGCCAAACAACATTTTTGCCGGTTAAACCAAAGTGAAAAAAAATACATATTGATGAATTTGTGTCGGTAATCGTGCTGTAAAGCTGATCAGTGTTCACGTTTAGGAGTCTGTTTCTGAGTGCTTTAAATCATTTGTCAACTTGTATTGAAAGCAGAAAACACACACACACACACACACACACACACACAGACACACACACTGCCTGCTCTGACCTCCCTTCCCCAAAATGTCTGTGCCGGCATATTACTGTATCTCCCTCCAACATGCACTCTCATTTACAAAGGAAACGCTTGGCTGGCTGCCTATAAGTCAGTTTATCCGCGTGAGATGACCAACGTCCCTCTTTTTCTCTTTCTCTCCCCCCCCCCCCCCCTCGTCTCTCTCACTATCTCATACAGTGTGTGTGTGTGTGTGTGTGTGTATGATCTATAGTTCCCTGCCTCCCCCCCCTCCCTGCATCACCCCCTCCCTCACCCTAACCCTTCTTAATATGATGTAAAAAGCTAATCGCATGCAAATGTCTGTTGTCCCGGTAACCGGGCCTGAAAAATCCCTTTGATGTTTCCCCCGACTCATTCTCTTCACGTTCTCTTTGTTCGCCACAGTCTCGCTGCTTTGTCAACATCCCCCTTTTACCCCGCTCTCTCTCTCTCTCTCTCTCTCTCTCTCCCTCCTTCATCCATTCTGCAGCTCTCTCTCTCTCGGCCCTCTCTTAGTTCTCTCCATTAGACAAAAAGAGAGAAAAGTTCCAACTCTACTTTGTGTCTCCCTCTTTTCTATAAGCCCCCCCTCGCTATTCTTCCTCTCTTTCCCCCCCCCCCCTCGCTGCCTCCTCTCCCCCTCGTGCTCCTTTCCTCTCCCCTTGACTGTGCCTCTCTGTCTGTCTGCCCCTTCGCCCTCGCTCATTTCCCATCATTCCCACCTACTGTCTCCTGTCCTTCTCCTATGTCGCTCCCTTTCTCCCTCTCCCTCAGTTCTGCCCCTTCCTGTCTCCCCCCCCCCCCCTCCACTTTACCCACCCTTTATCTCTCATTCCTCTCTCTATATCCCTCACATGCACAGATGGACACACACACACACACACACACTCTCAGACTGCCCTCCCTCCTTTAGAGAATTTGATCCCTCCAACTATTTGATAGGGCGCTGCACATGCAGTTATCTAATCATCATTGAGGGTTTTTTTTGTGAGGTCTGGTGGAAGCACAGCTGGCTTTTTTTTGCAGAAGAGAACGCCGTTCATTTTAAGGCTGCTCGGTTACAGGCCTCATTTTTAAGGTTGGACCTGCTACAAAGTCCCCCCCCCCCTTAAAATCCCCTCAGAGACAGATTTGAAACTTGGATCCAGTTTTAATTCAACACAGAAAAGTAAAAAAAAAAAACAAAAAAAAAAACAGTACAATTATCAAGTAAGCATAACATGCATTTCCCACGTCCCGTCCCCCCCCCCCCCCCAAACTATGTAAACATCAGGCAGAGTGTGTCGTAGGAAGCGAGCGAGAGGAGAGTTTCTATACATTAACACCGTCTCTCCCACGGCATACGAACGTGGGGGGGGGGGGGTTTCTGCATATGACAATCCATACTGCGGTAAGAATGAACGATGGTGTTCATTACATCGCTTCCAATACAGCGCAATGTACCAAACAGCTAAAGGCTCCGGAGTGCGCCGGGGCCTTCTGCGAGCCAACAAATTACATATTGATTCAGAAACGGCTCAATAGCCATTTGCAATTATTTTTTTTTAAATTTAAATGCAGATGTGAAACGTGCTAAATCTGATAACGGCAACGATCTGATGCCGGAGCTCGACCCGCTACCCGATGGTTTCATGTTGTACCTTTAAGCGTCATATATTGTTTAATACTGATGCATATGCTATCCCGTCATGGCTGCTGATTGGTCTTACTGGCTGTATATGCTTTTCCTTCATAAAATATGAACTACATCATTGTGTGAAATATTGATAGCTTTTTGTTTTGGCTGCATCATAACACAAAACGACAGGTTCCAGATATAGCCTTCATGTTACAGGCATTACAGTGTCACATGTGTTTCTACTAACAGAGTAGGGAACGGTTCAGTTGGTGTTTTGCAAGTGGAAGTTATTTTTGTCACGTGTTTCGTTAGCTTTGAGATATGACATCTTAAAGAAAAACGTACACCATTTCGGGAAATGCCCTCATTCACTTTCTTTGGAAGGGTGGAAAGCTTGATACTGCTCTCTATTCTAATGTCAATATGTGGCTACCCCCAGCAGATGCTTAGCTTAGCTTAGCTTAGCACACACAGACTACAGGGGGAACAGTTAGCCTAGCTCGAACTAACCCAAATCTGCCTTCCAGCACCTCTTAAACTCTTCAAAAAACATGTTTCAACTTGTACAAAAAGCAAATGTGAAGATGAGATGTAGTGTTTTCAGGGGGCACATGACTTGATTTGTTTTTCTCACAACCTCACGGTGACGATAAGACTCCAGGAAGTTACTGTGCCCACCCACAAGCTGTCATTACTTCTACAGATAAAACAACAGGACATCATGCGTTGATCGGTCTTAGTTAATTGGATCTCTGGAGGCACAGGCAGGTAGTTTCTGTCACCCTTGGACTGAGGCAGGCTAGCTGTATCCAATCTTGATGCTAAGCTAAGCTATGCTATCTTCTCATCTAACTCCCGGTAAAGACGGTGACAATATTTCCCAAAATGTCAAACTATTCCTTTAAAAATCTAAGATAGAACAATTCCCCTGACATCGCAATCTTCAGTCATCTTGAAACTCAAAAAAATCCCAACCAGAGGCTGAGACGAGACATTCCGGGAACCGTTCTTTCTTCCTCTTTCAGAATAATGTAGTTAATGTCTTCCGGCCGCAAGCACATAAACCAGTAAAACCAGAATAAAGCACATCGAACGGATCCACCTCTCGCCATTTTATGGAGATCGGGGGGGGGGAAAGTTCTGACTAAATGTGACAACGCGTCTTTGTAGACGCATCAACATTGCACAGACACCCATTGTATACCTTTGGCACTTAGAATATGGAACTTATATCAAAAAGGTATAGAATCAAAAAGCACCAAGACGCTTACGTTACTTAAGACTTAAGTTACACTTTAAAGAAGACTAAATACCATTTCGCCCTTAAGTCCTTGCCACTGTTAATACCGCGCCATTAGCTTAAACAAACAGCCGGTGATGACAGCGTCAGAGCTTACTGTGTGTGATCAGATGTAACCTTGCCTGCTGTTGATTTAGCCGCTGTACCAGGCTCTAAAGCGGCCACAGCGAGGCTGTGTGCGAGCATGTGGACGTGAATAGAGCTCCACTGTCTTATAACAATAAGAATGACTGCATGTTGAGGGACACTGTGTGTGTGTGTGTGTGTGTGTGTGTGTGTGTGTGTGTGTGCTCACACCACCCCTGCCTCATTTACATAGATGCAATCACACCTAAGCAATGCCACGCATTTTTACAACAAAAAAAAAAAAAGCCGACAGTGTTCCATTCGGCGTTGTGAAAATGACAAAGTACATAATACATTCCAAATCTGCAATCCTACGGTGGATTTGCGCCCTGCATATTACTTCCTGTTCATTATCAGATGATGGAGCATGTGATGCGTACAGTCAGCCAGCGGGGCAGTCAGTGGTTCAGACCAAGTGGTTTGGCCTAGTGGGGAGCCGCGGGGCAGACAATGGTCGCACTGTGTGGCTGAAGTGCCTTTGGTGTCAATGACTCTGCCAGCAACTGAGACTGGCAAGATCCAAAATGGCGGAGAGCGGCGGAGAGCCCCGCTGGTGCTTGTCATGGCTTGAACAGGGCAGTTTTGATCCTTTTTCTGTCTTTTTTCGGAGGCAGCTTTTATCCCGCGGGGTTCATATCTGAGCCGGGAGGTTTAGAATGTCGGGGAAGCCGGCGCTTTCGGCTAATCTGCTGGCGTTCTATTTGTTGTAAGGTGGTGAAGGGGAAAGGTGGGGGTGGGGGGGGGGGGGGGGAGGAGGGCAAAGCATGTGGGTGAAGTTCAAAAGGATTCTCTCTCTTTTGTCTTCTTGCTCCTGGAAGTCCAGTTTGGCTTGTCCCAGAGGTGGAATAGAGATGTGTACATCTTCAAACAACGACAACAAGAAAGGTCCAGGGTCCAGTTTCTGGTAGAAGAAAAGTTACAGAAAGAAAATAAATATTACATCTTCACTTTCAGCATTCTGCAAGATGTGTCTCAGTCGAAAAATAATCAGTAGAGAGAGAGAGAGAGAGAGAGACAAAAAAAGCGTGAAAGAAACGTGTAATAAAAGGAGTAACTTACTCTCATTGAGATGACAGTTACACGGCTGTAGAGGGAGACTGACTCTGAGGAGGAATAAAGAAGAAACAGAAACAGTCACATCATTTCTTTTTTTGTCTTCTGCGCTTAAGTGTGCGGGTGCGCGGGCGCAAAGCGGCAATCCTCCCTCTGTTGTTGAACGCGTGCGTATCGCTGCCTCTGTGTGTTTGCCCTATCTGTTTGTGCTGCGTGTGTCCGTCTGTCTGTCAATCTGTTCCCAGAGCAGTCTGTTTGCCAATCTGTCATATTCTGTTTGCTAGATAAGGAGATCGAGAGAATGTGTGTGTGTGTGTGTGTGTGCACACAGAGCAAATTCATTTAAACT
>CM051710.1:13869483-13967911 GCA_028022725.1 Lycodopsis pacificus | reverse complement strand
GCACTCAATGAGACACCTGGTGAGCAGTATGCGCATTACACCGAGCTGGGAAACCACTTTGGCTCTCGGGCCTCTGGGAGAGCTGGGCAGCTGGAATCTCAGGAATCACAGCGACGTTTGTGTGGGTTTGTGTTTCGATTCCAACCGCGTGGACGCACCTTCTGCAGACGCTGCACGAGGATTACACGGCGTCGGTAT
The DNA here is from genome assembly GCA_028022725.1 of Lycodopsis pacificus. Lineage (NCBI taxonomy): Eukaryota > Metazoa > Chordata > Actinopteri > Perciformes > Zoarcidae > Lycodopsis > Lycodopsis pacificus. Next base: position 13,967,713 of record CM051710.1, on the reverse strand, counting down.
CTGACGTGTGTTCCAGGAGTTATTTTTGTGACCTGCCTCTCTTGGTTCTGCCTCAGTTGGTAAAGTCCTGACTGTACTCGCTGTGCTCAGCAGGAAACCTGTTGGGGGGGGGGGGGGTGTTTTGGTTCATGGACTTGGCAGATTTCTCTTAACTGATATCACTGACGTAGAAAACATTTAGGTATTTGGTCGGATGTTTGCTGAGTAAGGAGGGGCAATGTGGTCAAAACTGGAAGTCTTTCCAAGCTCCAGAGTCCTTCTTAGAAAACCTCTCAGCAGGGTCTGACAGTCTGCTCCTCTCAGTGCTGGTTCTGGTTCTCCGGTGCCTCTCTCCCCTCCAGCGGACCCAGCAATACAGTCCGGGTCTCCAGAGCCCGGCAGAGCGTCCGACCCAGCGGCTCCAATGACGCTGATGCTCTTGTTTACTCGGTCGGTCATATAGAGGCGTCAGTATTACATTGAGACTGTTTCATACGGAGTAAAAGTTCCTCATAGTAACGTAAAGGATCAAAGTACCACCGCTAATATAACACCGTACTAATACAAATACAAGAACTGCGATGTCCATCTGTAATAGTTGTTTAAACGGTGCACCGTGTTTACAGGAAGCAGGACTGAAGGATGTGATGGGATTTGATCATAGCAAGAGTAAAAGGTGCTACACATTCTCAGGGCCACATCACTCTCAGCATATTTGAACGCTGTAGTAATCCCATCTGGTCACGCAAAACCTGCACACTTCCTGAAGCCCCGGTGTTTTGCCTGTACGTGGCGGCTCAGTAGAACCACATCGCGACTCCCCTAAGAGCGCAGGGCTCTCGTAGTGTTACAGGTTCATGTGTTTGAGATCTACCTCTGTCGTTGAGACTGTAGATGGAGTCCAGTTCTGAGCCTTGAGTCCCCGTCGCGTCCAGCAGCAGCTTACTGGAGATCCCCATGCAGAGGGACTCCTTCAGACACAACTCTGGGAGAAGAAACGCACAAAATCACACACAGAAATCATACAATGTACTCGACGAGATGTTTTTATGCAAAGCACACGAGTATAATGATTGTTCGGGTACGTGGAAACACAAAGTAACGGTGCCTAAAATGCATCAGCCCCCTTTTTCTATTCATTCCAGCTGCAGTGCAACTTTATTCCGGAGCGATACTGAAACCTGACCCACCACCTACAGGAACCCTGAGACGATACGAGCAGGTGGATATGACACAGGATACGCAGCAGTGCTTGGAAAGCTGGGCGTTAACACGTGAACAGCAACCACGCACGCCGACTGGACCGCGCTAACAGTTTCTATGTGCTCTGTACTCTGCAGGGAAGTAGAGAAGCCAGATGGAGTTACACAGAATCTGATTTGTCTTCAACCTGGCCAGAGGACAAGTGAATTGTGAGTCCATGTGACGTTTGTTCAGTTCCCCCCTTTTTCTTTTTTTTTTGGAATTTAGGGTTTTCTGATTTGACACATCGAGGCCTTGACCCGCTGTCTGGCTGCCGGTGAGCGTCTTTGCACCTAGTACCTTGGATTCTAGCTTGATCATTTGTTGGAGCGCGAGTCTAAAGTCCTGAGGTCAGAGGTCAGAATGTACCCGTGTTGTTGATGGCGTGTGTCCACAGCAGATGGGCGATGTCACGAGTCCAGGCCGCCTTGTCCTCCCTGTCCTTCGCCTGCAGCGTGACGCAGTCCCTGGTCCGAGGAGCCTGCCGGACCCAAACTTCGAACTTCACTCCCTCCCCACCCACGCTCTGAGTCAGACCCATCTCGCCGGTCTGCAGGCAGGAGAGGACAACGTGTGAAGTCAAAATAAAACAGAATCAGGGCTAAAATGATTGGCCGAAAAAGTTTAGGCAAAATACATTTTCAAATTTTAAGTTTGCTCTCAATTTAATCTATTTAGAATTTCCTCCTCAGAACTCGTTAAGCACAGAGCGCTCAGTCGGGAGATAAAGATGGTGTGTGTGTGTGTGTGTGTGTGTGCGTGTGGCACACCTTGATGCTGTGTTTGTAGCTGTAGGCGGTGCGTCCCGGGCCGGGGCTCTTCTGTTTGGCGAAGACGACGGCGTGCTGGTAGAGGAAAACGTTCCTCACGCCCGACCGCTTCCTCCGAGGCCCCCCGCACACCGTCAGCTCGCCGTGCCGCACCAGCTCCCCGCGCTCCGCCACCGAGATCTGAAATCACACACACGCAACACACACACACACACACACGTTAGGATGCACTGATCTTGGCCCGGGGCCCAGGCCCAGGGCTTTAATCTACAAAAGATACCATCTTCATTTATATCTTAAGAGGCCATTTAGCCTGGAATTGAGTTTTTTTTGCCGGTGGGTTGAAATCTTTCCCCTCTTTTTCTTTGCCTATCCGCTTTAATTTAATTGTATTGAAACAAGTAAAATGTAGGGAAAAAAATTACAGTTCTGGATTTTTAAAACAAACAAAGTGAATAATCTCAGAGTCTTTGGAACATTTTAAAGGGCCAGTGCGTACAAAATGTTCCGCTCCGCAGCAGAAAAATGAGTAACCGAGTTATTGACTCCTCCGTCACCTGACAGGAGCTCGTTTCGGGTGATGAACACTAACTTCCTGCCCTGATCTCTGTCTGTGAGCGAACTCTCTCCGTTTTTTTCGGGTTTGGAGTTGCGAGACATTTGCGCTGCAACGACTGACAAAGCCTCATTCTCGAGTCAACAAGGAAGAAGGACAAAGCGGCATCATAATTACGGGGCTTTGCATGGTAACATGTCCCTCTTCACATGGACGCTCCTGTCTGCTGGGTCTCTGCTCTCATTGGCCAGCTGACTCATGTCTGTTATGACTTCATTGTTCACGTCAATTAAAGGGTTAACGGACGCTGAGATGTTGTTTTGCAACTCCCACCAGAGACACACAGAGGTTGATAAAAGCCGAATCTTACGTAACGCTCCTTAAGGACTCGATAGAAGACGAGCAAAGACACAAACAGACGGGGGGGGGGGGGGGGGGGCGGCGACACGAGAGATTTCCCCAACTGTAACTCTGCCGATGAAATGAAAAAGTCTGATCATTTACCAGCAACCGGTCACGCCGATGCTTTATTTTTAAACCTCTAGAGATGTGTGGGTCATGATTTAAGTGATGCTTCACACGCCCACGTACACACCCGCCCGTATACACACACACACACACACACACACACCTGCACTTACGGTCCTTTCACTTGGAGAGCTTTTGCAGAGCGATTTGAAGTAGCTCAATGGAAGTGTTTGTGCTGCCGTAATCTCTCTCCTCGCTCGAAAAAGGGGGAGGAGAGGCTAGTTGTGTGTGTGTGTGTGTGTGTGGGAGTAAATACTTGTCACGACCAGCTGTGAATGATACTGCTGTGTCAGAGTGGCAAAATATGGGGCAAGTGGATGTGGGGGTTTTCTGACTTCTTGATAAAGGTTAAAGCTCTTTTGAATCCATAACGGCTGCTGGGGTGGAACAAAAGCGCCTCCCCAGCGGTCTGTCTTTTCTCCCACTTTCCTTTTATTTGATTTCGTGTTTTTTTTTCCTCGACTTCCTGCATTCGGAGCAAGATTTAAGTCGATTTCCTAGTTTAAAGTTCAGATTTTTAATGAAAAAAAATAGGATTCCAAGGAGCATAACGGTTCGCAATTATTGTATTTTCACCTGATGCAAGAAGATATTAATCATTTTAGTTCCCGTTAAACTTAGTTTCCTTGTGATGACCAGAACTTCTTACAGTAGTAGAAACATGCAAATGAGCTTCTGGTTATGCACTAAAATAATAATTTGAAGAATATTTAAATCGTGCTTAACCTAAAGATCATTTGTGTTTTTCTATATTCAAAATAAAAACTGTAAATAATGAACTCCAGCGATGAAAGCAATCACAATTCCATCTCTGCGTGACCTCAGGATGAGTTAGTTTCTTCCCCGCTGAGAGAAGAAAGTGGGACTTGATCATAAACTGGGACAGGCGTCCTCACCGGACATCCGACGATGAGGTCGCTGGCCCTGAGGTCCTCGCCGTGCCGCTGAGCGTGTCTCAGGATGGAGAGGGCGGAGTCGGAGGCGGGGTTTATCCCTCCCAGCTCCTCCAGGGCCTCGCAGTACTGCTCCAGTCTCTGAGTGGGAGCCTGGAGGCAGTGCGGGAAGGACAGGGGGGAGAGGGGGGAGGCCGGGGGCAGTTTGGACTGCGGGAGGGGGGGAGAGGGGAGGGGGGAGGGGAGTTGCGGGAAAAGGAAAAGCTGTCTCTTATTTCATCTCAACGTCATATCCAGACTATTAAATACCATAAAGAGCACAAAAATAGCAACCTAAAAAGTAGTCTCACTCATTTACCATCATGCATTGCACAGAAAGAGAAAAGAAGGGAGATTTAGACAGTTGCCCTCTGACATACATATATAGGGCCCTACTTGGTGAATAGTGTGTCGATTCGTTTTTTGGGGCCTTTCTTCATCAGAATTAACACTGAATGTATAGCTTATTTCATCACATAAACAATACAAACTTCACATCACAATTTCAAAAATCAACAACAAAACAAAACAAAAGCTATTCTGGTGGAATAACTCGAAACAGTACAAACATAATGACATCCGAGTGGGTTTCTTTCCAAGTGAGCAGCCGTGTCAACATGTGCTCTTCCTGTCTCCATCCTCGTAAAAACAAAATCTTTACCACCGTCCCCAAAATGATCGCCATCATCGCGTCCATCACGATAACCATAAACCCTCCTGCTGCCACCATCCACAATCTGTTCAAGCTCCTTTTTCAAAAGCTGTGACGTGAACTCACACCACCCCCTGCTGGCCGTTTCGTGGAAGTGCTCCTTGAAGAGACGCTCCACAACCTGAACGGGATCTTCAGCGCTGCGATCTCTCCCCGTAAAGTCCTCTCGGTAATCTCCCGATGCCGTCGCCGTATTAGTTGTAGTTAATTGTAGCTCGCACGCTCAAATTAGTTTCTCTCTAATCCGCCTTTAATTGGCTTTTCTAGTGTACATTAAACATGTAATTAGCTTTACTGTACACTGCTCCTTTTTTAATTGCAGCAACCGCTGAATAAAGCAACTTTAATTGCTTTGTGCTTGTGATGTGCCCCAAAATTACTCATAATCACGTTCTCACGTTGTGGTTTAACAAGATTTTTTAAGAGGGAAATAACCAAATAAAAATGTTAGGACCCTCTGTGACACTAACTCTATTGTGTGTGTGTGTAGCAGCAGTGTGTGAGAGGAAGCGTTGATGTGAGTCAACAGTAGAAAAGCAGGACAAACTGGTTCAACTCCTCAGATAGAAACACTTCTGCCAAACAAATCTCTGTCGGCAACAAGTGGATGCCGTTTAGGTATTAAAGGCTTTAATGAGACCGCAGCAGCACGGTGACGCTTACCTTAAAGAAGTCGGCAGCCTGAGTGACCAGCGCAGAGTCCAGTTCTGGTTTGTTCCTGATGTAGTGCGAGTACTGCAGGAACTGCTCCCGCTGTGTGTGAGGGAGCAATAGAATCGTTTATACCGCCTTTAATACGAAACGATCAAGAAATGATCGAGAACGAGGCAAATTATGAATACTGTCTTGAAAAGCAATGCATTTGCCATGTTAACATGAGTTCTTGAGGTTTGACTCAAAACACGTCTTTATCAAACGTGAACAAACCTGCCACAAAGAAGATGAAAAATGTAATATTTAACATACACACACACTTACATTTCTACATACAATCTTCTGTAAAATACAATGAGCTCCTTAACAAAGTCAACACTGTTCATTTGAGGGGGTTTCCTGTAAAACTATAGATCTAGAAATAAACAAAGTTGGTCTTTTTTTGACAATGTGGGTCATATTTTTGTAGTTTTGGTCCTGCAATGCACAGTTGTATACATGCATAATTGGTATGCATCAGTGGTATCCAACCTGAGGGTCAGGACCACCCAAAGGACCTAAGAATGGGCCTCAAGATCCTCATTGAATGAATTCGTACATTTTTTATTTCTTATTTCCCGTTAATAAGGGTTGCAAGAAGCTGCTGTCTTGTTAGGGGGTCACAGGCCAGAGAGGTTGGGTCCAAGTAGCCAAAAAGTGATGGCTTAAACAACATAAATAAAGCACAGATTTGAAAATATATATATATATACATTCCTGAACTTACATATTTGCTGAAGCAGTCCTGTTGCAACAAGCTCTGCACGAGAGCGCCCTCCATGGCCGGGAGCAGGTTCTGCGAGTGGAAGGCGCTGAGGCCGGCCCAGTTGGGCAACAGGGCGTCCGCCTTCCCCCTGACGGAGGCCGGGGTGTCGGAGAGCTCCAGCAAGGGGAGGTACGTCTCTTCCACCCCCTTCAGGATGGCCACATACTGCCTCTCTGAACTCAGCATCCTGCACCAGAGCAGGTAGAGTTTACTGCGGGAGGAGCACGAGAAACAAGGAGACGATGAGGAGAGCGAGCGCGACGGACGAGTGAACCAAGTGGGAGGGGGGAGAGGAAGTGAAGATAGTCGTGAGCGATGGCCGGAGATCAAACACTCAGTAATGATCGAATTATCTGAGATTGAATGCCGACTGATGAAGTTGTTCTGAAACAGACTTCAGCTGAAAAAGGATGAATCTCTTGTTTTTATCTCAGCCTGGCCTACTCTTAATGTAATTTACAACGTTGGTCTCAGTCAACTCAAACCTTCTCTCGCTTATAAAGTTCTAACACAGAAAAAAAAATGCACACAAGAAGTGCGTTTTATTGAAGGAACAGAAAAGAAGCAAAGAATGAGGTAAAACGCACCTCTGTGCAGTAGATCCGGCCCTATCCGTCCCCGTCTCCCTCTCCGTCCTCCCCAGCAGCACGTGTTGACGCGGTGACCCCGTGTGGTCCACCACCTCCTTGCTGCTGACTTCCACCCCTCGAATTAACACCCCTCCTCCTCCTCCTCCTCCTCCTCCTCCCGCGCCCCATCCAGGGATGGCTGCAGCCATGCTAGTGGCAATGACTGGGTCCGCCACCGTCCGCCTCCCCAGCCAGGACATGGGGGAGTTGCGGCTCGCCCCGCCCACCGGGGACTCGGCGGGCTTGGCGGAGGCCGTGCCTCTGCGGGGAGCCAGGAGAGCCTGGAGGTCAAAGCTCGGGTGGCGCTTCCTGGGCGGCTTGGAAGGGAGCGGGGCCTCTGTGGGCTGAAGGTTGAGGGACATGGTGACATTTCTGAAAAGGACTGCAAGGACAATAAGTGCAGCTCAATACACAATGAAACACAAGCTCACGCTCTTCTTCGTAGGATTCAGAAGGTTCTGCAGGAACTTCCCTCCTCCGGCTCCGCCCGCTCCGCCTCCCCCTGCTCCCTCCTTCTTATTCCCCTTCTCCTCTCCTATCTTCAGTGTGGAGCAGGTCTGCGGTCTGAACAGCGATGCCAGGGACCCCCAGGACTGCATCCCCCCGTCGCCTCCTCCAGCTCCCAATCCCCAGTCGCCCTCCCCCTCAGGACCCATCAGGTCCCACAGGCTGCTGGCAGACGGCGTCTTCGGCCTCCCCGGGCCCTGATTCTGGGCCCTGTCCGTCTGCAGGAACCGGGGTTTGACCTGCGCCACGGTCCGCTGGTAGCGCTCCACCGTCTGCGTCCAGAGATCCAGGAGCGCCCCGCCGCCCAGCTCTATGGCTAAGGAACGGGCGTCCTGGAACCGCGACGGCGGGATCGGAGGGAGGGAGGCGAGAGGGCAGGTGGAAGAGGGGGAGGAGGAGGTGGAGAAGACCACCTCGCACCACTGGGTGGCCTGGGGGACGGGACAGAAAAGACGACTCTTGTTTCTCCCTTAGGAACGTTTGAGAACCATTAATGTGTGATCATAGCTTCCAGCGTTACCTCGGTCAGCGTGGACAGCAGCCTCTGTGTGTTGTCCAGGGTGGTCCAGCAGTCAGACAGACAGTGGGACATGTCTCTCAGCTTCTCCCTGACCGGGGGAAGTCGGATCTGGACGGCCCTCAGGCCCGCCCAGTCCAGCTCGCACCAGCCCTCCATATCGCTGAGCACCGACAGAGTCTCGCTGTGCAGCTCCTAAAGGAGCCGGGCAGAACCAGTGTGAGGTCTCTGCCCTGGAAAAAACATCCTCAAGTGTTTACTGTAGGAGCCTCGACAAGACGCATTCGGGAAACCATGAATGGAATCATGGCGACTGCCTCTGCTGGGAACATCCTGACAGACATTAGCCGCAAGAATGATAAACACACCACTGAACAGCAAAGTGGGCCCAAAACACATCTGTTGACATTTAAATTTCCATAGTTAGTTCTTGACTCCTGAAGCGTTTCAGCCATAGAACATTACTTTGCTTATCTACACAGGGATGGTACACTTAAATGCCATACTGTTGTTTGAATATCCAGTTTAACCCGATGTGACAGCACAAGTGGTCAAAGTGGATCAAGCTGATGGGATTACCTCTGCGTCATTCTTGGTTCTATGACGCTAAACAAAGGGATTCTTGTATCCTGAACACAGTACATTGAAATACTACGTCTATCATCGTGTATACATACACACTTATGCAGACGATTCCATGCTGCGCAAGCGGTTTCACGTATTCTGCAACAACAAAACAAAAGCAGAGCAACACTCACGTTGGCCGTTTCTCTGAACGTCTTGAATTTCTGCTGTTTGAGCGAGAGTCTGCTGAGAGACAGAGGCGGGTCCTTGTAGTCTTCCAGCTGTGACTGGACTTGCTCAATCTCCTTATCACACTGGGGTATAAGAGAGAGAGGGGTGAGGGGAGGACGCGAGGCTTTTTACTGGACACGAGGGACAAACAGAGAGACGAGGGAAGCGAAAACACTGCGGTGGAGAAATGTACGTGAAGTGAAATTATGATTTAAATGTTTTTTTCCCAGTATACTGGATTGCATTGGACATGTTGTATTTGTCTTGTTCTGCCGAGGGAGAAGAGTGAGCACATATTGTAAATCAGTAAACACCAGCAGATCAGGGTCTTTCCATCCAAACCCTGTTGGGAGGACGGAATGACGCGTAAACTCTGAATTTGATCCTTCATCTAATTCCCGTGGCTGATGGCTGATTTCATAGTTCACACAGTAGTTTAGTTCTTGCGATTCAGCAGGCGAGAGACGGCGGCAAACAGTCGAAAGGAGAACAAGACCACGCTCTTCCTCCCTCACACACCTTTTCCAGTTTGTCCACCAGCCCCGCTAGTCGTCCCAGAGCTTCCAGGTCGCGCCCCCTCTGGTTGGACACTCGGACGAGCCGGTGCAGGGCGTCATCCACGCTGTCGTAGAGTTTAGAAGTCGCGGCGAGAGCAGCCCTGAACGCACAAAAGTCAAAAGTGAAACGGGCGAAATCTTCACTCGTGAACAGGAGCGAGAAGCTTATTTTCCTTTTCTAATTCTGATGACAATGAGAACCTGTCGTCGCCAACAAAACAACATGTTGGCTGGTAGAAATGATGTAATCTCAAATAACAAAACAAGAGCCTTGCACACCAACTGCCACGCAAAAAGGATTCAAATCAGCAATCAGCCTATACTTGTATTTGGCCTCCCTCCTGTGCAGACTGAGCCAAAACTCATTCCTGGATACGAAGAACAGCTACGAACGCTGCAGTCTTTAGATCATCTTTAAGCTGCCGTCGGCCGCAAACAAACAAGTCCTCTGTTTGATGTTAAGTTCACAATGCTTTCTCTCCTCCGGCTGGTTTTCTAGTTTTTTTTGGGGGGGGGGGGGGGGGGGCTGAAAACACGACGAGAAGTATTTTTAACCTACAGCTCACTGTGACAGAAAAAACAATCCCTCAATCGAACACAGGAAGTGGGAAGGCAAAGGACGTGCAGATCGCTGTTCTGCCCCTCGGGACCGAGCTGCCTGTGTTAAGGTGCGTTCTGCACATCTGTGCATTCGCCCGATGAGAACAGATGTTTGTCATGATGTCTTTGTATTTAAAATAGTCCGACTTCAATAGGCCCGTGTTGTAATGTATATTCCAGCCGCGCTCAGTCTCATTAGCATCATAACAAGAAGACGCGTATGCAGGTGCACACATTGCTGCTGTAAATAACGAGTCTTTTAATACAACGGTACATACACCGAATATTATTCGACAATTTCTTTCACTTATTTCCATGATAATGACCAATTCCTTGTATGAAGATGCATTCGCTGTTTGTGGTGGTTTCACAGTGTTAAGTATGCGGCAATAATGTTGCTATGTTTGGTTCTATTTGTGAATTTAAATACTAAGTTGACCCCCAACAACACGCAGCAGACTTTGCATCTTTTGACAAAAGAAAAGGGACCCAAAAAAAAAAAAGCACCAAAGATTCCGGTACCTGCAGTCTGGGGACTTCTGTGCCAGTCCAGTTGCACTGTTGGTCAGCCCGGCGAGCCACGCCCCGCCCCTTTGCTGCGGTTCCGTTAAGCGCGGGTCGGCCAGGACGCTCGCCATGAGCTGTCGGTGTTTGTCGATGCTCAAAGGAACAGCCTGAAGAAGAGCAACGTGCCGAATTGATTGTTTGTGTGCGGAATCCTCAAACTGTCACGTTGTCATTAAAATCGCCGATACGGCGATACTGCGAAGGCGACGTCAGGCTTTAGTACCTTGATGTCGCCTGGCATCGGCTCAGCGTCCATGGACCGCAGTGCTTCTCCGAGGAGTGCGATGGCGCTCTCGCAGTGCTCCGTCAGACTCTCCAGGCTCTGAAGGGGAAAAAAAACAAGATTCAAATCAGTAGTTTTGAGATTAGCGTTTTACTTTTTTCCATCAAAATAACTCAAAACACATAAAGAACGTAAAGCAGACACAGGTTAGTGTATGACGCTGTTCATTCTTAGTTTCTTTCAAAGTCCGTGAGAGAGGTCAGAGAAAGTGCAGAGGACGGGGAAATGTCTTCATCTGTTTGGATAAAGCAACATAAACTGTCCGGGAGAAAGAAAGCCATTAAGAGCCCTTACGATTCTTCTCAAACCTCCTTTCCTTTGATTTATCATCCACACTCAGTTCATCGCGAATCTCTGAGATCATCGACCACCACCGGACAAACCGACATCCTCTTATCTGTCCTTGCTCCTCTCCTTCTCCCACTCTACTCCCTCGCTTTTCATGGTCGTATGTTCAACTTCAGCGACATAAAACTTGTAGCGGTGGCAAGTCTCCAGCTGTGTTACAGTACAGAAGAGCTACTGTGTGTGTGTGTAAGACTCAAGACCGCGAGGCTGCAACATCCATTGTGGGAGAGAATGGCTTATGTTAATACAAATCAAATAAATCTGAATAATTTCACAGAAGCATCGATATCAATCTTAAATGCCTGAAGTGATTTCCTGCTCAATTTCCCCAAGACCAGTGGAACGCACGCTGAGGTCAGTGAATCGGTCATGGAAAAATAACTACAGCATGTGTAGGAATGTAAGAGTAAGAGGCAATGAATAGGATGTTATTGTATTGAAGCAGCGGCTCCTCACGAGTCTGAAGGCCAGCCAGTCTGAGTGGCAGTGGGCGAAGTCTCCGTCCATCTCCTTGGGCAGCTGCTGCTTGTCAACATATTGCTGAAGGACAGCTGTTCCTCGCACCATGTGGATCTGGACAGGACAGGAGATGGGAAGAAAAAAACAAAGTGCGTTTTTGCTAATTTATCAGCAGGAATAAAAAAATCATTCCACCAAGAAAAGACAAGAGCGACATGGCGTGCGGCTCCAACGTCTTTTGGCCGGGATTTCCCTTCAACATGCAACGTTTTAACACTGCCAGGCTGAAATACAAACCACATGGCAAGAAGAACAAATCTCATGCGTGTGTGTGTGTGTGTGTGTGTGTGTGTGTGTGTGTGGGAAAGAACTCTGCTGATCAGTGCAAAACAATTGCCGGTAAAATACGAGATATCTGCAAACTCCAGATGTGCAAAACGTATGGAAATAAGGTTCATTTAGATTCAAGCACAATGTGAACGCCTGAACCGGCTACCAGCAGCTGACATTCATCACATTGTAGCGAGGGACAGAAAACAAAGCACGGTGTATGAAATGCTATTTGAATTCCATATATCAGCAGGTATCCCTGCGGTTATGCCGGCCAATGGAGGTTCATGTTGCATTTTCCCGCACACTTTATCACTGTTGCTTTGACATGTTTTCATAAGTTCCTTCTGGGTGTTCTCCCTGCGCTTTAACGCTTAGACGTGCAAATAAAGGGAATAAAAATGAACTGCACCGGGAGGAAAATAACAACGCTATGTGTGGTGTGTTGGCTGGATCATAAACGTGCTGCATGTTCTGTGTGAGGTCACCTCTGCTCCTTCCACATCATGAGAAAGGGACTCCTGCTGCTCTCCCACCAAAACCAGAACAGATCCAAGACCGCCAGGAACCGACACCTGGCACACACCAAAAACACATTGGGGGGGGGGGGGTGGGCTTGAGATACTTCATCACATCTGGAGGCGAATTAGAGCAACACAAGCAATCGTTTAGCACATTTGGCCAAAGTTTTCATCTCACCTGGAACAATTTAAGCGCAGAGAGGCAGAGGGTGGAGGGCGGAGAGCGTCTGCTGTCCATTAACACCGTGAGACCTTTTTCTTTGGCTGCAGGCCTGATGAGGATGTATGGAGGGTTCAAACGGGAGCAGTAGTTAGAAAAGAGAGAGTTTTATTCTGAAATGAGATCCTGCAATGTAAAAAGTAAAGAAGAAAGACGTCTACTCTTCAAAAAGACACTTTAGGGGACAGTTAGGGGGTCATCTGAATTTTAACCTTAACATTTAACATTAAACATGTTTCTTCCCAAACCTGCTGTGGAACTTGTTGTGAGCAACAGCTGTATGGTGAATTGTGAAACGTAAACTGGCAAAAGCAAGATGTTTGCTAAATTCACTGTGAAGCAGTTTTATGGGTTTCTCGGCCTCCTGGCACATGGACTTTCTTAGCCCCACATTTTGCTGCATTTGGCCAAGTCAGCAAGAAGCAAGTCAAGTCAAACATTACAATGTAGCACTTTTGGCTGAACAGGTTTGTAAAAGAGTGGTGCAACCCACCAACTGTGGAAGCAGAGGTTGAATCTGGGACACGTTATGGTATGAAATGAATAAAATATGCACTTTAAGGCCTGCTACTCTGACAAGCCTTAATCCCCTGGAGATTTCTGGAAAAACACAACCTTACCGAGTGATTCTGTGGTAGCAGGCCAGGACCCGGGCCATCTGGTCCTCACAGAAGCTCTCCTCGGATGCATCGGTCTCTGTGACCACCAGAGCGCGTCCCAGCCTGTCCACTGTACCTGTGGTCAGTATGGTGAAATAAGAGAAAGGTCTAAAACTCTGGGACTACAACCAGTCTGCAACATTGGTTTATTTGTTTTATATATATGCATACTGTCAGGTGGTCAGTGTCATCCTCTTATGTTTGGCATAATCACGTTTAAAGTTTTGGAGTTGGAGTTCCCATAATGCTTTGGGGGATGCAAGGAGGAAGTAAAACCAGGAAGTAAAAATGTTGCCATGAGGTCAGTTTGTTAGTTCGCTGTGGGATACACCTTGAGCTCTGCTACAGATTATTACATTTGCACCATGAAAATGTGCAAATTAGTTGTTTGCACTGGACTCTAACATAAAATGTGCAGATAAAAACGATGGGATTTATTTTAATACTGAAGAAGAAAACCAGCTGTTCGGATTATGAGGCGAGATCTGAAGGTGCGTCTGTTTTTCTAGAATATATAAGTGGATTTATGGACGTTCATCCACAATGGACATCGGAGATCCCTGGATAAAGTAGGTCAAACTGAATCTAACAGTATGTATATATATATAACATGTATATCATGTATGTATGTTAACTGACACTTAGGGGTCAAGACCTTCTAGCCCAACTATGTGTACTGGACAAAGACAAACAGCAACAACAACAAAGTCACACATCTACAAGACTAACTGGCTGTCGAAGTATTCGTTTTGAGCTGAATGCTAACTAGCATAACAAACATACAGGCCTGAAATAAACTTGCCTGTCAACTTCAGCTTCCCTGACTGGAGAAGCTCTGTGTCCAGTTCCCTCAGCAGGGGAGGCTCTTCGGCTGTAACACCATTCAGTTGGTCGGGACATGACTCTCCTGAGCCTGCCTCCTCATTGGAGTGGTTAAGTAAGGATGTGCCTGATTGGCCGTTGCAGACAGGCAACGATTCGGCTTCTTTCTCTGTTGAGGGACACAATAGTTACAGAAAGTATTCCACGGGGGACTTTCGAGATTTTAGCATCTGATGCTCATACGTCATCATTCTTCAGACCTGCACTGCTTTTCCTTGTGTCCTCTGTCCCCTCAAGAGTTGGAGGTGGCACTCCGTCAGGTTGGTCTGCCTGTTTTCTTTGCTTCGATTGGTTCCCCTCTGCGATTGGCAGCTTTGTCAAAGCAGAGCAGGTGGTGGGACTTGGCTGAGCAGCTTTGCCTTGCAGTTTTGATCCCTTTTGGTGTGCACGACCACCAGACCTAGCCCTCCTTTTGGCCCCCTTTCCCTTCCTTTTCCTCCTGAAGACAAAGCACAGGAAGGTACTAATGAGGTACAACGGACAGTTCATAATTTGTACAAATTTAGAAATGTGTTTATTTGGACACAACGTCCTTCAGAATGGGTTAGCAGGTGTCTTTTGTACCATTGGTTTTAGGCCTAGTTTGGACGACCTGTACGCAAAGTTTGCACCAAAGTGTTACTGATCTGTACTTTCACAAATTAAAACAAGTAGGAAGTAGGAAGGCCCATAATAAATAAGTCTGTACCGTGGCGCTCTGAATCCTGCAGTTTTAACTTCCTTTCCTCTGGGACAAACTCCTTCCTCAGTCTTTCCGTCATCCCTTTCCTCGTTCACCTTTGGGTTGGACGAATTCTTCATTTTAGATCCAATGTTGGTATTTTCCCCACTGTCTAAAACTCCAGTGAAGGGTCTCTCTGGTGCGTCTGATGTTGGGGTTGTGCCATCACTGTCTCCGCTCAGTGGTTTATCTGTATCCTCAAAAACAGAGTCTGAATGAGATCCGTGATCTGAGTGGCCCTCGATGACATGCTCGACTTTGTGGTTGGTCAAGTCATGGACAGAACTATGGGAGTCTTTACCCCTGTGGTTGTCTCTGCACGGCAGCGTGAGGCTGTTGCTGTCTCTCTCCTTGCCCACGCCGGGCCTCCTCTCTTTGAGGTTGTCAAAATAAGGCCGTTGGCTTTCCAGGCCCTCAGAGTCTCTGCTGGTTTTATCTCCTTCATCAGAGTCGTGGACAGAAGAGGAGTAGGATCGCCTCCCTTTGCCAGGTTCAGGGACTTCTGGTGGAGGCCTATGTGGTAAAGTGTCACCTTTTGGGGTAACTACGTCTCTTTTGGCAGCTCGAAAGCTTCCTGACCCTTCAAGTCTCCCATATCCCCAAGCCCTCCCCTTCCGGAGTTTGATGGCTTTGCCTCTCCTGCACAGGGGCAAAGTCTTGGTCTTACTAATCCCATGCATCTCCAGGTACCTCTGCCTTGTGTCAACCCCTCCATCAGGACCCAGTCTGGGCTCCAACAGCTCCACATAGTCCCCGTCCAGCTGAGGGTGCCTGGCTGTCCGCCCGAGACCATCTTCGCTGCGCCTTCTCCGGGGAAGCGCAGGCTCGGAGTCCAAGCTGTCTGGTGGTAAACCATCGTCTTCCTCCTCATCCCAGGACCAGGAGTCCAGTTCTCCGGAGGACGAGCCACCCCAGCCCCCGAGGCTGCTGCCCCCCTCACTGGGCAGGCGGTTGGATTTGCTGCCCTCCTGGTTGGACATCAGGCCCAGCTCCTCAGAAGGGTCGTGGATGAATTTTGGGTAGACGACCTCCTTCCACGGAAGTCGAACCACTCCGTCACATGTACTGACCAGGCAGGTGTCAAGTCCTCCTCCAACTGTGCAAAGACGAGCGAGGATTAAGTTTCAAGATCATATATTTATCGAGGGTATACATTACGCTTAAAAGGGCCATCCTATTTAAAAAAAGAAGATCCCAACATAAGCTACAGGGAAAACAAATGTTTAAACATTTGCTTTACTGTTTTTATCACCACCCACCACCTGCTGACATCCATATATCTCTCTTTTCTCTTGTTGCCTTCCACATGCCATCCTTTGGTCATAAACCAAGTGTCTTCTTGCCATCTGTTTCACTTCCCTTGTTCTTCTTCACAGTCATACTGGCTAAGCTACAACGTCTTTATTACTTCCACCTACAAACCAGATTACGAACATAAAGAGTTTTCCTGACTCTTAACTTGAAATACAGAACAATAGTAACAGTAAGGTCGGAAATTAGGAAAACAAAATGTCAACGAAAGCAGTGGGCATCCTTTCCTTACGTTCTCTCTTGTGGCCCCGTTCTTTGTTGACGCTGTGCAGCCACTCAGTGGTGAACACAAGGGGGTGCTGTGACTCGGGTACCAGGACTTCCTGAACGGTGCGCCCCCCAGGGGCCAGACATTTCAAGGCCAGCCGGGGGCAGCGGGTAGAGAAGGGCACCACCTGCAGGTAGAAGTCATTACTGCGCAGGATCCTCCAGTCCAGGGTGGAGAGCTGTACCACCACCTTCTCGCCTAAACACAGAGGCCAGCCGGAGTGAAGGAACAAGCAGCCGAGGTACTGAGACTGTGCCGGCAAGAGGGGAAAAAGAAGCGTTGATGTTAGAAATACAAACCTTCACCTGCGTGCCAAGTCTTTAGGTTGCTTAGTGCACTCTCTCTCTCCTCTTGTCACAAACGATCCTATTTAATGCTCAAGCTCAATCCTGCCCCCCCCCCCCCCCCCCCTATTCACAAACCACGGCCCACATCAGCCAGTTGGAGCCAGCCTGCTTGGTTGTGTTCGGCAATCGGATGAGTCAAATTTCTAGAACTGATAACGCACCCGTCAACACTATTCACGAGCTCGACTGGTCAAAGCCCAGTGCCAAATGTCGGACATGTGACTCACGCTGTTATTTCCAAAGTGTAAAGCCGCTTAGCTGGCACAGTGAGAAGACTCTGGACGGATGGCTGCAGCGAGCCAGAGTGAGTCAGACAGAAACATGCAGATGACCACAACAAGCCAGCCACTGTGAAACCAGCCCACTGTTTCATGAGCGGACAACACACAAAGCAGCTCTGTGAGACTCAGAACATCAGTCTAAATCCAGTACATTTCACAACACGGGTCTAAATATAGAAAATCCCACAACGCAGCATCTACTCAAGAGCTGTGTGAATCTAGGCCCCGAGTGTGATCCCCTGCACTACGCTGATTTGAATAGAAAAAACACCTTATTCTGACTTTAATCAATCCTCTTTAAGCCCTGTATCCTCTCTCTTTCTCTCTCCTGCAGTCGGAGGAATACAAGCCCTCCAGAAGAACTGGAGGACGCTCTGCCGTTCCCATCACGTCTAATCGACTGACTCGGGGCTGCTCCCTCCCCCCCCTCCGTGCCCTCCAGACTCACGAGACGTGATCAGATTATATTCCTTACTCGACCTGTCCTCCATCTTCCCTTTTTTCTACCCTTGTCCCTTATTCAATTCCCCTCATTTAAGTCTCTTTTCTATCCTGTTCCCTTGCTCGGGCAACGTTTTGGGGCCAGCACGGGTGGAAATTCGTGACTTTTCCTCTCTGAAAACCTTTTGGTTTCTGTTTTGAGCCGGTCTACATTCTGTAACTCCCCGTGTCCCCTGGCCCTCCACCCTCCGATTACTTCTCCCTCAGAGTACCCCAGTGTTTGCTCCTTCTTCCTCACCTCCCTCTTTCACAGAAAATCCTCAATCAGTCTACTATAGTCTGCAGCCTCCAGCATCTTCTCTGTTTTTCGGACGCGCACGTGCACGCAGGCAATGTGAATGGAAGCCACGTTCAGTTTCTCCTTCGACTCCCACCACATCGCTCTCTCTTTCTCTCACAGCAGAAACGCACATATGGAAGGCATTATTGTCCTGACTCAGAGTCTAACTGCCGTCCCGCTCCACTCAGCGACAACGAAAACATAGTTTGCTCACACATGCCTGTGCATGTGAGTGTGTGTGTGCACAAGTCTAGGAAAACTGTAAAAGGAAATATGACACTTCTGAGCCTCCGAGCTTGTGCTAAACAGTGTGTGTGTGTGTGTGTGTAAAATAAAAGGAATGCTGTTGAGTGTAAAGCTCATAGCTTTGAGTTAAGTACATGTTGAACCTCATTTGTCCATCTCGTCTTGTGCGAGTGAAGCAGAAAGTGCAAAGAGAGCGATGTGAGGGCACCAGGTATAAAGTTGCATGGTGTATCCTATATCATACTATTAACACGCGTTTGCTCTTTGCATGCGGGAACCTGAAGAGTACAACCCGAACTCTTTCATTCACGCTTCATGTCTCATGTATTTCATTAATCTCTGTTGATTCGGTGGAGCCTCCAAAGGCAGGAAAGCACCTCTTTTGTCTTGCGGGTCACAGCGGCTGTTAAATCTCAAATTTCACCAGCCACCTTCTCTCAGTCTACCGGCTTCGGAGCAGACCCTCCACGGTGCAGTGAGGAACCGGTGCAGGGTCACACGTGTGTCAGATTATGAAAGCCTTGAACTTTGTCTTCGCACTGGCGTCTTCATGTCACCAGTTTACCGTGACATCACGCTGAAGAATTGGCACTTAGGTTCAGGGTTCACAAACACGAGGACCTGACACTGACATGGACTGGACTGCTGTGACTCGCTTCAGACTTAACTCGACGCTCGTGAGCAAAGTCATTCACGGCGAGTTTTTACCTGCTAAATTCCCACCAGTGATCCCAAGAGTCATTATTATACGAGACTTGCCTCGGATTTGCACTTAAAGAAACCTAAAAACAATGGACGTCTCATCGAGCATCAGCATTAATATAAGACTGTTTCATGACCAGTTCAAAGTTCCTCGTAATAACGTTCAGAACATGTGTGACTTGACTTTGATTTAGGACTTTCAACTTGACTCGACTGCCAATACACACATCACGAAGCTAAACGGTTGACAGAGTTCTCACACTCTACTTTCTTGCATGTCGACAGCTGATTCTGCTTCTGATTATACTGTGCGTGTGCGTGTGTGTGTGTGTGTGTGTGTGTGTGTGTGTTCTCATCTGCAGTGTTTGCAGTGTTGAACTCACGCAGGCGTGCTGCTGGAGTTTGTGCAGGAGGTGCTTGGCAGGAACGAAGTAGTCCAGGAGGTAGCGAAGACTGTCGTGTTGATAGGTCGACTCCAGGACTGAAAAGACCTGAATGAATGTGCAGAAACACGCCAGTGAATGCAGGAGTGTTCAGTGCATTTGGTAATTAGATCCACAAAACCAAACGCTGGAGACTTTATACATCCTTCATGTCTGGGGAAAACCTTTCATGCTTCTCGTGAACTAAGAGCGGCCTTTGTTTTAGCTACCGACATGCATCTTTGAAAGGGTTACATTTGTTCAAGAGCGGAGGAATTCCCTCGACCCGGACCCATGTAATCAGAAAGGCTGTTTCATTTCATCAAGTCATCAAGCAGCTGTTTGCATCGTGACAAAAGACATTTGATTTGAAGCTACATGGCAACTTGGAACAAAAGCAATAATCTAATTCGGCCCAAAAGCTCAAACGCTCTTTGGTCTTTGAGCTCGACGCAGTAAACACAAATGTGACTTCGGCACTCCGTGATGTTACGTTGGAGATATTGGAGCAGGGTTAGCCCCAATGAGCCACCGCCAATGAGTCGCCCGCTCGAACATTAGCATTAGTCATCGGTGTAGTCTGGTCCAGAAATATCTTTAATGGCTTTGTTTTGTGGTTGATGTTTTCTTTTGAAACCTCAAAAAAGGGAATTTAGGCTGAGGGGCCATATGTACACACAGCGGGGTTTTTAACGAGCACGAGCGTCTTCTTGCACTCCGACATGTTTTGTGCGGCCGCTCTGAACGCTTCTAGTTTTCATCATTTTTTTTGTCACTGTCCCTCCTTTTTCAGGCAACCAGTCACGTATTAGACGCGGTCACCAAAAAGTGCTTCCAAGCCTCCCCAGCGCCCTGCCAGCACTTTTCTACCAGAGAAAAATACTCAGTGATGACTTTCAAACAGCCCAATTATTGAGAATAACAGCGAATCCATTCAACTTGCATGTTTAATTATAAATATCTGTGTTTTCCTTTGATGACTTGGTTATTAATAATGATCATGAAGAATCATTAACAGTAATCAGTGAACATAAACAAACAGTCTCCTAAAATATATGGTCCATTAAATGTTTTAAATTCGTTATTCAAAGGTAAACCAAGCAGATTTGTATTATTTGGGAGGATTTTATCACTCAAGTAGCCCTCTATATTACTCTCTACTCTACAGGCAGCTCTCAGTCTCAAACATGTTGTTGACCCCCCGTACAAAGAGTTCCCATAATGCACCTGTGACAGAATGCCAGTTCCGCCTATCTGAGACTGCTCTGTCAATGCTTTTGACTTAAAAAGCAGAAGCGGTGCGCGGCCTTTGGTTAAAACGAGTCATGTGAAGCTCCTGTTTGGAGGAAGAGGGTTCGGCTGTAATTGGCCAGCTGGCTGGATTTTGTTTGTGTTGGCTTTCTAGCAGCAGTTTATATCCAGGGAAAGCACTGTTATCTGCACATAACATCCCTTTGACCGCATACTCTCACACCGCCCTATCAGTTCATTAAATCGGCATTATTCTTCTTCCCCTGTTTATTGCTCTAAAGATGTGAGCCTGCAATAAAGGTGTGTGTGTGTGTGTGTGTGTGTGTGTGTGTGTGTGTGTGTGTGTGTGTGTGTGTGTGTGTGTGTGTGTGTGTGTGTGTGTGTGTGTGTGTGTGTGTGTGTGTGTGAGATGTATACCTGGGAGAGGAGGGGTGGTGCCGTGCTCTCAAAAGGAGGGTAAAGCGATGAGAGCGCCCCCTGCACACAATCCTCCATCGCCTCCGAACCCTGAGAGAGACACACGAAGGTGGTAAGAAAGGGTTAATCCATAACCGGACGCTGAATCAACTCTAATGTCTGTGTTTGTGTTTAACAGCCGGGTTGTCTCGCTGTTTTTTGCTGACACACACACACACACACAGAGACAAATATACACCCACGTTCTACTTTCAACTTCCTGTTGTATGGCCTGGGGAGTGTCAAACATTTCCTCCAAGGCCCAGTTAATGTAAGAACGGCCAGAACAAAAGAGCCAAATCACTGCAACATGTTAACTCCCTACACACACACACACACACACACACACTCACACTCACACTCACACTCTCTCACACACACACACACAGATCATAACACTGGGCCGGCCTGTGAGGTGGAGGGTGACAGAGCAGAGCATGCAACACATACAGTGTTTATTTTTCTACATGGACCGTTCACATGGCAACCTGCAACCTTTTCCCTCTCTTTTCCAACTTCTCTCTTTCACTCTCACATTTCCCCTCAAATCTCCCATCTGCTTCTCTTCCTCAATTTGCTGCCTTTTTTTTTTTATTTTTCAAATATCTCCTCTTTGTTTCACCTCCATCTGACTATCTGAATGTCAGCCGACGACAATTACGCTGGGATCGTCCTCAACGGACGGCATGTTGTCCCGGGCAACTACAACAACCGATGGAAAGCAAATGCGCGGGAGAACAACCCAGGATGGGAGAACAGAGTGTACGGAAAAAATGAAAAGTGCGGCTCCAGCGAGAGAGGGGCCCGGAGGGAATGAGCTGGTGGTGGTGCACGAGGTTTATGGAAGAAGATCGACCTTCAACCGTATTGAAAATGATTTTTCGGCTGCTGCTGTTTTTGTGTCCACAGAAGGTTTGTGGTTCGCCTCAGAGGACAGCGTGAGCACGTACTGTCTCCAATTTACGCAACTTCGCCTGAGAAAATAAAAGGCAACATATCAAATACGCAAACGAAGGTTGAAACAAATGTCAAGACTTATTTGAAATTGAGTTTTGGCCCAAATTTCGGAAGGGAGGGGGGATCAAATGGATATTTGATCATGGGAGAGAGCAAGCTGTTGAAGGGTGGAACACACAAAAAGAAGTCACTGGGGGACGGAAACTAAGGAGGAGAAAGTCTGAGACTCATAACCAGAGCAAGACACTTTAAAAACAAGCCACATCAGATCTACAAATCCGGTTTGAGACCTGCGCTGCCGGGGTCACTGTGGGTCACTCGCATCAGATGCTCGCTTCTGTTTCCTATCCGCTCTCCTATTGGCTGCCAAGCTACATATTTCAACTGTGACTTCAGCCCCGCATGGCACCGACAAACAGAGTGGCACCGACGGGCTCAAATTCATGCCGCTTTACTTTCCCTTCGTAACGGGGAGACATGTTGGTCCGGGAGCTAAACACGGAGACAAATACAGACACAACTTGCATTAATGTTGCTGAACGCAGCTCACTTTTACACAAGCAGAGCTGCAGCTCTTGGGTCGTGTAAGTCTGGTGGCCTTTTTTCTGGTAAAAAAACAAAACCTTCTTTTTGGAAGCGACCCATAGAATGTGTCCAAATCCTTCTTAATTATCTTAAAACAAGTGGAATTGTACCACCGCACTGAAAAACCCAACTTTACAGAAACGTTAAGCATTGAAGTGTCGTGAAAAGACGCTCTGTGCTCTCTAACTACTACAAATGTCGCATTGTTTTTGTGTGATGTAAAGACGGTTACGTCGCAGGAGGAGGCGTCTCGGTGCTATAGACTGTCGGGGAGCATGTTGGAAGCGGTTTAAACAGCCTCCTGGCTCACTGACAGAACATATTGAGTCGAGTAAAAGCACAGCGGGGGGTTCAGGAGATTGCAAAGCAAGCCAGCAGGAACTTCCTCCTCAAGACTAAAGCGTCCCACAAGACTTGAGTTAATTCAACACAACACTATATTACAGCAACAAAACAAAAAGCAGTGGACGCTCTCTCATGTCTTTGTGTGTTTGCTCAAAGGCTGAAGCTCTTCGTGTTCCGTCAGACCCGACTACACGCCGATACGCAATGCCTTGAGTGGGAACGAACGATGTGGCTGTAGTTTACTTAGCGACGAGCTAGCTCGCCGGCGACAATATTTGATTTGGATGTGCAATCCCCCCCCCCCCCTGTTTTATTTCCTCAGCATTGAATCTGTGTTTGCATGCCAGTACAGCAGGATATTCCACTGCTGAAATGCAGTCTGCGAGCGCAATCACTCCAACACACAAAGGGATGATGTCGAACAGAGCAATGCTGCTTTCCCAACAAAACCACATAATCCTTGAACAAATGTGAAGATTCCTTTTTGTTCCACAAAGAATTGCGTTGAAAGCATCTGAGTTCTGTCTGGTTAGAAAGGTCGAATGTGTTCATGTCTGCGTCCCGTCTAACCTGTAGCGTTGGGTTCCAGTGCATCTAATGCATTTACTCTTCTTTCCCATCACAGGCCTGCGCATGCACATCAAACAAAGCAGCCCTGATGAAATTTGTAAATTAGATTTCCGACTCCAAGACAGAAGGAGCCTCTCACGTTAAAAAACAAACACACTGGTGCCTCTCCTTTAAGGGACTAATTAAATCCCTCTTCAGTCGGATGCTTAATGCTCATGCACTCAGGGGTCTTACTTTTCAAGAGTGCAGCATAATGTAATGCAATGTATCCGGATATAGAGGCTTTGTTTTTATGCCGCAGATTTTCCAGCGCCGTCAGCACATTATCACCAAATGAAAGCAAACTAAGATAATCTGAGTTCGACCAGAAACACGGCAGGTCAATTTCTAGGCCGGCTAGGAATAGATTTCACCAGAGATTCTGATTCTGATCGTTCTGATTGGCTAAAAGAGTAATGCAAAGATGAACGAACCATCTAAAAACCCATGAGAGTATAAATGCATCGTCACGAAGCTGAAAACTATTTTTTCATAACAGGTTGTTGTTTTGGAGATGCATGTTTTTTTTCACAGGATATTGGCTGTGTGATATTCATAGAAGTACTGAAATTTAGGGAGATTCCAGGAACTTATCACATGACCAAAGTTCCATATTTAGACTGCGTGATTACCACTGAGCTATCGGCGTCCATCAGACAACACGCAGTGAAAGAAGAAGATAGCAAATAGGGGTGTACGGTTTGGTGAAACACTGCGTCAATTTTGAATTAATAGTTGACATGCAGACGAAGATCTGTGGCAGATAGTGGCTCATAATGCACAACAAGTATTGCCATGATGTGGGCTGGACTGATTAATGCAAGATCTCACTGTTCTCACTGTTCTAATTGCTTAAAAATAATACTCAGATGGGTTCTTTATACTATGACAGTTTTCCTAAAACGTGATTTCAAAAATTGCAATATATATCGCCTTGCTTCTGGTATTCCTATGTTCTCCGAGTCCTTAGTTCGTCATATTTACATCACAAAGGGTCCCATGGTCCCCCATCTTCTCATACCCAGTTCTAAACATTTGAGCGCTTGGTCGTTGTCACTTAGGTTCAGGCAACAAAACGACTTGTTTAGGGTTAAAATAAGTAAGTTTTTGACAACCTGGGATTGAGAACGCGCTGGTTCCCCAGCGCTATAGCGCGTGATGGGAACCAAGAACAAAAAAAAGATGCTCCGCAGCTCTTTTTAATTAACGTGACATGGGCCATTGTGGGCACTCAGGGAACATATAGAGTTGAACATTCGGCCCTGGGAAAGTGAGTATCATGATACGTCGCCAGATTGTTGCCCATATACACAGCCCTCATGACAAAGAGATGTTTCTGGTTGTTGTAGCCCACTAATTGACGGATTGCCTATAAACTGCTCTGTCTTGCAACTGCAATCATATGTCCTGTCTCAATCCGGCGGATGACATCTTACTCACGGGATAACAAGTGTGTGTGTTCGTGTGTCATCCGCCACGTGGAGTGTCGGTGAGGACAATCGGCTCGGTGTGAATGTACTTGTATCCCCCGGTTTGTGTCAAATATGGACACACGGTACAGAATCAGGGTATTCCTGCGTCACACTTCCTGTCTTTCTTTCGTGTACGCAGACTGAAACGGAAGAGGCAGAAGCAATCTTCCATACAGATGCCTGGCTGGCACGGGGGGGACGCCAGAAAAAGAAAGAGGATGGACAAAATGGTTGCATAAATAAGAAGACATGGTGGACTTACTGGGTTTTGGATAGAGCCCCTTCATGTCAGTTTAGCTCATTGAAGTGTGAGTGACTTGAGAAAGGAGACCCAGACGACTCAGAGACCGAGGGTTCAGACGAGAAAAAGGGGAAAAGAGAAAAGAAAAGAGGAGGAGGCTGACCGGTGGGAGCGATCGATGGGAAACAAGAGCAGCAGCAAGCGTGATAGAAACCAGATGTAGAGCCATACAGCGCACGAAGGCCGGAGCCAGAGAGGAAGGGGAGTGAGAGCAGAAAGGGGCCCGGGAGAAGATGACACGATTAGGAGCACAGACGAGGAAGGTGGCGACAGTGAAAGAGGGAACAGAAAAGAAGAGGGGAGACAGGAAAAAGAAAGAGGCGGACAGACAAAGGGAGAGGAGGATGAAGAGGAAGCGAGAGGGCGAGGCCGTCGAGTGATTTCCTGTCCTAAATCTTCCTGCGTAATCTAACCTGACCTACAGAGGGTCAAACAGCTTCTTTACACATTGTTTTAGGCGACTGAAGTGCTACAGTCTGCTGCTGAATAGAGCAACGGCGAGTTTCACAGCAGACGAGATTTCACACTTGGCCTCCATCCGTTGTCTATCTGTGGTGTGTTACAAACGAGCCTGGTATTTTGTCACATTTATTGGCGTTATTGGTCTTCCTATGTGACATTTCCTGAGTCAAACTGGCTCTCGGGCTTTGCTAGGCTGAGCAGCATGTTAGCCTGCTAGCAGTACCGTCCCATCATGTAACCCATGGTTACACCCATGGTTACAACAAACACATTTGGCTGATGATTTTACTGTTGGGAAAATACTTTCGACTAACGTTTCAGTTAGTTTGGTTAGTTGGTTTGTTTAGAGACGTTGGCCCGCTAAAACCAAACTTAAAGATTTAATAATACGAACATGCTAGCAAAGAGTTGCATGTGTACACATCCAGCTGACACGTAACATTCATTTGGAGTCGTGTTTCTCGCTACCTGCCGGTCACACCTTTTTATTCAACAGCTAGTTGCTAACTTTGTGTCTCTGCAGTCCGCTGCTGCTGATTGGTTGTTCCTTCGCTGCGTCATGAAGCAATGATGGAAGTTGAAACTTTGATTAGCAGTGTTCACGCCTGTCATGCAGCTACACGTGTCGGCCGTCAGTTTGGAGCTCAACGTCATCGGCTTGCATCTAGATTCTAGAATGTCCTGCAGCCTGTTCGTGTTGTGAACGCAGCATGAAAGACGCTAAAATGCTCCGTAGAGCTGCGGAGTCAGAAGATGATTTTCTGTATGTTTGTCGCTACGAGCGACACCTGTAGCATTACATAACGCCATTTGATTTTGAACATTTAATGATTTTAAAACTATGTTTATAGCTATTGTAGTCGTCCATCATTCTTTCCCTTATCCAAATAATTTTGAGCTGAATGTCACAATTATCCGGAGTTATTCGGATCAGGGTCAGTGTGGGTAATTGCTCCTAATTAATGAATTGAGAAAAGCTTGGTGCATTTCCGCTCTTGGCCAATCAGGGAGTGATGACGCCATTTCTTTTGGGCTTAAGAGAGGAGGGGAACTGCACATGCAGGGCAATGCAAACCACATTTCAGCCGGTACTGTCAGCCAGAAACTCTGCTCTGTGTACGTCCATTTTGGGACTTCTTTGCTGTCTTAACTTTCCTGATTGAGGGGGTTTTATGCATGTTTTAATCCTAGCTGGCGGGAATATCCAAGAACACCTGCATCGCGGCAGACCTAAGTGCTATTCATGCCGAACACCCGCAGGCTTTATTTCGTTTATTGCTTTATTTCCATTGATACCCTCTTCATCCATGTCCTTATTATAGGAGAGGCGTTTTGTTCTATTATTAACGAGGCGTTTTATTTTAACTGAAGAGGTATTGTTTCCATTGTAAAGGCACTTGTGAGATTTGTTCCTCCAAGCAAACGTTTCTGTATTATTTGGTTGAGAACTGGTTCTCACGGCTTCTTCCAGATCAGGTGAAATCTGAGGAATCGTTGTTGCCACACTATATCCCGGATCACAGGGCAAAAGTAAGGCATATTAAAAACAAACAAACTGCTTGGATGCAGAGAAGCGTCCATCCTCGGCCTGCGTGCCCGCGGTTTACGTCGGGAGTCCTGACAATCGCAGGAAACTCGGTGAAAGAAAAGATTCCTGTGATTTTACATGGCTCACCCTTTCTGGATTGTTCTACACGCTTGGTACACAGAGAATCGTTTGCAATAACTCTCATCAGACTTCCTCCCCGTGGCCCGACACGAGCGCCGGTACGTCCCATTAGAGTTTCAAAATCTCAGCTCACCAGACCAGGCAATGGAAATACCCTCTGCCACATATATATTCTTGGCAAAGGTTTGCAGTGCGCCTGTCGCTGTGTGCACGCTTGTATATGACGCATTTTAACACCTATGTGCATGTGAGAGCTGTTTATGCCTTAGCGAGTATGCATGCACACATTCCTCATGTGCTTTAAACTTCATGGACACGTCTGTTTAGGTGTTATTCACTCTTTTGAACCTGCTGTGTTCCATTTCTCTACTTTGCTGCATGTGACCTATATATATATATATATATACTCGTGCGCACATCTGTGAGTGTTTTCCACCCCTAACTTTCCCAACTGGTTCGAGAGGAAGGTGAAACCGTACTGCACATGTTCTTCCTTCCCTGAAGTCCATGCCATCCCTTGTTCCCCCCCCTTTCTCCTTTTTTTTTTTTCTTCTCTCCCCTTCTTCTCACAGGGTCCGATGTGGAAAATGTGGCATCACCGAAACCACCGTTGCTGCCGTCCAAGTCTCCTAAAATTAAAGAAAAAGTAACCCTACCCTCCTCTTTTATTCCGCTCTCTCCCCTTTTTTTCCTCTTGCTCTCCCTGCCAAGCATGCTCCACCCTGCACCAGCACACAGAAGCGGGGGAATACGATCCCAAATCTCTCTTTGTTCATCTTTCTTTCTTTCTTAATTCAGTTTAAATGTCCTCATGTGTGCGCATGTGTCTGCCTGTCTCTGCCTCTGTGTGTCACTGATCAGACCATGAGCGGGCGGGGATGGTAAACAGAATCCCAGGGGACCCAACAGAGAGCCCTTGATTCAATCCACCAACGTCACACTGCTTAAATCGTGTCATTACTATTTGCTGCCATTTGGGATTTGACAACTTTGTAAACCGGGTGTTGTAAGTGCTGACTTGAGCTTCTTCCCAAATCAAACTCATTATGCCTTAATGATGAATGATTGAAGTAAAATATATGTTTGCACAAGTCGGTATGCACATGTTAAGAAAGTAGTCAGTTAAAGTAAATTGAAAAAGTCATGTTGCCATGGATCAAAAACAGAAGACAACAATGACAACAGATTTAATGGGAATACAAGAACACATGCACTTTAAGTCCTAAATTAGTTTTTTGGGAATGTTTACAAGAAAAGCTAGATTCACTTTAAGCATTTACTAGAAAAACTTGAGTTCTCCATATTTAAAGAAAGAGGGGGCCTTACCATGACTTCAGTCAGGAATTCCTACATGGTCCTCAGCTCCTTCCCTGCATTTGCTTCCTCTTCGCATTCTCCGCAACAACAAAAACAACAACAAAAGAAAAGTCTCTCATCGAACAGCCTCCATTACCTCCCTTTTCACCCTCCTTCAAGTAGGACTTCAGCGCGTGCAAACAGTCCTCCTCTCTCGCGCTCCGCTATGTTTCCCAGCCTGGGAATGTCCAAGCATGTTTTTTTTTTTTTTTTCCCTCTCCCCTCTCCGTCTGGCCGGCAGTCCCACGCACTCCCCCCTCCTCCCCTCCCCTCGCCTCCTCTCACCTAACAAGAGCACTACAGTCCCCCTCTGCACTCAAACTTTCCATGTATCCCCCCCCAGAGTAACTTAAATGAATAGACAATGAAAAAAAAGCCGTTACCCCACCCAGGCGTAGTTGCAAAAAAAACAAACAAAAGTTTTATTGCTCTAGTCGCACGTTCTTTATTCTCATTGGGAGATAATTAAGTCGTAACTTTAGCTTTGATGGTGCAATCACTGAAAATACTCAAGTCATAGCTGCTGAAGAATTGGCCCGTCTCTGACGGTGCTTTCGCGTGCATGCTCCAACATAATGTCACAAATGGCACAAAGCGTTTCCACGCGCCAACATTGCATTTACGAACAGCGTCTTCTCGGCGGAATGGATTTCCCTCCGGCAGGGCAGCTTGTAAACGGCCTCGATGAAGTGCATTCCTTTCATGGGGTCATGGCCGTTGCCCCTTTTTGCCACCCATCCGACGGCGCAGGAGGGGTTAAAGGGCCGCTCCACTGATGTAGTGTTACACTTCCTCAATGTCCGTGGGCATGCGGGACACATTTAGAAAAGAGTGGTCAACATTCGGTTGATGCATAACGAGTTTTAGTCAAGCTTTTAAAAACACCTACGATCCTACATTTCCCATGATGCAACTTATTGCCATCTTTCGTCAGTGGTGGAAGAGGTGTTCAATTAATTTTACATTTTTATAAATTGATTATATGCGTTTTATGTGACATCTTAATTTGAATAGTACAATAACTGCAGCTCTTGAAATGTAAGTCTTCAACACTGAAGTAAAATACAAGTATTTAAACATTTTACTCAAGTATAATGGAGTTAATATACTTAGTTACTTTCTACTACTGCCTTTCGTTAGACTTCCCCCGTGTCTTAAACGCTCGCTTTCTGTTAGAAATGGTGATGTCTCCCAGCCAAAGGCGAGATTAAGCTGATGACGTCACCGGGGGGCCACTTTCTCAGACTTTGGAGGCCCCCCCCCCCCCCCCCCCCCACACACAGAGCCACATAAGAAATGAAACCTCTGTTTCCACTTGCTAAATGGTGCTCGGCGGGACAAATAAACTGAACGTCGTGTGTCTATTCGCTAAACACATGTTTGCCAGGCTCAATGGGTTCACAGATCTGAGGTCAATCCCCAATAGTCTGATTTAAACCTAGAAATACAGAACATTCTTCATGGGATTACGAGTGTCTGAGGATGTGATTTACATCAAGCAGCATCTCAATGAGAAGTTTCATTCCGTGTGAATCATTGAGTAAGAAACCCTGACACAGTTATTGGACCCTTTAAAACAACGTAATCACTCACTGGAGCTGCTGTAACAGCTGTCATTATATCATTAAAGGACTTGTGTCCCCTCAGACAGAACAGGCTGTGTTTTAAACCTGTTGCTATGCAAACCATGTGTTATTGCCACCCAGACCCGCAGTAATTCAGACTTAAACATAAAGTCACAAAGTCCATTACTCACTATTTTATTTTAACTTTCACTGCTGTTTTTGCGGCCTTTCCCTGTGACACACTGGTTGTTATACATTGCCTAAAGTGAACCTCTCTGGTCTGTGTTTGGACCGCTTTAATGAGTCAAGAAGAGAGTTTGAACATCCACTACAATAGGTCAGCAGCACCCCCCTGTGTTTATTGTGGGATATTGCAATAATGCAAAAAAAGGAGGAGAAAAACAAACTTACCATCGGCCTTGCTATCAGCAGACATTTTGACTTGTCACACTGTTCTATTCAAGTGTTGCGGTGAGATTGATGGTGAGCAAGCATGCACTGAAGTCTAACCTGCCACCGTTCATTCCCTTATTATATATATATATATATATATAGATATTTTACTACAGTTGAGCGATGCAAACCTGTATTATTTTAAACAGCATAAGTGTTCGTTTCTGGGTCAGTTAAATAAACAGAGCATTTTTTTTAAAGTCCAACAGGAGTGTCAACATTTATGTGTCGGAATTATAAGACATATTTTTATACCCCGATTGTTTCCTGTTCACCAAAAAACACAATATATATATATATATATTTTTAAGGCCTACTACAATACGCACAATACCAACAAATGTTGGTTGCGGTTGCCGTGCTGGTAATGACTAGCAAGAAGAACAAGACGAACCAGGTCCTTCCCGTGTTTGTCCACCCTGCATCTGGAGTCTCGGTTTATACAAGACACTCCTTGATGCTGTTGTGGTTACATCACAACTCCCTGACACAGCACAGCACTGTGCCACACCTAATGCAAGGCACTCTGTAATTAGAGACGTGTGAATACTTTCTCTGTATTAATTGTGTCTTCCGGTTTGTCAGCAAGCAAGCAAGTGTAAACCTGAGCAGGTGGATCAGAAAGCTCCACGGTTCAACAATCCTGACGCCATAACTGGTTGAAAAATGTTTATTTCCATATTTATTCTTTTTTTTTTCTCCGTTTGATTACTTCACTCAATCGATCAGCTTTATTTACACCGCCAACAAAGAGACCGCCTGCATATTTCATGATTTAATTCTGTCCTACCTCAAAGGCAGTCAGACATATTACAGAATGAATATGCACTACGTTTGATGTGAACATTGCTATTGATAGCTCAGCTCTGCGCTTCACATCTCCAAGGCCTTTCACACATTATAAAAGCAGATGAAGTGGTAGAATAATAAAGTAGTCAGGCAAGGGACTTCACAGCTACATGTACTCTACATCTTTCATCTGAGGGGGAAAAAGCATGTGCTACATAAAACATTGTTGAGGGATATAATATGTAGGAATGCAATATGATTATACAGAAATGCAATAACTGGTTACATGAGATTACAGTGAGTCACACGTGAGCACACGTGAGCATGCAAATGAATGCAGGAATCCCTGCTTTGACGAGGCGGTTGAGACTTTTTGATATCAAACAAGGCGTGCAAGAAGCAAAATTGCTATTCTATAAAAAAACAAGCAGGTTACAATATTGTTAACCCCGACTAAGGACTTGTGGCTTTGTCGGTGCTGTCGTAGTACACCCTCTGTGCTCCCACCTCGGCACCTAAGGGACAGAAGAAGATGGTTAGGGTATCGTGGCCAAGTGCGACAGGATGCGAGGTGTAACACCCCCCCCCCCCCCCTCCCCCTCCACTATACCTGATTGGCAGATGAAGTTGAGGAGCTGGTCACAAGGCTGGTCCTCCCACTGGAAGCGCTCTCCTCTGGCCATCCCTCCACAGGGCTCGGAGAAACGGTGAGGGGCAATATCTCGCGGCCATTTGGTGAACTTCATGGCGCCGCCGGACATCCAGAACCACGCGTCCTGCATTAGGTATCTGCCCAACAACATTTGTTAACAAACTTACACTCAGGCAACGAGCTTTGCATTGGTTTCCGGCTGTTATTTGTAATTGGGTGTCTTCGGTGAGAGCTGTTAGCAAAGCATCCATGCACATCTGTTTTGGAATAGCAGCAATGCAAATGAGCAAATGCAAGGGCACGCAATATTTCACTTGAAGACCTGTGTCTTTTGCATGTGTATACAAATCCTTAAGAATTTGGACAACAGCCCAGGGCACCTGCCCTCTGTCTATTTATACAGTGTATATATATATATACCTAGATATACACCTCGATATAAATCACTAAAGTGTCAATGTCAGTGTACTACCTGCGCAACCCCAGCCAGACATGGTCTGTGAGGGGGAAAGGACTGCTGCTCAGCAGCTGCTCCACCTCGCTCTGCTCTTCCTGGTTGCGAAGGCTAAGCAGGTCCCAGTGGTGAAGTCTGCAGAAGAACAGGGCATCGGACCAGCAAAGCCTCTTTCCCACCGCCGTCACATGCCTGCCATTCAGCAGCACGCTCACAGTGGGAGGAGGAGGAGGAGGAAGAGCGGTAGGGGCAGAGGGTGTGATAACTTCTGGCGCTGGAGAGAAAAAATGCTGTTAGGTTTCAGTTGACACAATTCATCTTTAACACGCTTCAGGACTAGCCGGTTTGAAAAAAAAAAAAAGAAGCAGAAGTTGGTGGGGTAGTTTTGGTTCCAA
Organism: Lycodopsis pacificus; assembly: GCA_028022725.1. Classification (NCBI taxonomy): domain Eukaryota; kingdom Metazoa; phylum Chordata; class Actinopteri; order Perciformes; family Zoarcidae; genus Lycodopsis; species Lycodopsis pacificus. The sequence continues at coordinate 13,934,811 of CM051710.1, read as the reverse complement.
ATGAAAAGTAAACGTTGAAAGCCAGAGAGTCAGCACCTGGCCTTGTAGCCAAAGAGCTGGAATCAATCTTATCAAGATATTGTATTGTTATTTTGTCTGATGTAGTACACTTTAAGTGAAAGAAAGAAAAATAAATCGCATTTGTTACATACAACAGTTGGTTTCAGAGGCCAACAATCTGAATACGTAAACAGCTTCAGACATTAAACAGTATTTCATAGCTAGTTCTCTGTTTTTTTCTTTGATTTCCATGCATCTACTGCTCAAGGACCATACCTGCCGGAAAAGCAAACACCTCTACTTCACACAGGGACAAAATAGCAAATCTTGGAATCATCACTGTGACGTAGCGGCCTTCCATGCCTGCACAGTGGAAGGTGAAGGTGAACGTGCCCGCTGTTGATGACATAACACCACATCTGATGGGGAGAGAGAAACATAATGGGTGACCAAGGGGTGCCGTTTTAGCTTTCCTAACCACTGTCCGAGCATTAAAGGCACTAAATTCAGAATTCTGAGCTTTAACATAGCAGCAACCGGCAATTTGTCATGTGAAGATATAGTGGGGTAACACACACTTTGTAATAGTTTACTGCACAAATATAGTCAACTGTAGATATCATGCCTCACCTCGGGTTATCAAAGCTCGATCGTAAGTTGCCAATCTGGATCTCTGCGCCATGAAGCCATTCAGTACAACAGCCGCGTCTGTTGAGGATACTGACAGCAGTAACCTTGTGCACAGCCAACAAGTCCACGCTCCACCAGGGATTGAACCAAAGGGCAGTCTCGCTACAGCATCCTCCCCACCCCTTGCTTCCTTTTCGACACCCACTGACGGCCCCCCCGGACCCCCCAAATATAGCCAAACTCCACGACTGTGCTGTTGGTTTCCTGAAGGCCACGTTTAATACAGGTTCCACTAAAGTAAAAAAAAAAAGAACGAAAAGAAATGCATCAATGTCAGACTCTTGTGTTTCAATAAATCAAAGCCAGTCAGTTGCAGTTGTACCTGCTGGGACACCATACACCTCCACTTCGCACAGGGTGAGAGTCTTACTCTCTCCGGGGATGATCACGTTGACGAAGCGGCCGTCCATGCTTCCTCCGTCACAGCGGTATGTGTTGGTTTTACCTGCTCTGATGTGGGAGATGGAAGCACACCTGAGAGTGGAGGGAGTTGGAGGAATAGTTGTCGTGGTTATCTGGTTGTCTCGTGGGGCCTCCTCATTAAAAGAGAACAACACAAAGTCTTGAAATCTGGGAATGAGTTCACGTTTTTTAAAGCCCTCGAATTACGCCAGGTTGATATGAAAATAGAGTGGTGGTGATTGTGAAGTAAGACAGTTGATCATGAGCTAGATTAGAAAATGACTTTTGATGAACTCATATATTTTGCATTGGCCTACAGCTATCATGTTGTTTTTTGTAACTGCTCAGTGGAAGTTTGCCACTGCAGGAAGGTTATGTTGCATCATGCGAACTCTGAAATATTGCTGCTCTAATAACAGTAAGATAACAAAAGAAATGTACATTGAATGCTGTACGTTCTGAAGTTCTTGTTAGCACCTGGAGTTGTTGTTTCCGTTGTCCTCCAGCGAGTTCCCGATTCGGATCTCGGCTCCATCCAGTCTCTCGGCACAGCAGTCTCCTCTATTAGTGACTTTGACAGATGTGACAACATATGTTCGTCGCAGGTCCACCCTCCACCAGGGATTGGCCTCGTCCTCTGCAGTGTGGCTACAGAACCCGCTGCTGTAGAACGAGTTCCGTCTCCCATCGATGGCTCTGGCGGCAGCAGCGAACGTGAGCGTGGACGACTGCGTGGCGTCTCCTGTCAGTGCCACGTTGGAAACAGGATGCACTAGAAGCAAAAAAAAAAAAAACAGACAGATGGTTAGATTGATTCAGTTCCTTGTGGTTGGTCTGTCATGTCGCCATCGCAACGATGAATCAAGTGCATGGACATTCATGGTACGAGGGGGTATTTCAGACAAACTATTTCACCAAATTCACCAATAGAGGAGAGGGTAATAATAACTCAAGAGGCTCTGAGCTCGACAGTTAGCCTGGTTCCAGACCATTTCATTACTGGCCACATCTCTGATTTGTTCAGTGCTCACTATCAGCCGTATTTGTTTCCTGATTAGAGAGACATTTGATCAATCAGAACTTGGGGGAAAGGGGGATTGTCATGTTTCTGTGCCGGAGCAAGAGAAATATGGCTACATACATGAATAACAGCAACAGAGGAATGGACATAAAAAATGCATACTGCACTAATCTGCTTTAATGTATAATTACCGTAGTCTACAGGGAACACCTCAACTTCGCAGAGACTTAGAGTCCTCAGGATCCCAGGGAGAAGCACAGTGACGTAGCGTCCCTCTATCGCTTTGAATGAAAAGTGGAACGTGAGGCTAGCTGGCATGTTCCCGAAGACTGCACACCTTTATGCGGAGAGGAAAAGAGGAGGTGAGAAGAACAAAAAGGTTGCTCGTATCACACCGGGAGATGTAGGATGCAGGTACTTATCGAGCTGTGTCACCTGACGTTTGCGGTGTCATTGACATCTGTTGAGTTTCCGATCCAGATTTCACCACCAATCAGCAAGATCTCCGTCGAATCTCGTTGAGTTATCGTAACAGCAGTAATGTTGTAGAAGTCCTGCAAGTCCACCCTCCACCAGGGATCAGACTCTTCTTCGGTGAGGCTACAGGATCCCTGGCCAAATCTCACGTCTTTGTTCCCATCAACTGCCCCGCCAGCAGCACCCGAGTTGCTGCCTTGTGAAGACTGGACAGCTGGTTGATTCATAGCCACATTTTGGAGAAGGGTACCTTATTGGCAAACCAAATAATTTTAAGATAAGAAAACCACAGAACGTGTTGATGGGAAAAGAAGAAAAAAAGTTTACCTGCCAGCGCTCCAGATGTCAGCATGAGGGAAATGCCTGTTAAGGGATTAGACAATGTAGTTAGCGATGTCCTCGATTTCCTCTCAATTATAAAATGATATGGGTATGATAATGAGACTCAAATATAGCACCAAAGAAAACGTGAATATTGGACTTTTGAGTGACACAATACCCCCATTTAAATGGTAATGTTGGGTAGCAATTACAAGTTTAAGTACTGGGAATTTGGGGGTGGCTGTGTATCTGTCACCTTTTAGTATTTAGATTGATTTGATTGAAAAGATATAAAACAATTCAAATAAAAATAACATTTAATTTAAAAAAACAATTAAGATAATAATGGTAATATTAATAATAATAAATAAATCAACTTTATAGCTTAACATATTGTGACTTACCAATGAGGATCCAGATGTGCTGACTCCTCACATTCATGGCTTTGGAGGCCAACCGAGGAAGGTAATAAAAATCTTAATGAAAAAACAATTAAGACTGAATGTAGGCGACCTACTAGCTGTCTGTGGAGTTTTCCTCTGAGTTACCAATCACGTACTGTACAGGATGATTTGTTCTGGTACATGAGAACATGTAAATTTGCAGTCAGCGATGTTTGCATGAAGGACAACACACCCAGATAGACGTCAGCTTTCTGCAAATCACTCTTGCATCTGCATTGATGATTCATGTTGCACAAATGCCTCCCAAAAGTTACATTATTCCCTCAAATGAAAAAATTAGCTGCATAGAGGCAGTCCTCTATGCTCTGAATTTGGAATTTAGCAGATTTAAGGTGCCATAAAAATATGCTTCAAACGTGTAATGGTGCCAAGGGTGTAACAAATCTCCCATGAAAGTATAGCATTTATCAGCTTGACAATATTAGTTTAACATTTGGCTGAAAATGTCAGTCTTCAAAAACTTTGTTAAGTTAATACAACAATTATCAACTCTTGTATAGATCCGTGGAAAAACAATCTGTTATTAGTGTTTAAAATAGGTACACTGGTTTGTTTTATGTCACAGTATGTCTTTATCCATGGGTAATTTGAATGACAATTTTGAATTGTCACTGTTTAAAAGTCATCATCCCGAAATAACTAATAAAAATACATATATGAGTTGCTAACTTACACACCTTTTCACAAGTAGGCCTACTGCCTTGCTGTACAGTACAAAGACATTCTTACATCCCTTGCATACATTTCAGAATCAGCTTTATTGGCCATGTAAATGTTCACGTACATGGAATTTGTCTCCGGTTTACACATTGCTCTCAACGTACATACATGGAATATACAAATAAACAAGAAAAATATAAAAACAAGGACATTAAAGACAACAAAGTAGAACAGAGAAACTGTACTATGTACAGTATAAATATTTAATAACATAATATTTCACAACGTAAAAGCAACATAAAGATGAACCTGATGATAGCAACATTTCGACGCACCATGGGAGATGAGTGAGAAGACATATCGTGACGTCACTTCCGCCGACCATCTTTGGTTTTGCTGAGTTAGTAGCAATTTCCGACCGGTCTGTAATTGCGTCAGAGAGGATGGTCCCTCTCAGTTGGATAGTCATTGAGCTGTCCCGAAAATGTCACGTAAGCAGCGGTAAAGTGTTGGTTTGGTTTGTAAAAAACGTATTTGTGTAAACATGTAAAGCTGCGCACATCTAAATAGAGGTAAGGCAGGTGGCTAACGCTACAACAGATGGCTAACGCTACAACAGGTGGCTAACGCTACAACAGGTGGCTAACGCTACAACAGGTGGCTAACGCTACAACAGGTGGCTAACGCTACAACAGGTGGCTAACGCTAGCTGTGGTGTGTTCACTTAAACATTTTTATTTTTCAACCAGATTTATCCTGGTTTTACACCTGCACATTACCAACATTGTGCTTAACATTACCTGTTAGCTAGCTGCTTGTGTAGCTGAGTTAGCGTCAAAGTAGCTGTTTTCATTGTACCAGTTAAATGTTTGCTGGGCTATGCTATGGCTACCAGATTAGCTATCAGTGATACCAGCTAACCGCTTTATAATTTATACATATAAGATTTTTCCACATTTAAAAAACAAATCCCTAGAATATTTGAGCATAACAATATCATCTTAAAAAGGTAGTTATGTGTGATACTCTGTGTCCACTAAATAACATTTCTACTGAATGTAGGATTGAATTCACCCTCCCATATCGTGACATACTTACTCATTGAATCTCTCAATATATCTCCTACACTGTAACTGTGTTACTACCACCATTGATGCTTTCGTTCTACTACTGCATCTTGCATGATACTTGTATATCTGACTAATTATTCTTAATACATTACATAAGATTATTACAATGACCTGTGCTGATGCTGAATACAAATTTCATGGGAATTTAAATCTGCAAAGTTTTGTTTTTTGATAGTAAAAGTTCAGATTTAGATTTTCGTCTCCGCTTGTTGGGGGGGGGGGATACAGTCTCAGGTGTATTAAAGCCACTAAGATAATCAGTTTACATAAAATATTTATTCCAAAAATATGTAGTCAAAAGTCAGTTGTTACATAATGCAATGTACAAAGTGTGTTTCACCAATATTTGGTATCATATATAGCGTTCTTCAAAAGAAACTGCTCATTTGCATGTGTAGGCTACTTGCACTCGGACACAAATTAAAATATCAGCCAATGAAGGCTTCATTGGGAAAGTTTTGTTGAGTCATCAATATGTACATTCACACAAAAGAGAATACCATTGTAATGGTAACATAATGTCAACACACATTTCTGCCATTTTCTAGTATTCTTAATAAAGAGGAGAAAATACTTAGTTTCTTTGTCTTTAGACACAAACCATGAATGTCAATGCATAGTGACACACACAGCAAAACATAATTATAGTCCTTAATAATGCCAGATAATAATAAACAGGACACTATCAAGGTTCGTGACTGAGTGTAAAAGGTAACCAGACCCCAAACCATTTTTTTTTTAATATATCATGACATCTACTGGTGAAAGCCAGGCAGTGGTTAAACAGATTAGATTTTGTTGTAATTGTGCGTCACATTTGTATCCCATTCTAACCACACAACGATTGACTTTGACTGAAGGAAGAAAGTCAACATATTTGCCTGCAATTGAGTAACTGGTAGGACAGAAATCCAGAAGTCCTACGGTTACAAAATGGATTAAATATTAAATTGAAAACCCTTTAAAATAATTCACTTGTTTTGTTTCAGCACCTTCATCGATGTGAAAGGAGTCTCAAAGGCTGTAGAAGAGCCATTGCCCTCCATCACTGCTAGTTTCAGTAAGTTGATACACAATCAAGCATAATGTTGGGTGCATTGCATATGGTAAACCTCTTTTTTTAAATCGGAATGTTATGGTTTTCTTGTCTTGGGGGTTTCAGTTTCCTCAAAGCGTGGCCAGAGAGAGCACACCCACAGTCATCAGCACAGCTACAGGGGAGGACAGAAAAAATGTTTTATTCTGCATTCTTCAAACACACTCCTAGGACAACGTTTGAGGAAAGCAACCTTGACTTACCTTGCATCAGAGATTGCCGGAGTGTAATGCCGTGGCTAGTGGTGTTGGGCGACGCGGTGGTGGTGTTGGTGTTGAGGTTATTGGTGGCGCCGCCGTTAGGATTTGACAGGTCTATAAGACCACTCAGAAATCTAGAGGTGGGGCTTCCCAGGGTACCATCAGCTGAAAAAGCAAGACAAATACGAAACCATTTTCTACCACGTGAGAACGTATTAATATATGATCTGTGAAAGTGGGTCTTAGTTGGCTGTTTAAAGTGCATATGATGTGTATGTGCGTCTCCACTATGTTGACTTACTGAAGGTTCCAGTACTGATTCCGATTGCGAAACTTTCTCCTGCTCTAGTGGCTGAGGGTGGTGGTGCAGTGGCAGCAAATGTACACTGGATTTTTCTTCCATTGACTTTGCCCTTCACAGAGTTCACGTTCAGCTGCAGTGCAAAGACAAATGTGAAAGATGACCAAGGAGACAAATGAGTTTGGGGTGTATTAATATCAAAAAAAACATAATGTTGCTGAACAGAACCTCTGTACACTCTCTCACCGTTGTCTCAGTCAGCTGGTTGTTGTTGAGGAGAGCGCCAAAGAATTGAACTGTACCGTTGTTATTTGCACAGACATAGGCTGTGTCATTTCCTCCCTGTGGAGACCAGAAATGGTTAATTACCTGTTCACACAGATGACTTCAAACAAACTCTACGATTAGCTTTCGGTTAGCCGTCATGCTACTTTCATCTGTGAGTGAGTGACAGAACTTGACATACCAGTGTGGCGTCACGTGACAGGGTGCAAGCGACGTAGCCATCTGACTCTCCTGAGACCTCAATCTCAAAATTTCTTGAATTGCCCCTCTGCTTGAAACTAGCAAAGAAACATGAGTTGGAGGTAGAGGGGTCGCAGTCTGCGGGCTGAGCCCCACAAAGCCTCTGCCTCCCACACTCTGCCCTAGAAACAGGTGTCTGCAAGGGACATGAGAAACATCTGATTAGGTCCGAAATGTGCACTTTGATGATGTTGAACACCATCAATGACCATAAATTCAGTTCTATTCTATTCCACTGTGCTCTATTCTTTTGGCATCACTCACCTCAAGAGTTACCACTGTGATGTTAGTCATCAGTGGGGGACCTGTGGTTGGTGCTGCCGTTGTGTTGGTTCCTGCTGCTGTTGTCATGTTTGTTGCACCGGTCATGTTTGCCGCCGGCATTGTCATGTTTGTTGCACCGGTCATGTTTGCCGCCGGCATTGTCATGTTTGTTGCACCGGTCATGTTTGCTGCCGGCATTGTCATGTTTGTTGCACCGGTCATGTTTGCTGCCGGCATTGTCATGTTTGTTGCACCCGTCATGTTTGCTGCCGGCATTGTCATGTTTGTTGCACCGGTCATGTTTGCCGCAATTGTTGTGTTTCCTGCTGCTTGGACGCAGTTTCCCGCAGACATCCAGGACAGCGTCACAAATAGGAGAGTGAGGACCAGTCTGTTGTCCATGCCTGGATTGGGTGGGGTGAGATTATTCACTTAAGTAATATAATACTTATTCTACGGCTAATTATGCCGTTAAGAGATTGTATCAAGTGGACTCAGAGTCAATAATAAAAGGAGAAATATTGAACTAAACATCACTGCACTGTAGGGGTGTAACGGTACGCGTATTCGTATTGAACCGTTCGGTACGAGGCTCACGGTTCGGTACGCATGACGAACCGAATACGTTTGAATAAAAATAAAAAAATTTTAAAAAAAGAAAAAAAACTTTATTTAACCAGGTAGTCCCATTGAGATTAAAAATCTCTTTTGCAAGATGTAAGTAACAATACAAGATGTAACAATACTACATAACATTAAGGAGCAGTTTTTGTTTTTTATGCTTATGTGTTGCTAAGAAGACGCCCCAGAAGATGAGTCACTCAGGTATAGTTCCATCATTGTTCAAAGTCAAAGAATAACTTTATGATGTTAGTTGTAATGAATAATATATATTTTAAAATCACGTACATTTCTCTGGCATTTATAGTTTTCGAACCGTGGCTCCACTGTATCGTACCAAACCGTGAATTTTGTGAACCGTTACACCCCTACTACACTGCATTTGAGAACATTTAACAAACATGGAATGTTAAGCTATACGCTCCAACATATAGATGTTACTAAAGAAGAACCATTTTTAATGATAGCATCCTCAATAATCAAAATCAAAAAGATTTACTACAACAGAAATGTTAACCAATATTTACTAAAATCAACATGAATGTATTTCCATTAACACAGGTCCACGTTAATTTGGCTTACTATGTTTTTTTTAAATCAATTTTGTTAAATTATAATTTAGGATATAAATATGAGATTAATCATAATATACTTTGCTTGATATTACTGAAATGCTCATAACACTTATCAATTACGTACAATATTCTTCGTAATTATAAGCATGGATTGCCCTTTATAGTTACTCTTGGTAATTCAAATAACGAAAATAGATAATTAACGTTATATATATATATATATATATATATATATATATATATATATATATATGATGTAAATTTTGACTTTGCAAGAGAAACCTACATTTTATTTTAAAAACTGAAATGCAAAGAATAAACAATCTTTCTGCTGATATGAAGTATTTCATATGACATTACTTCAAAAGTTATACATGTCAATGTATTGCATTGTTCAAGCCTACCTGTAGATATTGTCTTCAGCTCCAACGATGGGTGAAATTGGGTTAAGAAGCAAAACGAGTCTCGTGAAACGAAGATCTTGTGTAGTTTCAGTCTCCGGTGTGGCTGATAGATGGGCTGCTTGCTCCTCCGATGGTGATAGCTGGATCCCAGGTAAAGGTGTGACACCTGTAAATCCCTCTGTCACTATTTAAACGATTATGTGTGGGAAGAGTCATGGATGATGTTTCTAGAGGGCGGGGCTTGGAATAAAGGCTTGAAGGCGGGCTTTATGGAAGCCAGATTGGAATTCTGCCATGTCACTGCACATCTTAATCCTCTGTGTCCTTTCTAAATGTTTGGCAAGGAAACTATGTACACTGTCTTCCTCCATGTTTTATTAAACAACATGTTAGTTTTTATAATATAATATGTATGTGCAATATGAAATTGGACCGTGGCCATTGCTGGCTGATGCTACGCTATGAGTCTGCGTTTGTGGGCCGAAACTCAGCGAAGGGTCAATTCTGATTCAAACCTAGTCAATTCAAATGATTAGAAATTAAGTCACTGAGTGTCTCAGCAAGTTCATGAACTGTTCAGTATTAGAGGTGCCTTCTGGTTATTTAAGTAATATTACAAAGCGGACTAATACTACAGAAATGACCAACCTTTTGATTAGCTTTCTCCACCAGTTTCACACAGCACAAGATTGTGTGTGTGTGTGTGTGTGTGTGTGTGTGTGTGTGTGTGTTTGGTTTCACATGTGTGACAATATTCATGCACCCACACCCAGTCATGAGACTTGGTGACACAATGCTCCAGAACTGGTTTGTCCGAAAAAGCTCAACCTCTTGTGTTAACTTCAATATGGCCTTTGTGTTCTGGTTTCTTGTGTGCATTTATCCTCCCTAATATTTTTGATCGGGCATGCACAGGCAACTCTGAACCGCTGTAATATCACGAATGGGAGTAGACGTTTGCAATGTGTTGGGAAGCAGAAAGATTGTTTATTCTCCCTGCAAATGGGATGTGTAATGAAATGATAACCATAAGTAGCTTGAGTAGCTGTTGGGTATGTATCGTACCGGCAGAGTTAATGAACCAATATGTTTAGGTATAGGGCCTAAAACAGTGCTGTTGAAAATAGAGCTCCTATAAACTAATTAATAGTGAATACAATACTTCATTGTTAATTCTCGGTAATGTCCTCGACCTGTTTGCTTGGCACGGTAGAAAAGTATTTCTACTACGAAACTAGTCTTGTGATTTTCCCGTAAGTTCTTTGATGCACTCAAAACTTCCATGTGTCACTTCACAGAATCTACAACTATGTGACATGAAAGTGTTGTAAACCCCACAATGACGTCTTCAGAAGGTATTAATAGCTTCTGCCGCACAGTGTAAGAATAATAAAGGTAGACATTTTTGGTATCTATATGTTAATGTTAGGTTTCCCCAGAGCCTTTAAAACTGGTTCTGTGTCCCACCAGACTTGAAAGTAGTGACATGGGGGGGGGGGGGTTGCTATCTGAAAATTTAACTTTTAAAGACATCCTATGTAGAGGTGAGGTAAAGGTATGTGGACCAGCAGGTGTGCCTGGTGATAACCGTCTCTCACTATTAGTCACTCTTCTGTAGTTTCGTGGAGGAAATTGGTCAATTATGGCCATGACACCGTGTCCAAAGTGACGGGGAACAGTTGATTGGTGAAGTTGAAATGAGGATTAATGTTTACACGATACCTCCTCATTTCACCGCAAAAACAAACAAACTTTCTATTGGCTATTTTGTTCGTCATTTCCAGTAAATATATAAAACCAGTTTTATCATTTCATCGTGCTGATAGGGAAGTGGTTTGATTAAATGAAAACACGTAGCGCTTACTGTCAGGACACGGCGTCACATTCTCTGCTGTCACTTTAAATTTCAACTAATGGAAGGGATGATGGGAATTATCTTACTTCCCTCTCAAGCTTCTGAGGGGGACTCCGTGCATCGGAGCACTTTGCTGACTTTGTTTACAGTGCGCTTACGTGCGTGCACAAATATCGTATATTATATTAGTCTATATTTGTCTACGCCTTTCTTCATGCGACACTGCTGCAGTGCGTGACGGATGGAATTAGGCCCAGTCCTTTATATATTATGTAAGAGAGAGAGAGGGAGGCTCCATACTGCAACCACAATGTTCCCCATGTCTTCATTTCTTTGGTGGGTGTGCGAGTTAATATTTCCCTTGTTGGTATACTGCAGGGAGGGTCGAGCTCGCCTGACTGGATTTGTGTACGTTTGGTTAACCATGCTGGACAAGAAAGAAATGTTTATTCCTGTAACTTGAACTGCGTTGATTGCGAACAAAGCTGAAAGGTTCTTTATGGTCAAAGGTCTTCGGACAGCCCAACCCTGTTCTGAACCCCCCAGCAATGTGATGTTAGTGTCTTGTTTGCTCATGGCAGGTTGAAAGTTAAGTGAAGTCGTAAATCCATCTCCGCTTGTTGGTCTGTATCACTGTCACATTGTGTTCAGAGATCGTGATGAATAGAAGATGGCAGATTGATGGTGTCTTGGCCACATTTCAACATCTATTTATCTGTCAAATCTAGCCGGTGTTCACAGAACCGGACAGACTCGTTGAAATGGAATTCATACATCGACACAAAGCAAGTCTTTGTTTCTGTTTCCAGTGTACTAATAAGGAGTTTGTCACTGCAGAAGAACAGCATGCGTGCCTAAATTCTCAAGCCCACGTCACACAGCGCTTGTTGACTTTTGAAGTGCTGTGTAAATGAATTACTTCACCGCATCCGTGTTGTCGTGTGGACAAGAGAGGTTGTTACTTGTGCACGGCGAGGCTCAACGAACGCTTTTTGGAGCTCTTACCGACAAATTTGGAGCTTGGAATGAGACAAAAAAGAGCAGGCGACATATTTATTAACAAAGCATGATACTCAAAGACCATTTGGTTAACGCCATTCATTCCAATGTTCACAAGGCCTATTCATTGTTATTGTTAATATTCATGAGAATCAGAACCGTTTAGTTGCCAAATTTGACATTGTGCACAACATTAAACAATCAACACAGAGCAAAAAATAGAAACATATTCAACTTTACAATAAAATATAGTGCACAGATAACAGTACTTTAAACAAGAATAATGTAAAATTGTCAAGTGCATTTAAATAAAGAAACAAAGAAAGGATGTGCAGGGGTGTGTAACGGTAGGAAATAGTTCTGGGGATGACAGGGGGTCCTGGGCTTTGTTGATGAGCCCAACTGTAGAAGGGAAACAACTGTTGATGTGGCGTGAGGTCTTGGTCCTGATGGACCGCAACCAGATGGAAGGGGCAACAGTTTATGTCCAGGGTGAGAGGCGTCGGCTACAATATTTCTTGCTCGCTTTAGGGTCCTTGAAGTGAACAAGTCTTAGAGGGACAGGAGATTGCGGCCGATCACCCTCTCAGCAGAGCGAACGATGCGCTGCAGTCTGCCCTCGTCCTTGGCAGTGGCTGCAGCGTACCAGACCGTGATGGAGGAGCAGAGGATGGACTCGATGATGGCTGTGTAGAAGTTCACCATCATTGTCTTTGGCAGGTTGAACTTCTTCAGCTGCCTCAGGAAGTACATCCTCTGCTGAGCCTTCTTGGTGATGGAGCTGATGTTAAGCTCCCGGGTTGCTGGGATGGGTGGGGTCAGGACTGTCACATTGTCTTTCAAAGCAGAACTCGTTCAGCTCGTTTGCCAGGTGTAGGTCGTTCATGGAATGGGAGAGCTTTAGGCTTGTAGCTGGTGATTTGTCTGAGACCTCTCCAGACAGAAGCAGAGTAACTTGCTGAGACCTGGTGTTGCAGTTTCTCAGAGTGCTGTCGTTTAGTGTCACTCACCGCCTCACTAAACCTGTATTTGGCCTCGTCATACATGCCATACCTTGTCCCCACTCCTAAATGCCTGTTCCTTGTGCAACCTTAGCTGTCATGATTATTTTCTCTGAATAGCAAGTTGCTTTACCTTAGTGCACGCTGCTGTTCATGAGTTAAACGAAGTGTACATGTTCTGAATAAAGCCATTGATACATTACGTAAACTACATTTATAGGAAGGAAGTTAAATCATTTTCACCAATTAAGATAGAGCTCCGAAAAGGATATTTTAAAGATTTCAACATTGCTTTCAATTAATAAGTCATACTTATACCCACCCGTATGTTACACACAAAACGGCAAATTGAAAACCACGATAACGGAAACAACGGGGTAAATTTGGTAAAACGCCACAAAAGAAATGAAAGAAAAAAAGTCCATTAAATTGAATCGGTAAATCAAGACTTCTAAGACTTTTGATGACGGTAAAGGCTCTTCGTCAGCTGTTGGTAAACCACTCCCTGATTCTTTCCGCTAAATTATTCAAGGAAGTCTTGTCATGATGGGAAATGTTACACCTAATTTCCTGAAACCAAAAATATATCCCGTCTCATTTCCTTACATTACATCCACTTACTGTTCTGCTGTAGAATATACGCTTAATTCAGCTCAACTTGTCCTTACTTTGACGGAGGGAATCTTCAAACATGCTATATTTTGGGATGGATTCTAACTTTTTTTTATGTAATTTTATATCGTGACTGTTATTATATTTAAAATATTAACACAAGTGAGTATAATGTGTACGCTTTTATCTCGTGTTTTCATTTCTCCAGCCTGTGTATCTATTGTATGATTGTCTCTACTCTTTATTCTTCTCTAGATAGACAGAGATGTGTGCTGTGGTTCTGATGGTTGCGTAAGTAGACAAACTGCTTATTTCATTTACGCAATGTGGAAACTTCAAAGGGAGCCGTGGTTGTTGTCCCTCAGCTGTGCTGTAGACGGTAACCACGAGCCTACGAGCATCGATCGAACAATTGGGCTGTTTAGGCGTGGTTCTTAATTTCAACAAGGCAAGGCAAGTTTATTTGTGTAGCACATTTCAACAACAAGGTAGTTCAAAGTGCTTCACATAAAACCATTAAACAAAAGAAAAGGAGATTTAAGCACATTGATTGAAACATTAAAAACAGTCATTAAAACACAATTCACTAGTAAAATTCAGAAATTGATTAATATCCTTGAATCTGGTTGAAGTAAAGGCAGCAAACAGAAAAGTCTTCCATCTTGATTTCAAGGAGCTGAGGGTCTCAGCAGACCTGCAGCTTTCTGGCACTTTGTTCCAGATGTGTGGAGCAGAAACACTGGACGCTGCTTCTCCATGTTTAGTTCTGACTCTGGGAGCAGGAAGTAGACCGGTCCCAGACGACCTGAGGGGTCGGGATGGTTCATGAGGTAGCAGCAGGTCAGAGATGTACCATTCAGTGCTTTGTAAACCAACAGCAGGATTTTAAAGTCACTTCTTTGGTGGACAGGAAGCCAGTGCAAAGACCTCAGAACTGGGGTGATGTGATCCACCCCTCCTAGTCTTAGTGAACTAGTCTTAGTAAATTCATGGACAGGATTTTCCAAATCCTGTTGAGACATAAGTCCTCTCATCCTTGATAAGTTCTTCAGGTGATAGGAGGCTGATTTTGTAATTGTCTAGGTGTAGTTATGGATTCAGACCTCAACCTGAACAGCCACATCAAGAGTTCTGGTTTTTAACATCAGTGAATCAAAACAATTATTTTGGTTTTATCTTAGTTTATACAGACGATACAGAATCCGTTTTGTTCTGTGTTGTATTCATTATTTGTGTAGGCTCGTATTAGATCATGTGTTTACATAGTAGCTCTATAAGCTGCTCCGCAACATTCTCTAAGAGGATAACGAATACTCTTACAATGAATTAAATTGTTCTTCCTGTCCATGAAGACAAAGAGATTCCTTCTTAAAGCATGCCGGTGCTTGACACACATATTACAGTCGGAGTTAGATGAATCTTCAAAACACTACTTAAGTCGGTCAAGATTTCCTTTACAGAGGAAGCGTCTTTGAAAGCAGGCCAGGCAGGATCGTCTACATTCTGACCGTCGCCCATTAGTGAGTCACTCTGAGCACAAGGTGGTCATGCGTCAGCCAGCCCCGACTCCTGCTCTTTACATACATCCTCCCTCTACTGGTCTACTAGGGATCGAGCTCTTACCCGTCACAACTGAGCCAGACAAATAAGCAGGGAACCATTTTTATTGCAAATAAAGTGACATTAATTCAACATGACGCAATCTACATACTCATAATTTAATTACTAATATAAATATATATGCTATTGTTGTAAAAGTTACAGCAGTAACTTTTCTAACCGCTGTCCTTTTATTCAAACTCAACAAGTTTTTTCAGCTCAGACTTCAACAGCTCGTCGTCGTCTTCCCCCTCGTCTACCTCCACCTCTATCCCGTCGATGGTTTTCTGCAGCTGTTCCTTGATGCGGTTCAGTTCCAGCAGCCCGTCCTGCAGGTCTTTACAAACCTCTCGAATCTTGGCTGCAAACTCCGTCTTGGCTCCCTTCTTGAGCTCCTTGGCATCTTTGGCCAGGAAGAAGACATCGAGGGCCAGGAAGAGACCGGACATCACTCCGGCGGTGAGGCTCATCACCTGGACGGCTCTAGCAGCGTCCCCCGCAACGCTGAGGACCTGAACGGTGCTGATCAGGCTCTCCGTGTTGATCACCAGAGCCTTGCCGGCCCGGCCGCCCTCCTTCATTACATGTTTGACGTTCTGGTTGAGGTGCTTCTTCGAGATGTTCTCAACATACTCTTCAAAGTTCCACTCATCAAGCATCTCCATCCCTTCCTGTCGGGTAGATAAGAGATTTCCCATCAAATTTAAACCCCATGTGTTCAATCCGATGTATTTGTATAAGAAAGAAAAGGTTTGTTCTGCTTTTTATCTTCTCACCTGCAAGAACTCCAGGCACTCCTTGATGTCCTTCATCTCCTCCTCGTAGTCTTGGATGATCTTCTCCACCTTCTTGCGGTCCGTCTTTGAATGGAGCATGTCGGTGATGTTGGCTGAGGCGGAAGCCACCCCGCCTGCAGTCGCCACCCCGATGCCCACAGCCGTGACGATGAGTGACGCTCCCGCAGTGAAGGGCGCCAGAATGAGGCCGGTGATGGTCGTGATGGACCCTGCGACACTGGCAACCCCGCCGCCGACGCTGCCCTTGACGGTTTTCTTATGGAAAATGTCCGCTGAGTCAGCCAAAGACATGAGGTCCAGGATGTGCTGCTGGAGTAAAGCGCCACGCTGGTTGAAGAAGCGAACGAAAAGACGCGCCGCCATGAAGACACGATCAGCCGCTTGTTCCACCACTCTGAAACAAGGAAACAGGAGAAACTCTTCATGTAATGCAATATTCAGTTCAAGAGAACCTGAATAGGTTAGTTTTGTAGACATGTTACTCATGTCAATTTTACTTACTAAGGACAAACAATGTTATTTAAACATTGACTATATTATGATACCAAACTAGCTTGCCTATTTTCTTTTTAAAAGGCAGATTTGTTCCTGTTAATATTGGTAACTTCAATAAATGCGGTACTTACTCTTCAGGTTCGTCGTTCTGCCTGTCTTCATTCCACTCATCCCAGCCTAACACATAGCAGAGAAATAATTACAGTGTGTACAAATGTAATAAGCAGGCTCACCAATATCAAGCATACCATCGACTGTTCTCCACCACCCGATAAGGCCTTCCTCATCCTGGAAGTAAACAATTTGAAACTCATTGGAATAATTCAGCATGTAGCCTACAGGGAAATGAAACAAGCATGTGATGTAATATTATAAAGACACAAGAAACAAGCTTACGTCTAGAGGGTCCAGGGCTGTTCCTTCACTTGGCACTTCAGCCAACTCCAGTGTCTGAACTTCTACTACTTCCTAAAACAGACAAATACAGCACACTGACTACAGACTGTTTAGAGCCGTTAAATGGTAGCTACAGTGATTGAAACTTTTCAAAAAAAGTGCTGTCATAGTTCGACATGCTATACTATTGACATGTTTCTGCCTTTTTTTCGAGATGCTATACTATGACTTTTTGGACATGCTATACTATTGACTTTTTTCCACATGCTATACTATTGACGTTTTTCGACATGTTATACTATTGACGTTTTTCGACATGCTATACTGACTTTTTTTGACATGCTTCGACATGTTATACTATGACTTTTTTCGACATACAATACTGACTTTTTTTGACATGCTTCGACATGTTATACTATGACTTTTTTCGACATGCAATACTGACTTTTTTCGACATACTATACCATGATTTTTTTCGACATACTATACCATGATTTTTTTCGACATGCTACACTATGACTTTTTTCGACATGCAATACTGACTTTTTTCGACATGCAATACTGACTTTTTTCGACATGCTATACGATGACTTTCTTCGACATACAATACTGACTTTTTTTGACATGCTTCGACATGTTATACTATGACTTTTTTCGACATGCTATACTATGACTTTTTTCGACATGCAATACTGACTTTTTTCGACATGCTATACTATGACTTTTTTCGACATGCAATACTGACTTTTTTCGACATGCTATACTATGACTTTTTTCGACATGCAATACTGACTTTTTTCGACATACAATACTATGACTTCTTTCGACATGCTATACTATGACTTTTTTCGACATACAATACCATGACTTTTTTCGACATACTATACTATGATTTTTTTCGACCTGCTACACTATGACTTTTTTCGACATGCTATACTATGACTTTTTTCGACATACAATACTAAGACGTTTTTCGACATGCAATGCAGACTTTTTTCCACATGCTATACTGACGTTTTTCGACATGCTATACTAAGACTTTTTTCGACATGCAATACTGACTTTTTTCGACATGCTATACTGACTTTTTTCGACATACAATACTAAGACTTTTTTCGACATGCTATACGATGACTTTTTTCGACATGCAATACTAAGACTTTTTTCGACATGCTATACTATGACTTTTTTCGACATACAATACTAATACTTTTTTCGACATGCAACACTAAGACTTTTTTCGACATGCTATACCAAGACTTTTTTCGACATACAATACTATGACTTTTTTCGACATGCTATACTATGACTTTTTTCGACATGCTATACTGTGACGTTTTTCGACATGCAATACTGACTTTTTTCGACATGCTATACTATGACTTTTCGACATGTTATACTATTGACTTTTTTCGACATGTTATACCATTGACGTTTTTCGACATGTTATACTATTGACGTTTTTCGACATGCTATACTATGACTTTTTCCGACATGCTACACTGACTTTTTTCGACATACAATACTGATACTTTTTTCGACATGCTATACTATGACTTTTTTCGACATGCAATACTAAGACTTTTTTCGACATACAACACTATGACTTTTCTCGACATGCAATACTGACTTTTTTCGACATACAATACTCAGACTTTTTCCGACATACAATACTGAGACTTTTTTCGACATGCTATACTAAGACGTTTTTCGACATACAATACTGACTTTTTTTGACATGCAATACTGACTTTTTTCGACATGCTATACTATGACTTTTTTCGACATGCTATACGATGACTTTTTTCGACATGCAATACTGACTTTTTTCGACATGCAATACTATGACTTCTTTCGACATGCTATACTATGACTTTTTTCGACATACAATACCATGACTTTTTTCGACATACTATACTATGATTATTTTCGACATGCTACACTATGACTTTTTTCGACATACAATACTAAGACGTTTTTCGACATGCAATACTGACTTTTTTCGACATACAATGCAGACTTTTTTCCACATGCTATACTGTGACGTTTTTCGACATGCAATACTGACTTTTTTCGACATGCTATACTGTGACTTTTTTCGACATGCTATACTGTGACTTTTTTCGACATGCTATACTGACTTTTTTCGACATACAATACTAAGACTTTTTTCGACATGCTATACGATGACTTTTTTCGACATACAATACTAAGACTTTTTCCGACATGCAATACTGACTTTTTTCAACATACAATGCAGACTTTTTTCCACATGCTATACTGTGACGTTTTTCGACATGCTACACTATGACTTTTTTCGACATGCTATACTATGACTTTTTTCGACATACAATACTGATACTTTTTTCGACATGCTATACTATGA
Organism: Lycodopsis pacificus; assembly: GCA_028022725.1. NCBI lineage: Eukaryota > Metazoa > Chordata > Actinopteri > Perciformes > Zoarcidae > Lycodopsis > Lycodopsis pacificus. The sequence continues at coordinate 13,915,520 of CM051710.1, read as the reverse complement.
CTTTTTTCGACATACAATACTATGACTTTTCTCGACATGCTATACTGACTTTTTTCGACATGCTACACTGACTTTTTTCGACATGCTATACTATGACTTTTTTCGACATGCTACACTGACTTTTTTCGACATGCTATACTATGACTTTTTTCGACATGCAATACTGACTTTTTTTAGACATGCAAGACTGACTTTTTTTAGACATGCTATACTATGACTTTTTTCGACATGCTATACTATGACTTTTTTGGACATGCTATACTATGACTTTTTTCGACATGCTATACTATGACTTTTTTCGACATGCTATACTATGACTTTTTTCGACATGCTATACTGACTTTTTTCGACATGCTATACTGACTTTTTTCGACATGCTATACTGACTTTTTTCGACATGCTATACTCTGACTTTTTTCGACATACAATACTGACTTTTTTAGACATGCTATACTATGACTTTTTTGGACATGCTATACTATGACTTTTTTGGACATGCTATACTATGACTTTTTTCGACATACAATACTAAGACGTTTTTCGACATGTAATACTGACTTTTTTCAACATACAATGCAGACTTTTTTCGACATGCTATACTATGACTTTTTTCGACATGCTATACTCTGACTTTTTTCGACATACAATACTGACTTTTTTAGACATGCTATACTATGACTTTTTTGGACATGCTATACTATGACTTTTTTCGACATACAATACTAAGACGTTTTTCGACATGTAATACTGACTTTTTTCAACATACAATGCAGACTTTTTTCCACATGCTATACTGTGACGTTTTTCGACATGCTATACTATGACTTTTTTCGACATGCTATACTATGACTTTTTTCGACATACAATACGAATACTTTTTTCGACATGCTATACTCACTTTTTTCGACATACAATACGATGACTTTTTTCGACATGCTATACTATGACTTTTTTCGACATGCTATACTGTGACGTTTTTCGACATGCAATACTGACTTTTTTCGACATGCTATACTATGACTTTTTTCGACATGCTATACAATGACGTTTTTCGACATGCTATACTGTGACTTTTTGCGACATGCTATACTATGACTTTTTTCGACATGCTATACTATGACTTTTTTCGACATGCAATACTGACTTTTTTCGACATGCAATACTGACTTTTTTCGACATACAATACTATGAGTTTTTTCGACATGCTACACTATGACTTTTTTCGACATGCTACACTGACTTTTTTCGACATGCTACACTGACTTTTTTCGACATGCTACACTATGACTTTTTTCGACATGCTACACTATGACTTTTTTCGACATGCTACACTGACTTTTTTCGACATGCTACACTGACTTTTTTCGACATGCTACACTGACTTTTTTCGACATGCTATACTAAGACGTTTTTCGACATGCTATACGATGACTTTTTTCGACATACAATACTAAGACTTTTTCCGACATGCAATACTGACTTTTTTCAACATACAATGCAGACTTTTTTCCACATGCTATACTGTGACGTTTTTCGACATGCTACACTATGACTTTTTTCGACATGCTATACTATGACTTTTTTCGACATACAATACTGATACTTTTTTCGACATGCTATACTATGACTTTTTTCGACATACAATACTATGACTTTTCTCGACATGCTATACTGACTTTTTTCGACATGCTACACTGACTTTTTTCGACATGCTATACTATGACTTTTTTCGACATGCTACACTGACTTTTTTCGACATGCTATACTATGACTTTTTTCGACATGCAATACTGACTTTTTTTAGACATGCAAGACTGACTTTTTTTAGACATGCTATACTATGACTTTTTTCGACATGCTATACTATGACTTTTTTGGACATGCTATACTATGACTTTTTTCGACATGCTATACTATGACTTTTTTCGACATGCTATACTATGACTTTTTTCGACATGCTATACTGACTTTTTTCGACATGCTATACTGACTTTTTTCGACATGCTATACTGACTTTTTTCGACATGCTATACTCTGACTTTTTTCGACATACAATACTGACTTTTTTAGACATGCTATACTATGACTTTTTTGGACATGCTATACTATGACTTTTTTGGACATGCTATACTATGACTTTTTTCGACATACAATACTAAGACGTTTTTCGACATGTAATACTGACTTTTTTCAACATACAATGCAGACTTTTTTCGACATGCTATACTATGACTTTTTTCGACATGCTATACTCTGACTTTTTTCGACATACAATACTGACTTTTTTAGACATGCTATACTATGACTTTTTTGGACATGCTATACTATGACTTTTTTCGACATACAATACTAAGACGTTTTTCGACATGTAATACTGACTTTTTTCAACATACAATGCAGACTTTTTTCCACATGCTATACTGTGACGTTTTTCGACATGCTATACTATGACTTTTTTCGACATGCTATACTATGACTTTTTTCGACATACAATACGAATACTTTTTTCGACATGCTATACTCACTTTTTTCGACATACAATACTATGACTTTTTTCGACATGCTATACTATGACTTTTTTCGACATGCTATACTGTGACGTTTTTCGACATGCAATACTGACTTTTTTCGACATGCTATACTATGACTTTTTTCGACATGCTATACAATGACGTTTTTCGACATGCTATACTGTGACTTTTTGCGACATGCTATACTATGACTTTTTTCGACATGCTATACTATGACTTTTTTCGACATGCAATACTGACTTTTTTCGACATGCAATACTGACTTTTTTCGACATACAATACTATGAGTTTTTTCGACATGCTACACTATGACTTTTTTCGACATGCTACACTGACTTTTTTCGACATGCTACACTGACTTTTTTCGACATGCTACACTATGACTTTTTTCGACATGCTACACTATGACTTTTTTCGACATGCTACACTGACTTTTTTCGACATGCTACACTGACTTTTTTCGACATGCTACACTGACTTTTTTCGACATGCAATACTAAGACGTTTTTCGACATGCAATACTGACGTTTTTCGACATGCCATACTATGACTTTTTTCGACATACAATACTGATACTTTTTTCGACATGCTATACTATTGACGTTTTTCGACATGCTATACTGACTTTTTTCGACATGCTATACTATGTTTTTCGACATGCTATACTATGTTTTTCGACATGCTATACTATGACTTTTTTCGACATGCTATACTATGACTTTTTTCGACATGCAATACTATGACGTTTTTCGACATGCAATACTGACTTTTTTCGACATGCTATACTATGACTTTTTTCGACATGCTATGCTATGACTTTTTTCGACATGCTATACGAAGACTTTTTTCGACATGCTATACGATGACTTTTTTCGACATGATATACTGTGACGTTTTTCGACATGCAATACTGACTTTTTTCGACATCCTATACTGTGACTTTTTTCGACATGCAATACTGACTTTTTTCGACATGCTATACTATGACTTTTTCCGACATGCAATACGAAGACTTTTTTCGACATGCTATACTATGACTTTTTCGACATGCAATACTATGACGTTTTTCGACATGCAATACTGACTTTTTTCGACATGCTATACTACGATGTTTTTTGACATGCTATACTTAGACTTTTTTCAACATGCTATACTGACTTTTTTCGACATGCTATACTATGTTTATCGACATGCTATACTATGACTTTTTTCGACATGCAATACTGTGACTTTTTTCGACATGCAATACTAAGACTTTTTTCGACATGCAATACTATGACTTTTTTCGACATGCAATACTATGACGTTTTTCGACATGCAATACTAAGACTTTTTTCGACATGCAATACTAAGACTTTTTTCGACATGCAATACTATGACGTTTTTCGACATGCTATACTGACTTTTTTCGACATACAATACTAAGACTTTTTTCGACATGCTATACGATGACTTTTTTCGACATACAATACTAAGACTTTTTCCGACATGCTATACTATGACTTTTTTCGACATACAATACTAAGACGTTTTTCGACATGCAATACTGACTTTTTTCAACATACAATGCAGACTTTTTTCCACATGCTATACTGTGACGTTTTTCGACATGCTACACTATGACTTTTTTCGACATGCAATACTGATACTTTTTTCGACATGCTATACTATGACTTTTTTCGACATACAATACTATGACTTTTCTCGACATGCTATCCTATGACTTTTTTCGACATGCTACACTGACTTTTTTCGACATGCTACACTGACTTTTTTCGACATGCTATACTATGACTTTTTTCGACATACAATACTGACTTTTTTCGACATGCTATACTATGACTTTTTTCGACATGCAATACTATGACTTTTTTCGACATGCAATACTGAGACTTTTTTCGACATGCTATACTGTGACTTTTTTCGACATGCTATACTGTGACTTTTTTCGACATGCTATACTATGACTTTTTTCGACATGCAATACTCAGACTTTTTTCGACATGCAATACTATGACTTTTTTCGACATGCAATACTATGACTTTTTTCGACATGCTATACTGACTTTTTTCGACATGCTATACTGTTACGTTTTTCGACATACAATACTGACTTTTTTCGACATGCTATACTATGTTTTTCGACATGCTATACTAAGACTTTTTTCGACATGCTATACTTTGACTTTTTTCGACATGCTATACTAAGACTTTTTTCGACATGCTATACTGTGACGTTTTTCGACATGCAATACTGACTTTTTTCGACATGCAATACTATGACGTTTTTCGACATGCAATACTGACTTTTTTCGACATGCAATACTATGACGTTTTTCGACATGCAATACTGACTTTTTTCGACATGCTATGCTATGACTTTTTTCGACATGCTATACTAAGACTTTTTTCGACATGCTATACTATGACTTTTTTCGACATGCTATACTATGACTTTTTTCGACATGCTATACTATGACGTTTTTCGACATACAATACTGACTTTATTCGACATCCTATACTGTGACTTTTTCCGACATGCAATACGAAGACTTTTTTCGACATGCTATACTATGACGTTTTTCGACATGCAATACTGACTTTTTTCGACATGCAATACTATGACGTTTTTCGACATGCAATACTGACTTTTTTCGACATGCAATACTATGACGTTTTTCGACATGCAATACTGACTTTTTTCGACATGCAATACTATGACGTTTTTCGACATGCAATACTGACTTTTTTCGACATGCTATGCTATGACTTTTTTCGACATGCTATACTAAGACTTTTTTCGACATGCTATACTATGACTTTTTTCGACATGCTATACTATGACGTTTTTCGACATGCTATACTATGACGTTTTTCGACATACAATACTATGACTTTTTTCGACATGATATACTATGACTTTTTTCGACATGATATACTGTGACGTTTTTCGACATGCAATACTGACTTTTTTCGACATCCTATACTGTGACTTTTTCCGACATGCAATACGAAGACTTTTTTCGACATGCTATACTAAGACTTTTTTCGACATGCAATACTATGACTTTTTCGACATGCAATACTATGACGTTTTTCGACATGCAATACTGACTTTTTTCGACATGCTATACTACGATGTTTTTTGACATGCTATACTTTGACTTTTTTCGACATGCTATACTAAGACTTTTTTCGACATGCTATACTGACTTTTTTCGACATGCTATACTATGTTTATCGACATGCTATACTGTGACTTTTTTCGACATGCAATACTGTGACTTTTTTCGACATGCAATACTAAGACTTTTTTCGACATGCAATACTATTACGTTTTTCGACATACAATACTGACTTTTTTCGACATGCTATACTATGACTTTTTTCGACATGCAATACTATGACTTTTTTCGACATGCAATACTGAGACTTTTTTCGACATGCTATACTGTGACTTTTTTCGACATGCTATACTGTGACTTTTTTCGACATGCTATACTATGACTTTTTTCGACATGCAATACTCAGACTTTTTTCGACATGCAATACTATGACTTTTTTCGACATGCAATACTATGACGTTTTTCGACATGCAATACTGACTTTTTTCGACATGCTATACTATGACTTTTTTCGACATGCTATACTATGACGTTTTTCGACATGCTATACTCTGACTTTTTTCGACATGCTATACTATGACTTTTTTCGACATGCTATACTGACTTTTTTCGACATGCTATACTATTACGTTTTTCGACATACAATACTGACTTTTTTCGACATGCTATACTATGTTTTTCGACATGCTATACTATGACTTTTTTCGACATGCAATACTGAGACTTTTTTCGACATGCTATACTATGACTTTTTTCGACATGCTATACTGTGACTTTTTTCGACATGCTATACTATGACTTTTTTCGACATGCTATACTGTGACGTTTTTCGACATGCTATACTATGACTTTTTTCGACATGCTATACTATGACTTTTTTCGACATGCTATACTGACTTTTTTCGACATGCTATACTATTACGTTTTTCGACATACAATACTGACTTTTTTCGACATGCTATACTATGTTTTTCGACATGCTATACTATGACTTTTTTCGACATGCAATACTGAGACTTTTTTCGACATGCTATACTGTGACTTTTTTCGACATGCTATACTGTGACTTTTTTCGACATGCTATACTGTGACTTTTTTCGACATGCTATACTGTGACTTTTTTCGACATGCTATACTGTGACTTTTTTCGACATGCTATACTGTGACTTTTTTCGACATGCAATACTCAGACTTTTTTCGACATGCAATACTATGACTTTTTTCGACATGCAATACTATGACGTTTTTCGACATGCTATACTATGACTTTTTTCGACATGCTATACTAAGACTTTTTTCGACATGCTATACTAAGACTTTTTTCGACATGCTATACTATGACGTTTTTCGACATGCTATACTATGACTTTTTTCGACATGCTATACTATGACTTTTTTCGACATGCTATACTATGACTTTTTTCGACATGCTATACTATGACTTTTTTCGACATGCTATACTGACTTTTTTCGACATGCTATACTGACTTTTTTCGACATGCTATACTATGACGTTTTCCGACATACAATACTGATACTTTTTTCGACATGCTATACTATGACTTTTTTCGACATGATATACTGTGACTTTTTTCGACATGCTATACTAAGACTTTTTTCGACATGCTATTCTATGACTTTTTTCGACATGCAATACTGACTTTTTTCGACATGCTATACTATGACTTTTTTCGACATGCAATACTATGACTTTTTTCGACATGCTATACTATGACTTTTTCGACATGCTATACTCAGACTTTTTCGACATGCAATACTCAGACTTTTTTCGACATGCTATACTGTGACTTTTTTCGACATGCTATACTGTGACTTTTTTTTGACATGCCATACTGTGACTTTTTTCGACATACAATACTATGACGTTTTTCGACATGCAATACTGACTTTTTTCGACATGCAATACTGACTTTTTTCGACATGTTATACTGACTTTTTTCGACATGCTATACTATGACGTTTTTCGACATACAATACTGACTTTTTTCGACATGTTATACTGACTTTTTTCGACATGCTATACTACGATGTTTTTCGACATGCTATACTGTGACTTTTTTCGACATGCTATACTGACTTTTTTCGACATGTTATACTGACTTTTTTCGACATGCTATACTAAGACTTTTTTCGACATGCTATACTAAGACTTTTTCCGACATGCTATACTATGACTTTTTTCGACATGCTATTCTATGACTTTTTTCGACATGCAATACTGACTTTTTTCGACATGCTATACTGACTTTTTTCGACATGCTATACTATGACGTTTTTCGACATACAATACTGACTTTTTTCGACATGCTATACTGACTTTTTTCGACATGCTATACTATGACTTTTTTCGACATGCTATACTTTGACTTTTTTCGACATGCAATACTGACTTTTTTCGACATGCTATACTATGACGTTTTCCGACATACAATACTGATACTTTTTTCGACATGCTATACTCTGACTTTTTTCGACATGTTATACTATTGACGTTTTTCGACATGCAATACTGACTTTTTTCGACATGCAATACTATGACTTTTTTCGACATGATATACTGTGACTTTTTTCGACATGCTATACTATGACTTTTTTCGACATGCTATACTTTGACTTTTTTCGACATGCTATACTATGGCTTTTTTCGACATGCTATACTATGACGTTTTGTAGTCACACTAATATGATTTTTCATCCCATAGGTTGGATTGGAGAGCTCCAGCAGAAGCAACAGCAGTGAGGGCTCTGGCTCGGTGCATCTCCATGACATGACTCAGGATGGACTCCTACATTTCTCCGTTCTTGGCTGAGATTGACAGCGTAGCGCTGCAACATGCATTGGTTCAAATAAAAGCATTTACTTTACTGAATTCTGTCATTCTACAGTATTAATGTATTTATTGTACTATGGTATTGAATAAAAAGCAATTCCAAAAAGCTGTGGTGTGTTTAATGCATGCAAGAAAAAAGGAAGGAATATCGGAATCCAATAATCTGTTCCATTCTTTTTTTTCCAACAAACTACACTGTGACTTTGACAAAATATACAAAAACTTTTTTAAGACTTTTTTCGACATGCAATACTGACTTTTTTCGACATGCTATACTGACTTTTTCGACATGCAATACTATGACTTTTTTCGACATGCTATACTATGACTTTTTTCGACATGCAATACGAAGACTTTTTTCGACATGCTATACTATGACTTTTTTCGACATGCTATACTAAGACTTTTTTCGACATGCTATTCTATGACTTTTTTCGACATGCTATACTATGACGTTTTTCGACATGCTATACTAAGACTTTTTTCGACATGCTATACTAAGACTTTTTTCGACATGCTATACTAAGACTTTTCGACATGTTATATTGTGACTTTTTTGACATGCTATACTATGATGTTTTTCGACATGCAATACAAAGACTTTTTTCGACATGTTATACTATGACTTTTTTCGACATGCTATACTATGACTTTTTTCGACATGTTATACTGACTTTTTTCGACATGCTATACTATGACTTTTTTCGACATGCTATTCTATGACTTTTTTCGACATGCTATACTATGACTTTTTTCGACATGCTATACTATGACTTTTTTCGACATGCTATTCTATGACTTTTTTCGACATGCTATTCTATGACTTTTTTCGACATGCTATTCTATGACTTTTTTCGACATGCTATACTTTGACTTTTTTCGACATGCTATACTGTGACTTTTTTCGACATGCTATACTGTGACGTTTTTCGACATGCAATACTAAGACTTTTTTCGACATGCTATACTATGACTTTTTTCGACATGCAATACTATGACGTTTTTCGACATGCTATACTATATCTTTTTTCGACATGCTATACTATGACTTTTTTCGACATGCAATACTACGACGTTTTTCAACATGCAATACTACGACGTTTTTCGACATACAATACTATGACGTAGCATGTCGAAAAACGTCATAGTATAGCATGTCGAAAACAGTCATAGTGTAGCATTTAGAGAAGTCAAAAATAAATCTTTTAAAGTTTGTCAAAACAATTCATAAAATCATATTATAGCATGTAAAAAAGGTCATTAAAAAGTCATAGTATAGCATGTCAAAATCACAAAAAAACGTGATATGTTTAAAAATAATCTTAGACAGTAAGCATATGGTACGGAATGATACAACACATGTTGTGCCATGCGTCTTCTTTAAAAGTGATTGTAACAAGCTGCTACATTCCTTTAAATCTGCTGGCATCATTTAAGCTGAGAGTTGCTGGAGACGGAGAGCGCTTCTATGTTCTTGCCCTCAGAAAACCTTGTTCCCCTGAGAAAGGTTCTCTGTTATGGTGGGGTTAAAACAGGACAAAGAATAATTCTAAAAGAAATTGTAAGATAGAATTTTAAAGACTTTTTAATCAAAAGTTTATTCTATTAAAACTTTTTTTTATTTGCTTTTGTGCCTTATGTAAAGCAGTGAATTGTGTGTTTGAAAGGTGCGTTACACACGAAGCTGCCTCGCCGACTCACCTGGGGCGGTGCTTGAGTGTCGGACGATGAGTCCTGTGGAGCAACAAAAACTAAATCACTCAAAAGGATTGGAGGCAAAAACTGCACCATGACACTATGATGGAGAAAACATTCCCATCCATCAACAGCTCAACGTCTTTTTGTTCTTCAACTTAAAGTGTGGTAAACATCAATTACGTAATGGAGAGAAAATGTGGAATGGACCAGTTCATTTAGTACCTCTGTTCCAGACCCAAACAATGCAGTGGGCAGAATCCTCCTTATTCTGAAAGTCTAGAGAAGAAAGAGTACAAACTTTACATCCCGCTACAGCACAGTCCCCCCCCCCCCCCGACCTGAATCCCTGTCTAACATACCATAGTTCTTTTCTTCGGGGCCTGCGTCGGCTGGCTTTTCACCTCGCCGCTCTCGCCAGCGTCCGCATACCAGATAGTCTACGGAGAAGATGAGAAATGAGTTCTTTAACTGAGGAGGTTACGACACATGATGGCGTCAGAAGTGCCTCACGTTGAATACTGCACATAAAAAAGATCGCAATTAAGCTTTTACGTAGCTGCAAACTGAGGCTTTACGCACGGAGCCTGCGATAACCTCTTCGCTAACAGCTGGATCGTGTCATTTTTTCACGCTTACAGGGCTATAAGATTCATTCACTGAAACGATGAGATTCTAAAGACCCGTTCTTGTCTGGCTCATGATAAACAACCTCCACGTAAAACAAGCCATAGTTGTTTGCGCGTGGGTAGTTGGCACGTCGCCTCCTTTGGCAGGTGCTTCAGGTGTTTCTCGCTAGACTGCAAGGTTTCACTATTACTCCCTTGTAAAACCACAAACCGTGTTTTAAAAATGAAATCAAAGACAGTGAGATGAACTTAATGTCTTACGTGTCTTTCTATGGCGCTGTCATCCGCACTGTCAGAGCCGGAGGAGTGCTCGCTGTCAATCATCTGGTTTTCCTGATAAAACAATTATATATATATATATATATATATATATATATATAAATAAATTAGATTGACATCAAAAGAGCAAATGAATCATGATCTGAGTATTGTTGCTGGTATCTTATAGCTATGATACACCGGGTAATTATGAACACTATATATGAGGAGTGAAGTGAAACATCAAAAAATGGATTCAAGAATCTCCATCATCAACGTGGTCCGTGACTAATGCACAAGTAATCTGGGTGACTTCAATCGCAGCTCGTACCTGGGTCACGAACGAGGCAGCAGTTCTGGGAACCGCAGCGTCCGTCTGACATGCCCCGCCCGGCTTCTGCAGGTAAAACAAAACCAACCAGCTGCTGTTCGCTTACGGGAAACAAGTTCAATAAGGACGACTTGGAATGCTGCAGGAAGGATTTCTGTACTTCCTGTTCCCTCGTCTTTAAATCATTGGGGTTTATTTAATAGGGTTTGGTTAGAAACCTGAAATAAGGTCTGTGGGGTTAACACAGGCCTACAAGGCCAAAGAGACGAGTCCCTGCAGCAGCCAATGAAAAACAACCTTAACCCTTCACTCAGGTAGTTCAAAGCAAACATGCGATTACAAAATGTATAGTTGAAAGAGAAAAGAGCTTCATCTTGTGTACCTGTGTGTGAGACCTAAAGGGGTTCACTTTCTGCATCATCCCTTTGAACATGCCAGGGTTCTGAAAACAATACAAAAATGAGTAGATCTTATTCTCCATTGATCATTATTATTCTATATGCATAAACTATAAAAACAAAGTAATATACAGGAGGTATATGTAAAACAGTAAAGAATACACAAAAAAAGAAGCAGAAAAACACAAATCACAGTCGGGCAAACTACACATTTTACACTCACTTTTGGGGGAAACATGCATGTAATGATTAACAGGTTATTGTGGGACATGAAATACCCACAATACAGATTGTAAAACAGTTGGTTAACATGCACAATACCTTTGGTTGTATGCAGAAACAAAAACTCAATAAATAGTCAGGATCACTCTGAAGGCTGAAATTCTGTTGTGTGGCACCACCTGGTGGTAGCAGCAGGAGCAGCACTGATCACAGACCTACCTGCTCGTCTTTACCGTCCGTCAAGCTTCCGCTGCTGGAGGAGAGGTCACCGTGCAGAGGCTGGTTATCCTGCATGAAACCAGAACACCAGACAACCAAACTAAGAACAGGGGTCAATCGGACCGGTTCCCTCTCCCAAACATCCCGTTCGGTGTCATCGTCCGCATCACAGCTGGTACCTTGGGCTGAGCGGATTTCGATGGGTCGACTTTGTGTATCATCCCTGGACTCTTGACGAGCACGTGAACGAGCTGAGTCAGTGTGACCGTTAGAACCATGGACTGTACGTAGACACAGTGCTCACCTGTTTGCCCGGGCGGTCCGTCCCCGTCTCCGCCGGATCAGCAGCGTCGTTTTGAGGATCGCTCGGTGGCACCTGCAGCCGAGAGGACAGTCGGGTGACACAATGAAAACTAATTCCAACTTAAATTCCTTAATGTCAGCTTGCATCTTCTAATTCTGCTGGTAAAATGATTTGTTGGTGATGTCATGTTGAATGCACGGAGAAGATACCGGTGCGGGAGACTTGAATGGGATGAATCTCTGCATCACCCCTTTCACCTTCCCAGGGTTCTGAAACACGACCATAAAAGGACATCCTGTTGCTCCATCAAGTTAAACACATTTGCATATAAATACTGAAAACAGAAGGAGCTTCTAACAGGAAGACTGTTCCGGTAGCTGGTGGTTCTGATTGAGACGACTGTCGTCTGTCGCCCACCTGATTAGCGTCCGAGGCCCGGCCCTGTTCCAGTGACTCTGAAGATGCAGCTTTAGAGACCTGCGGGGGGGAAACAAAGCCAGCTCAGTGGACGCCTCATCGCCTGACACAGAGCATCCGCTACCGTCGGGACTATTACGCCGCCGCTACCGCTACCTGGGAGGAAGACTTGAACGGGTTGACCTTCTGCAGGACCCCTCTCAGCGCACCAGGGCTCTGAAACACAGGTTTCAGAAAAGGATGCAGTCAATGCACGACCTGTAGTGCTGTTCAGTTCCCATGTCGCTGGGTTAAAGGAAGTCACAGCTGGTAGTTGATCACCTAGTGTGATAAGAATAAATAAAAAACATGGAGCTAAAAGCTCATCATATCATCATCATCATCATTTTGGGGGAGTGGCTTTAGAGGGGAGGCCTGAAGCCCGACTTGGGAACTTTTAGCGAGCTACTTTCACTGGGAACACTGAGCTGTGCTTTTTAGTTGGACCATGTTGTTTAAATCTAGCATAGTCTTGCTGGTTACTCCAATGTTACAGAACCAATACAAACAGTTTCACACCAGCTTTTAAAGGGTGGTTAAAACTTTACAATACACCCGAACAGCCGATCTTGCGATTAGTGGACGACCCGCTCCACCTCTGGTGTAGAATAAGTTTTATTTTGAGCTCTTCTCACCTGTGTGGAGTCGGCTCCCTGTTCCAGTGACTCGGAGGAAGCTGCTTTGCTGACTGGGGCGGAGGCCTGAACACAGAACAATAGTTCATTGTTTACAATACGCTGTCAACACTGGATCAGTTCCACGTCGACATCTTTTACCTGCGAGGAAGACTTGAACGGGTTGACTTTGTGCAGGACCCCTTTCAGCATACCCGGGTTCTGAAAGTTTTAAATATAAATGAAAATGTAATTCATCCTTCAGGCTGTTTCGTGGCTAAACGACAAAAACACGACAATCAATGAGCCTGGCTGACGTCCTAAACTAGAGTTAGAACCTCGCTCGTTGTTCGCCGCTGACAACCAGTCATGTTTACACCCACAGCTGTGACACATGTCACCACTTCCTCATTTCATCCTACTACACATCTGTGTTAAACTGACATAATCAGCATATGAATTCTTGCGTTATGGCCGAAAACGTGTCTTGCGAGGGGACGTTTGTGCCCAGTGTGTCGCCGGCACAGAGGCATAAAAACGATCGTACCCCGATATATAAAAAGTCATTTCCCCTGAGCACACGTTACACTGTGGGCTCTTCTCACCTGTGTGGCATCTGCTCCCTGTTCTAGTGACTCGGAGGAAGCAGCTTTGCTGACTGTGGAGGGGGCCTGAATAAACAGGGGGAAAGTTGAATCCCATCATTACAACTCATAACACTTAACACAACTATTACTGCTGGATGACGTCAGGTTTACCTGCGAGGTAGACTTGAACGGGTTGACCATGTGCATGACTCCCATCACCCCCGTTCTCTGATGTTTACACAGATTAACGATGACAAAATACACATAAATGAACCAGGAGTGCAAACAAAAGGGCCAGGTCTCGTGGGTGGAGACGACATGACAGATGCGAGACTCACCTTGGCCTTCGGGTCGAGCTCGCATGTCACCTCGCCGCCGGCGGTCGCTCCCGCGTCCCGCCTGTGCTCGATGGGGTCGTCCAGGTCCTGGCGGTGGATCGAGGGAACAATCGATGAAACGAACACATGCAACCGAAGAAAACACGCCACTCACCTCCCGCACGCTCTCCATACCTCCTTGCTGGGTCGAGGTGGAACCGCCGGAGTTGGGGCCGTTGATCCTTTCTCCCTTCTGAACATGTTCATGCTGCAACACATTGTGTTTTGGATATTAGGAGGTGATGAGGCACGCGAATAAAAGCATGGCAGCCAACTTAATGCAAACTCTGACAGCCACACATGCCATGCTGCTTTTGTTTTTAGCACAATAGTGCTATTGTGCTACTAAAAAGAAAAAAAAGGAGAACAGGATGCCACCTGCTGCCAAGGTCGAAACTCTTTTCCTGGTTCCATCCCGAAACCAAATTACATTCAAATATGTATCAATATATGGGAGCATGTTTATCTGGTAAACCTGCACAACTCGTTAATTAGGAGTGAAGTGCTTGTGTGAAAACGTAGGTTTTACTGACAAGTCACAGAATGCATAGAGCGCATTTTATTCACTATATTTAGGTCGCAGTTGGTAAAAAAAAGCGTGCGTGAAATCTGAGCAAACGAATTAGAAAAGTTCCGATGTTGCTGGTTCTAGTGACGCTTTGGCAAACGGGACAACGCCGAATTGAGAAACGTGTCCACCTGAGTGGACACAACGCTGGATGTCGCGCTCTACCGCAACAAAGAGGCAGACAACCTTCAAATTGCCGGAACTGTGAACGTAGTTTGGCTCGTGGCGCCCTCTCACGCGCAGGCGCGTCAACGTATAGTTAAAAAAAAAACGGTATCGTACAGCGGAATGTTTAACACGCGACAACACAACGACGCGAGCGCGGTGCCTACCTTATTGTTGCCACAGGGAAAAAACAAAACAGAGTTTTAAATGGTGTCGGCTCCAACACTTCACTTCCCCCTTCAGAACGCACGGACGTCAAACCGGTTGGGCACGAACAGAGGCGGGACACCGACGCGTTGGATTACCGACCTGCTTTCATGGAAGGTTTTAGTTTTAAAGGGCGAACAAAAGGGTCGCTTGGCTACGGGCCAGTGCTGCACACAAGACTTGTGGATAGTTTGAGGGAAAAGCGCGCACGCCCATCGCAGTCAGCTGTTCCTACCTGGGCTGCGGCGGGGGGGGGGGGGGGCGTGGCCCATTTCCTCCGGTACCTCAGGGTTCAAAAAGTTGAAAGAAAATGTAGCTATTCAAAGAGAGATCAAAAGCACACCGATGTATGGCTTTCAACGTCAAATAGCTATGCATTCAGTTGTGTTTACGTTTCAATGCTCAGTAATAATTAGAATGCATAATCAATTATTCAGAAGCTTCTATGATTCACATTACAGCAGCTTATAAGAGCCTTTAAAATTCCTGAATGTATAACATTACATCTTGGAATAGTTTATATAGCAGCCAAACCATACAATGAAGGGACGTCAACAAGTCTCTCTCTTTCCAGTCTTTATTCAAAGATTCAATGTATTATAGTAAAATAGAAGATTTTACAGATGCACCTTCAAAGTAAGGCAGGAGCATTATCCAGTAACACATAAAACATACAGTAAGAGATAAGTTGGACGGTTACTGTTATGATATTCCTATCTGAATGATTTAACTCTTTATTATAATCCATGTATCTACACATTTACACAAATTAAAATACATGTTTGAACATTGTAATCTTTGTGAATGTAAACGCAGAAATTACCATTAAGAAAAAGCAGCAAAATAAACTGTTGAAGCTTTTGCAACCGATGCATCGGCAACCTGCAGCTTCAAGCGAACCGGCTTTGTAAGACCCGTCTGTTATTTGGTCCACACCAACATTTAAACAATTACTTAGATTGGTACGTCATTGGAGTTTTGAAGAAATGTCATACAGTGATACATAAAAACTAAATTCTGTGAAAACGTGACGAACGATATATCCTCATAAGATGACGTGAGCAGAAATATATTTACAAAGTCTGGTCGATAAACTAAAATGTACCTTAACTCAACGAATGAGAAGTATCAACAACGCATTCAAATCCTAAACTCAACAAAAAAAAAAATTAACTCGCTTTTTTTCTGCACAGATTCCTGTTTTTGGGGCGTCACCGTAGATTCTCAACTACTAACATTGTTTTGGTTACACCAATATCTGACAGTGACTGGACAAACTAATAGGATCCGCTGAAAATATACAACACTTACAATACAGTAAAGATCTCATTCATGAATCCATGTACAATTGATTTGTTGGAACGGCGTCAGAGAGGTGCCATAGACTCGTACTGGGGGTGGGGAAATTACACCGAAAAAAAAAAAAAAAGAAACTGCAAAATGTTGAAATTAAGCCATCTGTGACCACAAAGCTATATTTTGAAACACCTTATATTCTAACCTTTAACCCGAAAACATACAGTGTGCCTGCGTTCCTGTTATTTTGACCAGTCCCTGTGTGCACAGTGACCATCTCACAGCACAACAGTAACCTATAGCCTTAAAATAACGCCAAAACCACATCAAAGTAATGACCATGATGAGCTTCACATTAGCGTCACTTTCAAACCAACAGTTCCCTCATTCCGCCAGGAGAGGGCGCTGGGTGTGCATGGAGAAACAACCAAGCTCACAGTGGCATCATGCGGGATGCTGCTCAAATGTTTCCAGTGGCATCCTGGAGCTCCTCTCTGATGGCATTCAGCTCCACTATGCCGTCATTGAGCACATTTGCCACCGTCTTTATTTGCTCCACCACCTCTCTCTTCGCACCTTTCTTCAGCTCTCTGGAGTCCTTGAGGAAGTACTTGTCCATGCCCTTAAAGAGTCCCTGGACCGAGGCGACCGAGGCGTCCGTCACCTCAGTCGCCCGCATCACGGGCGAGTCCACTAAGCTGATCATCTGCACGGCCCTGCGGATCTCCCAGTCCTCGGAGTAGTGCTGGGTGCCGGACCTGAGGAAGGGATGGCCGCGGAGTTTGTACACGCCCTGATTAACGAAGTGGAGGATCTTCCCAATGGCCTGCAGGTGAGTATCATACCCCTCCAGCACTACCTCCACCTTGGGGAGACGAGGTAAAGACCACAGTTTATGGTTAAACATTGAAAGAAATCAAAAAGTTAAGCTCAAGCATATATTTCAGGGCAGTTTGTAGCCAAAGAACCCACGTTGCCATCGGAAACCCTGCATGCATTGTAAAATTCTAGCCTACCTTCTTCCGGTCTTGCACGTTGTTGACGTTATCCGAGATGGCCGCAGAGGCCGAGGCGATTCCGCCCGCCGTTGCCACACCAACACCGACGGCGGTGATCACGAGGGAGGCGCCGAATGTGAAGGGTGCCAGAGCCAAACCGGCGATGGCGGTCACGCCACCCACGGCCGTGGTGGTGCCACCGGTGATGCCGGCGATCTTGGCCTTTTGGTGGAATTCGTTGAGGTTGTCCGCGATGGCGTGGAGCGCGATGACGGACTGCCACAGGACCTCCGCTCGCTCCGTGAAGACTTTGTTGAAGACGCGCAGGCCGCGGTGAACCTTGTCCGCCAAGATGGTGAATGACCTGGGATTTATGCGAGCAGACATGTGCTCGGTAAGAGGAGCGAGGACGCACCTTAACATGTGGTTTGTGATACAAAAAGGCCAAACAAGAAAATAAAACAAATGCTGGAGACCCGAGGTCAAATCACTTTATGCGACCAGTGGTCCAAATGTAAAATATACTCAGGATCATATATGACAAAGAAAACATCAAGCACTCACATTTGGGAAGCTAGAAGCAGACATTTCTGGGCATTGACGCTTGAAAAATGACTGAAACGATTATGTTTCTGCTAACCCACCAATAGATCGATCAACTGTTTCAGCCGGAATCAATAACACTTTGAACGCAGCTTGGCCAGACCGCTACACTTTTACCAAATTCATATAAAGAGACGTACTTGGACGCGTCCTCTCTCATGACTTTGTCCTCATCGTCTGATGGCACCTCATCCCATTCTGGAGCACAATCAAACAAACCATGATGAAAGTTTTAAAAAAGACTGTTTCTTCAGTCTGTTACTTGAGTCTGAGCTAAAGGAAGTTGCTGGTGAAGCTGCAATATTTCGGCGGATTTTGCCGTAATCGGACCCGGTGGCACCGATGACGAGCATTGACAATAACTATGGAGATGATCTCAACTGCTTATGAATGTTTCTGTCTTTGTTAAGGATATGCGTGTTCATGCTGGGACAACAGTACAAGAAAATCTTGCTTAATTTGACCATACGTTTACGTTGCTCTCCTAATATGTTCTGTTTCTTTTTTTAATATAAATTAGAACGTGGAGTCTAATTGAGACCGATTCATAACCAGTTGAATCTTTAAAAGTGGGATTGCGACTCACGTTCCACCGTGTTCCACCACTCCATCAAACTGTCAGTGTCCTGGGACAAAAGAATACAAACACAATGGTTCAAACCTGAGCTCCACTAGAAAAGGTTATTCACCTGCAGTAAAAAGGAAATGAACGGTGTTGAAGTGGAATATTTCTGTTGAGCCAGTTTAAAGAGAAACTAACCCCGTCCTCCTCCTCATCCTCCAGACCTGCTATGGCTCGCTCGTCCATCTGAGCCGCCAGCCACTCCGCCTGAATGAGGGGGGGGGGGGGGGGGATGGGCCAAAAAGCAGCCAGTGAATACGTCAATAGGTCGTGTATATATACACATACATGGATTAGTCATGAAAACGTGGAAGACTACGCTCTGGTTGGGGTGCAATGTTGCTCAACCGGTGCAGTCACATGTCAAAGGAATGCGCCCCATCAGGAACACTTCAGTTCCATAAGTGTGTGTTGAAATCAACAAAGTGCACCTTGTATGAATAATGCAAAAGAGTGTTCTGTGCACAACAATTTGGTTTTCTTAAAGGTAAATGTAAAAGCTTTAGGACTTTCCACACAAAGCTCACGTTTATTTAAAACACGAACATAGTATACAGGGTGCAGTGTTGTGAATGCAGCCGTCGGGCTGGCTCCTCCCCTGTTCAACACAGAACAGTAGCCTGCTGTAAATCTGACACAAGACGTGATTTTTCGCACAGCTATAGTCAGGTCAGACTCACTGACAAAAACAAAACGTGTTCTCAGAGTCAACAGCGTCACGGTGATCAGCTGACACGCCGTGTTGCTGCATCTCGAGTCACAGTCACCTGACGGTTTAGGTCATTGGTGAAGAAGTTCATCCGAGGATGATACGAATCACGGCCCTAAAGGCTCAGCGTTAGACAGCAAATATTGTCTAATTAAGCCACACATTGATCGTTTCCACTCCGAAGGGTCCAAACGTACCTTAGCGGCCTCTGACATGAAGTCACCCGACGTTGCTCCTGGTGGATCTTCCCACTTGGGATGCTTCAGTTTGCTCTGGAATCAACAGACAACAGATGAGCACGTCGTCATCTTATTTATAACTATCTGCCATCAAACAAGAGCAAAATCCACTTGTGACAAGTTACAATAAGTAACTGGTTCACCTTAGCCTTGTGTTTCATGAAGCCTTTAAGTTTAGACGTCTTCTTCTGTTGATTACAAAAAATATGTTTAAGAATTATTCATGAAATAATATCAAAGAAAAGCAGTACACGTGAACATGAGTATACCGGTTTGCAGGTTTCCACTTCCTCCTCGTCGCCGTCGTACATCCGTCTTCCTGTTTCGGCAAAGCCATCCTCAGCAAGGTGATCCTGCACAAGAACATTTCAGAAACATTTAAAACTGAAGTATTCTATTATAATCGTGTTGTGTATTAAACATACGTTGGATGCTCGCTGAGGCGTCTGGTGGCTGAATCCAATCGGCTCGCTCTGCCCATTGGCCTTCTTGGGTTTGCGCGTGATGGGAGTGAGGCCTTTGTGTTTGGGTGTTTTCTAACACAAGAAACAAACAATATTGTATAAACTTAAGAACCCCATGTGCTGCGAGGAGGAATAAAATCAAACGAAGTCTTCTCTGCTGCAGCGCCTTTCATTCTCACACTTCAAAAGAGTGACGTAGCGCAGGCATTTACCGACTGTCTGTTCACAGAGGAGCTGTAAGGGATCCTCACTGCAGCACAATGACTCATCCGACAGCACAAGCCCTCCATTTCCTCTACTGTTGCTGATCTAGTCTGTCAAACTGATTGATGCCCTGTTTGCTCGGTTCATTGCAGAGCAGTTACACTGTGCCATTATTATTATTAGTCATCAGCGTGTTACAGGTGCCATTGTTGGTGTATTCTGGTCTCATACCGGTTTGCAGTCTTCATGGTATAGCTCGTCTGTTGAGAAGCTGCTCTTCTGTTTCTGATTGGTGTACTCCTGATTAAAAACGTTTGACAAAAGTCCAAATGAAGTAAAAACGTTTTTTTTTTTAAATCTCAGATCGTCTTGCAACCAAACATTTTGAATGTTTACCTTCGAGCTTTGCTGACCCATGCGGAGCACTTTCTTTGTTGGTTTCTTCCATTGACGAAGGAAAACAAACCACAATTCAGTGAAAATAGGTGACAAAATAATCAATGAAAACAGAGTATTAAAAGAAAAAGAGTTACAGGTTTGCAGTCTTCCACTTCATATGGATCTTCATCTCCATTCAATCCTCCAGACATATGGTGCGTTTCCTCATCGTCCACGAAAGCAGCCTAAGAGACGGATTCAAACCACCGTTACTCTGAGTAAGTGAAAGAAATCATACAGGTTACGGTGAAAACCATGCTGCATAGAGAAACCACTGTAATGACCACATATTTGAAATGGGAATTATTCCTCCAGTCAGCAAATAACGGTATTTTTTGCATGTTACAGATAAAGATTAGGCTACACTAATATTAATATCATATGAATCAGATTCCAGTTCGGGCTGCGTAGGATTGTTTCCTTCTCATGTGATAAAAACATTTATAATAACTCACAATATGTTTTTATCTAAATAATCTGCTTCAATCCAGATTTGTTGGCATTTAGCTTTCCAAAAATAAAATTTGCACTGCAGTCAAAAAACTGTTTCTTTACCCTGACGCACCCACCTGTACTAACTGAGCAGTCATCTAACAGCACCATGAACTCCACAATAACTCGCATCATGAGAGAAAATATGACCGACGTTCGAAGCTTCATTCGAAAACCTCAGAAGATGACATTCGGTGTATAATAATAATCATAACAATAAGAAACATAGTACCTTGCTAGTTGACTGAAGATCTCTCTCCTCTACATCTCCAAAAACATCATCCTGAGCGTGAAATGAGAGTTATAATACAGAATACAACACGTGATGAGTCCTGTCATGTTATGGAAGTGGATTTTCTTCAACACGACAAAACAAATCAATAAATGGCTGTCATAAGCAAGCCAGCAACTCCATATCTATCCCAAACCTGCTAACTGAACGCGTTTCTATAAATGAACCATTTCCATTAAAAGGGATTAATCGGACTATTCACCCTCATACTGGACAGTGAGTCACTGTGAGGTAGCGATAGCTCATGTTTAAATGTTGACTGAACCAAAGGTTACCTGGGACGTCTTACGAGGTGTGTAGCCATGCGCACCAATTTCCTCGAGTTTGTCCTGAAGGGAGGAAAAAAAAAGAACAAACGTGCTGCACTGCTTAGACGTCCTCATACCTCAGACACACTGTACAAAGCCAAACGTAGAGTCGTACCTTTGAGCCTTTACGCGGCGTGTATGCTCCCTTCTGTTCAGAGAAACAGTTGCACATTCATTGAGGGATGAACACGTACGCAGTGAAAGAGTGAAATATGAAGTACAGTAGACATGCACTACCTTCTCTAGACTGATGCTGAATCCTCTTTGTGGCACAAACCGGATTTTCATCTTCTTTTTCGTCTTCTGGAGACAAAACATTAGGTAACCCAAATCAACGCACGCCAGAATATTCACAGGTCACAGGAATGTCAATCACTCATAAAAGGTTAACTCATAACCAGCATAGACTACTTTAAGTTGAATGCTCATGTCTTTAGCACGGCTATCGACCATGATAACATCCTGGCATCATTATTCTAAGTATAAGAAAAGCTTACAGATCCGTGGCTGTCCACCTCTTCGTGCAGGGTTTCCCCTTCCTCCCCTTCCTCCTCGTCTTCCTCACCAGTGGGGTCATCCAAAACTGTCCCCTGTAGACAACGAAACACACGTTTACTGTTTGAGGAGACTAAGAAATGAAAGCACGTAAAACAACTGCTTCCAAAACTGTACTTATTGTCAAAGCTTTGACTTTAAGAATATGAATTAATGCACCACGTGCTTTTTTTGCAGCAGACTGCAGGTACTCTACCTCTGACCATGGGCGTATGACGGAGTCTTTCTTTCCAATACTTTTCTTATTGAGGTCATCTCCCTGTTATGACGCACCATAAGAACGGATGAAACGCAGATTCAGAAGGAAATCTGTGCGTCTCCATAACGGCACTGTAGGGAATTTGAGCGTAGAACTGTCTGTTATTTAGTAATAATAAAAGTGTTTCATATTTCATAATTAATAATTCATATTTAAGCATAATCATAAGGGTTTGGGAAATGCATAATTAAGATAAGCATAAAGTGTTGTAAGATTAGTAGCTAAGAGTAAAATTAAAAACATAAAGCTAGTGTCTAAGTTACCGAAGCTTAGCTTTATATTGAAGGGAGATTCATGTTTTAAACAGGAAGTGGGTGGTTTATTTTGAAAGTCTTTTTCTCACATGGGAGGAGTCAGCTCGTGTGGCTCGCTCTCTGTTCTGGGTCTCAGCCAAGAAGGCTGTGTTTTTTTACCTGAGAGCTGTGTGAGTTTTTTGCATGGGGTTTTATTGTTTTAATATTTCATGGAATGATGTACTTCAGTGTATAATCGTATGCTTACTGTTGGGATTAAATTCCTTATAATTGTAAATCAGTCTTGGTAGAGTAATTATTAGAGCAGCGTGTCGACTGTAAACACAGCAGCTAGACCATGTGCTGTGATCTCCTCGGTGGGCTGAGATTCAGCCCCCACAGCACACTTGTACTTCAGATAACTCACCTTTGACTCGTGAGGTAAATGTCCGTTCATGTGCTTTTCCATCGCCGCTGAGGAAGTAAAGGACGCTCTTCTGAGCTTACCGACTCTTGCCTTCATGGATTTCTTCTGTTGACAAAAGAAAGTGTTATTAAAGCGCCGCTGGTTTATTAATACGGTTCGTTAAATACAGGAACAATAGAACGTACT
The DNA here is from genome assembly GCA_028022725.1 of Lycodopsis pacificus. NCBI lineage: Eukaryota > Metazoa > Chordata > Actinopteri > Perciformes > Zoarcidae > Lycodopsis > Lycodopsis pacificus. The sequence continues at coordinate 13,891,657 of CM051710.1, read as the reverse complement.
TTGTAGTCCGTCTCATTCTGCTCCCCTTCGTCATTCTCCTCTTCAGACACGTGGAATTCTGAAAAAATCTCCTGGAAAGAAACAGAAGCGCTCGTGTTTAAACTGAGCAAATCCAAACACATCGATGTGTTTGGATCCAACAATCCTTTTTGTCTTGAATCAAGATGTATTAATTTAACTGACAGTATATCTAGCAGCTGGTGTCTGCTAAACAGGTTAGTCCGGTTCTTTGACTTGACACATTACAGTTTTGATACTCTTCTCATCACACATGTGAAGACCAGGCTTACACAGCTCATTTTTGACTCCCTGATTGTTACCTTTGATGATTTACGGGAGTTGGGCAGCGACCTGCTCCTCCCGTCCTTTAGATCGTCAGAAAACTTCTCCTACAAAACAGAGAAGTCTCGCCATCACAAACGCGTCCAATCAGAACGATGAAGCTGTGGTTTTGTTCTGCTTCGTTTACCTTTGACCCTCTTCTGGAAAGCATGGACAATCTGAACTTTCTGTCCTTTTTCTGTGAAATAAAAAAAAAAAAATCTGTGTTGCTCTACACACTTGCTAACAGAATGTCCAACAGTGAGTGCTGAGGCGGTCAGATACCTTTACAGAGCCATCCTGATCGTCGCTGCTTCCTTCCTCAGTGGCCGCCTTGATCTATGAGAGAGGTTCACGTTTTATAGTCTTCTTTCCTCTTACAAACAAACACATCCAAGTCGAGAAATAACTTGTTTCTTACTCTCAAAGATTCTCGTCGTAGTCTTAATGCTCCAGACTTGTAGAAAAGATAGATGTAAAAGACTTTTGTTAAGAATAGGAATGTCTTTGACAGAGCATATGGTTGCTGAACGTTTCGAGGTAAGTGTGCCAACATGTTCAGGAGAATGTGATGAAAAAGTGTTCTTACTGGTTTGAAGTCGGGGTTAAGCTCAGGGCTGTCTTCAGCCCAGTCTTCCACACACCTTTCCTGTTTTGGGATTTCAGTAAAGCAAACATTTGTATGAGACAAAGGTGGTGATGATAGTCAGTTTAACGATATGTCCGTCATTCCCAAGGGTTTTCCAAAGGAGGTAGATTTACTCCTGATTGACATTTTTTTATCCAGATTTCGTGTTCTAATGCCACCATCACACAAACATTGACTTCCACTTAAAACTCACCTGTCCAGTCAGCAGGATGTTCTCAAAGACTGCAGAGTTCTCAGCATCCATTGATTTATTTTCCTGGAAAAAAAATATATATATATTTGAAACATGCCCCCAGAAACTACCCACACATGACATTTCACATTGTTCTTCATTGGACCAATATCAAAGAACAAGGCAGCTATTAATGTCAAATCCCAACAGCGTGCATACCGGAGTTCTGGGTTTGGGGTAAATAAGCGACTTTGGAGCCGGTCTGAAGGCTGGTTTAGGAGAGGTTTTTGGTACAGTTGCTTCAGGTTCAATCTAAACACAAAAAACAAAGAAGCTAATTAACAGCACAACAGTTACGGAGACCAGTAACAACATTATGATAAACTGTGTCCTTTGCATACAGGGTTTGCTGGTTTTGGCGACTTTTCTGCCGTTGACGGTCGACGTCGAGGAAGTGGCTTTGGCGGACGTTTGAAAGTCGACACCTGCAAGTTTGATTATGAAAGAGGGCATGAAGTGCACGTCATACAATCCGATTTGTCGACTAGATGCATCCTACAGTACAGTGCACACTTTAAAGTACAATGCATTGGCATTAAATACTTATTTTACGGCTGTCCAAATATCCAGTTGTTACATACATGAGTCATTTCAGCTGGAGACTGGCTGTGGAGCATGGACAGGTTCCTGGCCCGACTGAAGGGACTCGGCTGAAGAATATCATGTTCGGTTCCCTGAGGAGTCGTCAGCACAATATCGCGTGGCCTGTCGGAAGGCTTTGCTTGGATGGCTGGGTGAGATTCTAGATTCGCCTTGAAGAGATCTAGTGGCGATGGCACGTCCGGGTTCATATCCGACGGGCTGCTGATTAAAGGTGTAGAGAAGGCGGCCTTTGGGGCAGTATTCCTGGAGGTTATCCCGAATACATCCCTGCTGTCGGTCTCGGAGGGAAGTGGTTTGAAGAAGTCTGGAGTCCCAGGTGAAACATCTTGGAAAGGGTCGTATAGTCTTGAGGGTGTAGTACCGAACGGGTCGTCCAAACTGGAAACGTCTTTGAATAAATCCCTCGTGATCGGGCTTGGGAATGGATCGACCGTATTTGTGGATGAAGATGAAAATACATCCTTAAAAGAAGACATGCCAAAAATGTCCTCTTTCATGAAGGGATTTTGTTCGTCTTCCCCACTTGGAACTGCTCGAGACAAATCTGCTTCTTTGGGCCAGGCAGCGGCGAATGGGTTTGTCGTCTCTGGCTGAGGAGGCTGGAACAGTTCATTCTCCTTGTTTGATAAAATACTGGGGGATTTGTCAAACAGATTTACCTCCCTGCTGCGTTCAGCATGGAGCACATCCTCTCCTTTAGCAGCCCCGTCATCATATATCTTAAACAGGTCAGAGCTTTTTGGAGGGTTCTGTGTTTGAGCGGGCATTGGCTTAAACAAGTCTGGTGAGTTCAGGGTAACGTCATGAAAATAGCCATTGGTAGATGCGTTTTGGGCCAATGCCGGTGTCTGGAAGGGGTCTTGCATAAGGTTGGGGGTAAGTTCAGCTCCAGTTCCCACAGTCTTCATGTCAGGCTGAAGATCCAGAGGGAAACTCTGAAAATCCGGCAGAGAGACAAAGATGGCATCAAGGTTTACTTCCTCTGAGGTTCTCCTCCCTTCGTCCTCCATTGCACGACCTGTGCTTCCAGATTCCTGATAACAGAACACAAGCGAATTAGTAGTGAAAATGACAGTACTTAAGGTAACGCTGTGACCTGGTTTTGAAAACAGGAGTCCTTCTATGTACCAAATAGTTCGTCTGAAAAGGGTTCATTCCGGCCAAGCCCCCGTTGACTCCATTCTGATAAGTAAAGAAAGGGAACGAGCAAAATGAGAAATCAACTTTTTGTCTCAAGGACTGCTCAAGACAAAATGGTATATCTTTCAAAATAAGAGCAGGCACAAACTAAAGAAAGGGGGCTTTTTTAAAAGTTCCCAGCTTTTGTGGAAGATAACGCTGCATCTATTGCCACATTTGTTGCTATCAGAATGATTGACATGCGAACACGCACTGAAGTCACTCCACCCATTTTAATGAAGTCAGACAATCATTCACATAACACACCTACCTGAAGACATCACAATAACAGTTTGTCAGATTGTACTTCAAAGAAACAAAACAAGAGACAGGGTGTGGACCTAATCTGTGCCGCAGCAGGAACAATGTCCTCCGTCTTTAAGCCATTTACAAAAATATCAACTGCGGTTTCAACCGTGGCGATAAGAATACCGAACAAACGTTTTTAAATGATCAATTTCATGCGGCAAATTTGAGGCATTTCAGCTGAATCCCGGGTGGAATCTCTGAGGAGTTGAACCCTAAGTCATCATGTGCTCTGCAGCAGATGAGCCTCACCGGTCCTATGTGTGGCTGCTGGTTGTCTGTCACACCTGAGGGATCACCGAGGCGCTCACCCTCTGGACCAAACTAAATGAACAACATGGAGGAAAGCGTGGGACGTCACGCATCATGCTTTTCATGTATTTGCGATTTACTCGAGATATGAAAGTCATGTCACTTGCCAGAAATGTAAACAACACTCCTGACTGTTAAAAGGACACCAGAAGCATTCATACACCGGCTGTTTGGTTTTTTTCAACAACAAAGACGCTGTTACCTCTGCGTTTAAGCAAAGACAATCTTAAAAAATTAATCCTGCACAATAGGAGGATATATATACACACATATACACACAGAGCTGAAAGCTGCTATCATTGGTCTCTAACCTGTTTGTTTTGAGACTCGTTCACAGATGATCCGCTGGAATCAGAGACGGATGAAACAAGATTCTGAGAAGGAAAGAAATATAAAAAGTACAATAAGGAAGCTAATTCTCAGTCATCCAGGAATAGGAAGGGAGAAAGTCAAACAACTCTATTACTGTAGCTCGGCTGAGTGGGTGTTAGGGTGTGTGTGTGTGTGTGTGTGGCCACTCACCTGGTACTGATTCTGGAAAGGGCTTTGGGTGACTTTCTTTAGCATATTTTGCAGCGCTACAATACTCTAAGGGAAAAAGACGGACACAAAATCAACTGCCCGCTTTTTTTTTTGTTTGTTATCGGTGAGCTTACCGGGCCTAAACAAAAATATCTGGAATGTTAAAGTCATACTTTAGTTAAAAGGAATATCAAAAACATATCAAAAATACATCAAACTGCAGCTTTTAGTCCCCAAAACCTGGTTGGACACCTGACGAGATGGCTCGACACGACGCTAAAAAGGATAAACAGAGCGCTAATTCCAGTGTGCAATTATCTATTGTTTTATAACAACTTAAATTAGTCATTAATTCGTTTAAACAACTGGTGAACTTATTGCCTAATGCTGCAGTGAATCACTATTAAATGTCCTGTTAAAAAGTATGTTATTTTGCGATATGGACTATTTTGAGAGACTTTACTGCAGAAGGTATCTGTTGTACTTTTTATGCACGCGTTTACCTGAAGGTTGTAGTTTTTAGCAGGTAAAAGGATTATAGTATAGACAGCATCATGGACACTGAATAGCACGCTCCTTCAGAGCGAGGGACTTTTTGGTAGACTTGTAGGAAAGCACAGAAAAAGCCACGCAACGAAGTCAAATCCCTGCATGACACAGCAGATTCTTGCTGTTCTGTACAATAGCAGTCATCAGTCACAGTACTAAAGACATTCCAAGCAGCTGCCATCGTGGCACGCTGGGTTTGGCCGGTCTGTTGGCCTCGACAAAAAAACGCACGCGATGCCAACAAACTCTGGTGAGGTTGTTTACCGGTTTCAGGACGAAACATCAAATATGAAACACAAACAGAGTGCAAACACCATGAAAAATGCAGAACCTTTCCCACCACAGGTCCAGTTTAAAAGGTACTCACAGGTCGTCTTTCCCCAGATGCGCGTGCTGTAGCTGCGGCAGTTCCTCCCTGGTCCGCCTCCAGCTCGTTCTCCTAATAAACATTTATATTGAGAACATAAAATACAAATGACATGTTCCAAACCATTTAAATCAATTAGTTTTCTCCTCAGTTTGCATCCATCGCACACACTTAATTGGAGAGTCAACACGAGACTTACCGTGTTTGTTTCTCCCTTCATGATCAGTTCAGTTTGCTGAATATTCAATAAAACCAGATTATTTCCTCCACGGGTGAGATTCACGGATGATAAGGAAGTTGTTTTTGTTGCATCAAAACGCGTCAGCGTGTCCTCGGAAGACGCAGAGCTCAGGTAATTATCTCCCAGTTTAACGCACCTGTGTCAGCCTCGAGGAACACCTCCACATCCGGAATTTCAATTTTCAAAATAAAAGGCGGAAGCCTACCTGCGAGACTCATATTCCTGGTTCAGCGGAACGCTGCGATTCAAATCTAACCATTTAAAGTAATCTTCTTTGCATAAACATATTTAAGTAATTGACTATCCCATAATATTATCCACAAATAAATGGCAGCATACAATCGGCACTTTTTTTGTATTTTATTTTATTGATTTGATGTCAAAGTGATTTACAAAACTAATAAAAAAAATACAGATTATGAGAACTGCATCTTTTATCAAATTTAGAAGTTGACAAACAAAAGGACCAGTAAAAGAAAGATCAGATTTCTAAACTTCTAAACAAGTACTGTTTCTGAGAGGGTTATTTGTTTATTATTTGTTTATTTACAGCCACCATAAACCCAAATTTGGAAACTGGAATGGAGAAGATGTACCTTTGTTTTCACCCGAAACAATCCTTGCCATATTATTCTGAAGGCGAATTCACATTAATTTCGGTGTATTTCTGCGTGGGCTTGTCAAGTCAGTACCTTTCCAACTTCTGAATCCATCGCAATGCAAACCGACAGGTTGTCCTCGCCCAGCTCAACCGGGCGGTGTGGTCCAGGTGCTGTTGACGTCCACAGGCTCTGTGTTGACAGATGAGAGAAGCTCTGTTGTTGTGGATGTATTTATACATGTAAGCGATAAAAACATGGCTCCATTGACCATATCCTCACCTCAAAGGCAAACGCTTCTTCTTCTTCTCTGCATGTTTTCCTATTCGGCCTGATATTCAATATGCATTTATATCTTTTATCAGACTCCTGATCTTAAAATCTAAACCGATATATAATCAGCCCTGGCAAGTTTGCAGGCCAGCCGTCGCCTAAAGTTTTCTTAATGTCTACACCCTACAGGAATTTGAAAAATTAATAATTAATCAACTGAGCCTAGTTTTTAGGAGTAAAAACAAAATGATTCATGTTCAAGTGGGGATATATAATCAACAGCGTAGGAAAGTTTTGATGCCAAAATCAGGTTTCAAACCATAGGTGTGGCCCCAAAGCTGCGATATATCTCTTGGGAATAATGGCAAACTTGATTGAAATATAAATGTGCATATTGTAGCATAAAACATATACAGCTGGATTGTCAGTGAGGGAAACTGGGGGGATTTTTCAAGATTCCTTGTCGTGGTGATGACAGAGAAACCTGAGTTCATAGTTAGGTTTAACCTCATGCACACATTATGTTCTTATGTATTATACATACATATGTATGTAAGAGTTACATGGAAACTGTCTTCAAATGTTTTTCACAGCTGTTGAATTCAGTCCATTTATAAACAGTGTTGTCACAGTGTTTGTCCAACAGATGGCAGAAGACTGTAAATCTGTTTCAGGAGCAGCTAGTAACATTTAAAATATATTCTATTACAATAACAATACATTCAAACTGTTTTCACCAATTCAATTCAAGGCAAAATAAAGAATGAGATCTCTTGAATTCAAATGAGAGAGAGGAATGTTGATTTGTGTCACATATAGGCGACAGCCTGTGAAATGACACTGAACCCACATTCATTTTAAAAGCATTTACATGTAAATATCAAATGTACGATGATCTGTTGCGATGTTTGCGCATAGAGCTGAATTATTTCATTAGAATACCATGTTGTAGGTTTCTCGGGTATTTTTAACGATTATACGCAACCAAGAAGTCCTGTGATTGTCAAGAAAATGAAAGAAAACCATGTTGGAGAAACCAGGGGAGTTTCTGTCCGCGTACAATAAAGATGCTAATCAGAAAATTGTGGGACTTTTGCCAAACAGCCTTTCGCACGGCATCTCTTTATTTTTCTTAATTCACGTGCCAGTCCCTCCCTCAGAGGTCAAGGTAAAGGTTTAAAGTTGGCCCATATTATATGGAGTTTGGACTATCTTCAAAGAATACCAAACGCTGTACAAATACATGAGTTTAGTAATCTAGTTTGTTTTATTTAAATATTTTAATCATACAGGTCACAGGAATTAAATGTATCTATTTTATTTAGTATGTATCAATATTTATATTGAAATTAATCTTTAATTTGAAGCATCAACATATTTGATTTGAGGGTAGCTTAACAGCACCAAATTGGATAAATTCCACTCGTCCATCTGCAAAGCCAGGTGTTGCTGTTACAGGTAATTACAAGGTGATAATATGTATTGATAACCCTAATTGACAGCATTTTACATAAACACGTGAATAGGCCTTTTCTCGTGGCTGTGTACAAATTGGTTAACTCAAGGGGGAATTACAGTGGGAAATATTGCTTTTTTTTATTGACCCCTGCAGTTTACAGTAAATAAGTCCGTTTACAGTAAGTCAGACTGAATGAAATCAAAAGGATGGAAGGAAATTCCCTCGGGGCGGTATCCAGACAAGGTTGGCAAAACAAAACCAAACACAAAAGATATAAAAGGTAAGAGTCAAATGCGCAGTGAACAGATCAGCTCTAGTGTCTTAAAGACACACATCACTTCTCAGCCTTTTCATCTTGCAAACAGGTGAGTAGACTACTACCACAATACACTGTAAAACCTAACAGCTCATGTTAATAAAAGAAGTAAGCTAACCCAACTTAAATGGCATAGAAAGTTGTAGTTACTTGAGTGACACACTAACATGAACTCGTAAGTGAACTTCAGCCATAATGACTCAGTCATTTGGAGTTTGATCAACTTCTGGTAGACTTTCAAGTTATGTGTATCAATTCCAATGAGTTGTATTAAATCATTTGATCTAAATTGATTTTATAGACAGTGGCTGTGTTCTTAGATGTCTTGATCCTTGATCTGTCGTTAAGACAGGTGTCTGTAAATGTACATTTTTCGGCGTTTTTTCACTTAGATTTTTCAAAAGTTACCGAGAAATAGACACTGTACTATCCGATAACACCGTTATTGTAACCAGCAATAATGGTTGATGTGATTTGCGAGGCGTCAGTCAGGCAACTTTCTAACATTAGCACGTAAGCCGGTTAGATGGCCGAACGTTATTTCAGCGTCTTCACATGCTATAGTACACTCTTTAAAATACATATTAAAAGAAGTTCGAAAACAACATTTTCACCCGTAATATATCTCGCGTCAGACACCTGTCTTAACCCTCCTGTTATGTTCATTTTTTAGGTACAGCAATGATGTTACCGGGTCAATTTTACTTTAGCACAAGCAATCTAGTTCATATCCACGCAGCAGCGCCGCAGCGCACACACACGCTGCTGTTTGTGTGAAGCTGAACTAGTCAGGCGTAACGTTACACGGCACGTTGACCCAGCGCAGCCGTGGAGGAGAGGATTTTCCACACACCTGTCTGTCTGGGACTGAAGTTAACAAAGTGAAGAGAGAAACTCACAGCGCACATTTTTGGTGGTTTAAACCCGTTTGCTGCCCTTAAACCAAGTAACGTTAAGGTAAGACTGTTCTCTTTTTTTAGCTTGCTAGCAAAATATTTGAAAAGCTGACATTAACATCACTGTAACGAAAGCGTGCACTTTCTCTTAACGTTTAATTTGCCTGCAAAACAAGTTGTCTTTTCACCCGTTAGAGTTGTTGACATCTGCACATGATTTTACATCCAAATTGCCAGAGTGCAAGGATCATAAAGTGACTGTTATCTGCGGTTAGCTTAAGCTAACGTTACCGAATAGGCTAACGTTAGCTTAAGCTAACGTTACCGAATAGGCTAACCGAATAGGCTAACGTTAGCTTAAGCTAACGTTACCGAATAGGCTAACGTTAGCATGATTGTGCTGGGCTCCACGTGGTGATATCATTCAGTCTGTTTCATTCACTTGGGCAGTTCGGACAATGGGATTGAGATTTCAATAAAACAAATTATATCAAACTGTTGATTTAATTTAAGGCATTCAACATATGTGTTGTTTATACAGCTAATACACAACTATACCAAACTAACGTTACTGCCTTATGTTATCTATGTTTTTTTCCTTTCTTTTAAGCCTAACTTTAATAAATTGAACGGATTATTTTCATTTCAGTTGTGGCTGAGCTCATGGACCCAAGTCATGTGGAAATGTAAGTTATGTGCTTTTTCTAGTCCCATCAAAGTCTGCTTACTGAGACATTACAGACTCCAACATGGCCAGTATTCTACCGTTTCTCCCATACCATGTTTGTATTACAACTGCATATGCCCTTTTAGCTGTTTGAATAATATGGGGGAACCAGATGTTAATGTTGCTGTGCAGGCAGAGTAGCTGCTGAAACATACGCTAACCTTTGCAGTATCTTTTTTGTTTGTTTGTTACAGGCTTCCCATTCACAGTTGTACAAATGGCAACGCCTGATGTCCTCAAGCTAAGGGTCATTCTTGATGAAGTCAATGCCGAAAAGCTTAACTTGCACTCTCGCCCTGACACTGCTCAAGTGAGTAAAAACATACTGGGACACTACACAAAAAACAAAGGTGACATGTCTTACACACATACAACCAACATTGAATATTGCTTGATTTGATTAAAAAATGTATTGTGACATTGTCCTCAGGATCATTTCATCAGGGAAACACAGCTCATGATTTATGTGAAAAATAAATTACTTCAAATCTTACTCTGGGAAACTTGCTTGCCCTTTACAGATATGCTTAGAAAATGTAACTGTTGTCCAATGCTTTTGTGTTTGGTACAGCTCTATGGCGAATTCCATAGGATCACCAATCAGAGCCTTCAATATTCCTTCTTCGCTGCGCTGGATAAAAACACTCCACAGCTGCTCAAACTCTACAAAGGGAGGAAGACTGGAGATTTTGGTAAAAAGATGGCAGATCTGCTGATGGCATATGACGAGCAGGTAAGGGTGCTATTAATATGTTTACTGAAGGGTGGAAGTAACTACAATAATAATGACTGAACTGATGAAACAACTATCAAATTAAATGGTCAAATTAAATGTTGCATCAAATAAAATCAATGAAATAAAATGGTCAAATCATATATTCAATATTTCAGTTAAAAACCTCTCTCTGTGTAAAAGGACAAGAATGACATCAGTGCAACTACAATAAGACTCATCAATGATCTTCAAGAGTTGCAAGGTAAAGTTAACTTCTCATTCTCACTCAGCCTTCATTGCTCATCATCTCTTGTTTGCACTGATGAGCCACTGATTTATACAAACTTGATGACTTTAGACTCGACAAAATTAGGAAAGACTTGCAACCTTCTTCCAAACCAAAAGATGAATAAAAATGTTGGAAGAATCTTGTCTTTTTAGTGTACCACAAATAATACATTAGAGTTTGGTGAAGAGTGTTTTTTGACTTGTAAGGACTTGATACTCAAGGTTAGAATTTGGACTTGACTTGAGATTTGCCTGCCTTGACTTATAACTCGACTTGAGTCTTGCCTGTCTTGACTTGGGACTTGAATACAAAGACTTAAGACTTAGACTTGATGACTTTGTCCCACCTCTGCAATCAAGTGTCTTCCCTCTACCATACCATTGTAAACTGTTTTATTTCTGTGGTACACGCATGTTCTGGACCTCATGTGTACTCCCTCTTTCAGGAGGAGTTCGAAGCATTCCAGGAGGGTGCAGTGGCGCAGTTGGGCGTGTGGCTGAAGACACAGCTGCAGGAATTCCCTTTCAACCTCTTCATGTCTCAGTCATCCTGGAGGATCAGGTTGTAATGACTCTCAGATCTTGGACTGATGCACTGGTGGTGTTGTTTAGCTTGATCTATGCTGTCAATATGAGCTATCCAGCAAAGCTGAGTGGCTTCTTTGAGTTCATCCAGGTTGTCCTCTTAAATCTAGATAATGGAAGAAAGCAGCTCAAACCTAAGTTGCAGGCCTTGAAAAATGAGCGGGAGTAAAGAGGTGACGTCCTGTGCCAAGACCTCCAGCAGTCATGGTTTACAGCCCAACAAAGTGCAGAAATCAGTTCATAGAAATTATCAGTTCATAGAAAAATCAGGACTTGTATTGACTAAATTCCCTTTCTGCACAGCTCAACTACTTCCTGAATCTCAGACGCTCTTTTATTTCCTCTGGAACAGCATGGGACATAACTAATTAAACCACCTGTGCTTGATCTCAGCAGCCAACAACAAGCAAGCACACCTGGTTTCATTAGGTCCTATCCTGTATTAGAGGAAATATGTGTCTGGGATTCAGGAAGTATTGGAGCCTATAGCCTATTATTGCATAGGCATTGTCAACTCTTGCGTCCCGTCGAACCGGTTGTAAATGATGACCGCAGTGCTCTGGAGGCTGAAGTACCGGAGAAGGGAATATCAGTGTTCTGTCAAATAGTATTAAAAATGGTCCATAGGTTATTGATAGTCAGTCTATTGGCGATAACAGTTGTTGTGTTTGGTTCTTATCTATTGTCAATTTCAAACCCAGCTGGCCAGCTGTTAAAAGCCCACCATTTAGTTAAGACAAAATACAAAAACTTTTCATGACTCCTTTCAGTTTATAATTTTTGAAAAAATGTTTGTTGTGAGCACAATGTATTTGATCAGTGATATATTTTCTTATGTTGGCAGCTGTGTGGATTCATTTTGGCATAATGTGTAATGTTGTGGTCAAAAAAATCATATTTGTTAAAATAAATTCATTGCATCTAACTGAGTATTTGTATTGAGTTAATGCAACTTGAATGGTTCAAGGCAATCAGTTTCCTTAAATGAATTGAGTAGCTGCTATACCATTTTGAGTTGTTGTAACGTAAGCTATTTAAGTTAATCAGACTTAAATCATATAATTGCTGTTACATAATTTGAATGAGTTCATACAAACATTACAAATAAGTTTAAATAACTAATATGGTTTAAGTTCAATACAAAGAATGGAGTTAGTACTAGTCATTTATTTACTTAAGTAAACCTAACAATAAATACTTGAGTTAGGAGTACTCCATTTAAGCAATTTTTTTTACTAAAAGGATTTGAGTTATTTAACTTAAATGGTTCAAGGCAATCGGTTTCCTCAAACCATTTGAGTTGACTTTACTCATCAGGTTTTACAGTGTACATTCATTTATAACAGAGACAATGACTGATAATACTTGTGTTTTGATGCATATTTGATCATATTTGATTGTCAGAGGAATAATACTGTGCTGTGTAGAAAAATAAAACTGCTAAATATAAATTGTGAATGAACCCTATTTCATTTTAATGCTGTATGCAAGTTGACACTTGAGTATATGGAAATTATTATCACAATATTACTGGATAACAGCTATCAAACAGCGTGTGGAATTTGTGTATTGTTTTAAAGATTGACTCGCAAAAAGTTATATTATTTCCCCCCCAAATCCTTTTTTTTCTGTTTTGAACAGATTTTAGTTTTTTTCCCACAAAATGGCTGATTCTGACACGGACAGGAGTGTCGAAGAACTTCTGAACAGATTCAGAACTTTGCTCTTTGATCATCAGAGGTGTTTGTCTCCAGAAGAGCTTCTTAGCAAGCTGCAGGGACTGGTCACAAATATCAAATGGAGCCCAGACGATGCCACTGACTTCTTCAATGCTCTTCTGAAGCGATTTGAGTCAATAGCAAATGACAGATCAGGTCTCCTCTCATGGATGATGAATATGTTGCACTGCATAGAGATTAATTACATCACTCCCAGTTGGAAATGTCAAAACGGAAAGACTGTTATCGAGCTGGTCAAAGACGACACTGTAACTGATGAGGTTCTCAAGAAATGTTTAGCCCAAGACGCAGAAAAAACACTGGTTGAAATTCTTGAGGAAATCCGTCAAGAAACGTTCAACCAAATTGACGAAAAGCTTTTAGCTGACGTAAAGGACATTGTGTCATCAGTTGATAAGGATCTTACTTCACACAATGATGGATCACAGCGGAGTGACTTGAAACAAGTCCTGCTGAAGCTCTGTCGGGCAGTGGAAGAAACTAAGAAGTTCCGCCCACGACTGACACAGATGGTGAGCTGGTGTATCATGGCTCTTTCGGAAACGGGGCGGTTGATTCAGGTCGGCACCGGAGAGGGAAAGACATGTACTGTGGCAATGTTTGCAGCTTTTCGAGCTATGAGAGGAGAACAAGTAGAGATCTTCACTAGCTCTTCAGTTCTGGCAGAAAGAGATTTGAAGGACTGGCGAGCCTTTTATGAAGGTTTGAAAATCAGTGTGGACTGCAACACCAACAAACAAGACGAAGACCTAAGATGGTGCTACAAGTGTCAGGTTGTTTATGGTACTGTGGAAGCGTTCGCTGGACACTGGCTTGGCCAGCGCTTTCAAAGAATGGACATATTTGGGAAAAGAACATTCCAGTGTGCGATCGTGGATGAAGTGGATTCCTTGATGCTGGATAAGGGTCATCACTCTGTCTATATAGGTGCCAATATGCCTGCTTTGCAACATCTCAATCCGCTCTTGGCATTCATATGGGCCACTGCTAATCAGTACGAAAGGATTGGCACAGAGACGATGGTGGGGCAAAAATACCCCTTTCATCAAGTCGTGCTTGAAAACATAGCAAAGGGCAAAGGTGTTGACGAGTTTGCCATCCTTCAAATGGCTGAGGACACAGGTATACTGGCAAAAGGTTCAGTAAAGGACCTTAGAAAGAGCCCAAGCCTTTTAACTGAGAAGACTGCAGGTGTTACTGTTACCCAGTTGGCAGCGTTCCTTGAGACAGTAGAGAGGAAATTCCCATCTTGCCAGTTTGCTCTGCACTGCATGAACAGCGATGGCTCAATAGATAACCTGCACAAAGCACCACAAGAAGCAGTGGCTGATAGACAGAGAGTGTCACTGCTTCTCGTCAATGGAGGGTTCTGTCAGTACATGTATTCTGATAGAGCGAGTATGCTGAGAGCTGCAGAAGCAGAAATAAAACGTGCTGTGCATTTTACACCATGTGATCTCAGCAAAGATGGGGTAACCTGTTACGTCCCGGGCTTCTTTGCAGATCTGGTCAATTCCAAACTAATAGATTGGATTGAAAATGCATTCCATGCACAAACCATGACTCGGGATCACGAATACATCATCGAGAAACACGGGGTAGTGCCTGTTGACTACAGCTCGACGGGTGTAGTTGAAAACTTCCAGACATTGTCGGATGGACTACAGCAGTTTCTTGAAATGAAACATCACTCCAAGCTGAGTGACATGACAGCCATCACAAACTACATGTCCAATGTTGGCGTGTTTCTTAAGTATGGACGTAAGATATTTGGAATCACTGGGACTCTTGGCCAACAAGCAGAGACTGAGACTTTGCAGAAAATCTATGAAGGTATCAAGACCTGTCAGATACCTTTATTCAAACGCAGAAAGCTGTTTGAGGTCAAAGGAGAGATTGTATATGATGAAAATGAATGGATTGAGAAAACCTGCAATGCCGTCACTGCACAAACCAACTCTACTCCGTACAGGGAGAAACGAGCTGTGTTGGTCATCTGTGAGACCATCCATCGAGCAAAGGTACTCTACCAAGCTCTAGAAGATAAAGTCCCGAACAAAAAGCTTTACATCAGCAACAACATGGATAATTCCGAAGTCTTAAAAGAGCTTCTGGCTGGAGACGTCATTGTAGCAACAAACCTTGCAGGTCGTGGGACGGACCTTAAGGTTTCTAAGGAGGTAAATACAGCTGGAGGTTTGTTCGTTGTGCAGACCTTCCTGCCTGACAATGCTCGTGTGGAGGCCCAGGCATTTGGCCGCACTGCCAGACGAGGATCACCTGGATCCGCTCAACTCATTGTCTGCTCCAGCCATTTGTCAGAACCACTCGGATTGCTAGCTTTAATAGGTAAGCTTCAATCTTTATTGGAGAATATGACCAATGTCCTACCCCATCTTTTTGTTCAGCAACTGATGTCTTATCAACAAAGCCGCAGCCATGAGCAATCTAACGATATGTCTTCAACGCTGTTACATATTTTGACAGAAAACTCCAATTCAGGGATACAGAGAGTTAAAAGGTTCAGGGATGACTTTGTGGCTGAAGGACTAGCGAGCTACTTGGAGTGTGCCATCCCAAACATAAAGAATAAGGAAAAGCTCTTCAGTGAGTATCTGGGCACACTCGATAAAGTGTACAAAAGCAGCAATGACAAGCCAGCAGATTCAGATTTGTCTGCGCTGAATGAGTTTTGGGGTATGTGGCTACTCACAAACTTCAATGAGAAGGATCCTATCATGGACTCACAAAGCAAACTATCCGAGGACCTGAAAAAAGCCAGGCGAAAGCTCAGAGAGAGAATATCGCCCTCATCAAACCTGCACCACTACACAGCATTTGGCAATGATCTGCGCAAAAAGGGACATCTTGCAGAGAGTATCGTGATGTACACGAAGGCCATCCAGGAGGACCACTGCTGGGCAGCAATTGCATATTACAACCGTGCTTTAACATCTTTGACCCAGCAGAACAGGCATCAGGATCGAAACTGCATCGATCAAGCCCTGGAAGATTTACAAAATGCACTCAGGTCTGTTGAGCTCTACAGTGAACAAATTGAGTTCACTTGCCGATACTCCACGCAAGTCAAGGACCTCTGCAGCGATCCAGTCACCCGCTTTGACAGGCACATGATGGCCAGAAAGCATGTGTTGCTGTGTTTCAAAGAGAAGATTATTGAGACCATAATGAAGGTAGACAGAGCCCGAGACTTAGGTAGGAATGTAAAAGTGGAGGAGAGTTTAGTCTACTTCCTAGTTCCAGTGGCCTATGTTCTTCCCTTGGCAGTCTTTTCGGCCACATCGCTGAATCGTATCCGCTCCAGAGACCCTCTGAAGTTGCGCCAGCTCATCACTGATCCCAACTTCGACATCCTCAATGAACTCAAGTGTCTTGAATCTCTTGGCCTGACTCATGTCTATACCGTGGACACACTGTTCACTCTGGGCGGCTTTTTCTCAAAGATACGTAGGACCATAAGTTGAGCTTTTGATTAGATGGCAGGTGTCACCACTTGAGCAAAACAATCAAGCAAGCAATAGAGCAGACAATGGTGTTAGTAAGAAAATCTTGTCAGACACAAACTTTCAGGAACTAAGAAACACAGCCTAGTTCCAGCTTGCTGTTGGTTTTTTACATCTCTTTGGTTTTTAAGTACCTTCATCACTGCAAGTTTTGAGACAGTTCCCCATCCTTGTAAATCACATGATCCTAACCATAGACTGTATACAAGAAGTGGATGTAGTCACCGTGACGTCATCCATTGGTTTGTGGACTGCCGCTTTGAAGCCTCATGTTCCGCGTTTTGCCGTCGCCATCTTAGTTTTTATTACAGCGAAGTAAAACTGAACGTTGCTTAAGACATTTTAGGTGATTCAATTGGACAATTGCTAATCAAAGTATTTTTATTTTATTTTAACATGTATATTGTAAAATTTTAAAGGTACATATGTACATTTTTTGACCTTTCCAAGATACATTTACTTGATCCTTAGTTTATATTCATTCAACTGACAAAGCATGTTGTGATACTCGCTGATATATTATTTAATGTTTTACTTTTTCAAACAAGCACCTAAAACACTTTGTACAGTTTGTGTTTACAAAGTTATTCCGATAGGATAACTGAATTAATTCAATTTTTATTCACTGAGAGCTTATATTTTTGGAGAGCTATATATTTTTGATGACAATTTATAGGTATTTTGATTCAGTATAATACCAATCAAGCTGTCGTTCATTTGAAATGCATATAACTGCACTATATTTACAAATGTGTGTTGGAACAACAATAATCAAATTGTAATAAACAACTCATATGACTACAACATTGACTACTTTCACAGTATTTGTGGTGCAATTGTTTTACTGTTCATTCTTCACATGAACACAGCCGTTAAATAGACACTGCAGCACAAAGGCTGAACAGAGAATAAATATAATCAGTCCATTACTACCACTGTGTGGTACAATAGGGTACTGAAGTCTACCTGCATTGAAGACTAATCATAGGCTACAGTCTTTTGTTTTGGACAGAGGAAATTGTGGGACAAAATGATAGTTTGTGGACAAAACAACAACATTTTAGCATAATCCAGCTAATTAGCAGCCCAGTTTGTTCTGTGGCCCGACAGTACTGTAGCATCCAGTAGCTCTGTAAAGGTCTGCTCACCAAGTGGACCCACCTGTTTCAACAAGTACATCCTCACAGTGTGCACTAATGTTGAACAAATACAAACCTATCAGGTGTAATATACATGAATTGATATATTTACTTCAAAAGGAGCACAGGTGCTTTCCATGATGTTCAACAGATGTAAAATCCAAGATGGCGCATACCTTCTGGTTGCTCAGTGCTGCCGTTAATGGTAAGAAGCTGTATTACAACTCCCTGTGATTAAACATGGAATCCAACATGTTAAATGTGAAGCCTACAACAGGCTGAATGTACACACATATACGTAGGCTGATGCTGATGTGTAATAAGACATTCTCACTCATTTTACAATTTTTGTACTTTACTATTTAGCCTACTTATTAATTATCTGTCACTTGTGTATATTTCTTATTTGTGGATCATAATGTGCAGATCTTTATTGTGTTTTTTCTACCTGACAGAGATATCTGCAGCCTCCCAGCACATAACAGTTCTGAATCTTGCTTACTTTACATCAGCCCATATTGACAATGCAAGACAGGAGACAGGATATTTCTCTTCAGCTTTTATTAATATTTAAGTTTGCTTTTTTTTTTTAGGATGTTCATTGTGATACACAGAGAAAATTAGCCAGACAAGTAAAATTGATTGTATTCTCTTTACCTTTAATCTTTTTTTAATTGTTTATTATACTATTTTCTCTTATCAGCTCTAATGCTAAAAGAAGTTACACAAGAACTATCACGCACACGGTTAAATAACTTGTGAGCACATCGGGACGGTAAACTAACACTTCACAGAGATAAAAAAAAAAAAAAAAAATCATCATAACAATCCCAAAACATAGAGGGGAAAGAAAAATATGATTGAAGTAAAAAAGAAGAGACAAAATGGACAAGCATTTACAATCACACAGCCCTGCTCAACTCCCCACAGATAAGTACCCATCCTATTCCTTATTTGGCAATTTCATTTCCTCAGCTCCACCCGTTGTCCCTTATTTGGTAGACGCTCCCACGCCTGGTTGCGTGAGTTGTAATTGAAGTTTGGGAGGAGCATTTACATTCTACACTTCAGCACTTCGGACAGCGACACAAGTGCAAACATGGTGGCATCCTGGTTCACATTTGCCATCATTAATATCTCCCAAGTATACCAGATGAAACCGGAGGCCCTCCGCTGACTTTCTTGTCACTGTCGTCATCACCCATCTCTACTTCATCAACCAGGTTTGGAAAGGAGCGCTAGACGGCCTGAGAAAGAAACAAGCAACCTCCAAATGGCTCGTAAAAATCATACTGCTTATTAATAAAAGAAATAGAAAAAAGAAAGCAGATGCCACGCTGCATCGGAACAGACATGCGTGCACATAACTGCACAACCGCTGCAAGGATCGGGTCATTTTAAAAGCAAAGGTGTGTCCACTGGTTGCGTGTCGTAGGGCAGTGCTCAGCTTTGTGCTGGATTTAGATCCACTATAAACGCTCACAGTATTTCTGATGGCAGAACGTCGCCCTCGTCTTTCGGGGCTCTTGGTTTTGGCAGAGAGAGAATGTGCTGCAATTCCAGATGAGCTGTTCCAAGGTGCAGATATTGATCATTTTTCAAATTTTCTTTTTCTGAGTGTGTTGGCAGTGAAGGGGGGGGCTGGTACATTGTCATTGATAAGTCACAGGGGGTTTTGTTGGTCTCAAATTTGAATTACTAAACTTTTCCAAGGGACCCTCTTCGCTGCATTGGTTGTGCTTTCAGGAATACGAGCGCTTCAAACACGCACCCACGTTTACTTCCTCGGACACGCGCATACATCGCAACACAATCCTCGTGACCCGGTTGCTTGAATAAAGCCGCTTGTAGCTCGGGAGGAGCTCGTGTTCACCTCACATCGCAGAGGAACTCAAGTACTGCTCGCTGGGGTTGTTAGGAGGTATCCATGCACGGGCACGGCTAAGAGATGACAACCCAGATGATAGACACAGTGACCCCTTCTGGCCGTGCCTAACACTGACATGCAATATCCATCCTGGCGATGTAACGCTCCCTGTTGTACGCAAGCGCGGATATTAGGACACGCAGCGCTGGACAGCCAGCGGTATTGGAAGCACTATTTAGCGTGCGGCTAGTGTTAACGATAGCTGAAGCTAACGCCCTCAGTCTCTCACGTGCTTACCGCCAAGTTCACTAAACGCTCCCAAGGAAACAAAACAGCAAACACACACACACACACACACACACACACACACACACACACACACTCTCAAATCCACGCAACTCATAAGCAGAATATAAAAGAAAATTGTTATCCAGTCAGTATTCATATGGGCTGATTCCAGACATGCAACTTCCAAGTCTTGAAAGCAAAATAAGATGGGAAAACAAAACTCACAGACGGGGCAAATGGAAGACATGAACAACCTGGCAACACCAAGGAGGAAGTGGTCACTATCATGGCTCTCATTGGCTGTCAGCCAATCAGTAGCTTCGACCATTCGCCTAGGCAGGTTACAAATGAGTGAATAAAATCAGATTAAAGAAATTAAAATAAAAACTAGTTTAAAAGTAGTAGACACACATTGTTATAAGTATCTCTGCTAGTATTTTTTTTTAATCTATGTATTTTTAAGCTTATAGTGTAATAAAGAGAAAGGTGTTACTGTGTTTTTTTCTATTCCATTATCATCATCATTAACGTGATCATCAGCAATACCGTTATCGGAATTCTCACTATTGGTTAATGAAGGTGTGTGGTCTCTGTAGGCCTCCTTGTCTAAACTAAAGGGCTCTATTGGCTGACAGAGGCTCCAATAGAAGGAGGGAGAGAGGACCGTTGGCCGTTCATCTCTTCCTGTCTACACTTCTTGTATTCATTGTACAGCACAATCCACTTTGTTTTCAGCTGGCAGGGTGATGTGAGGAGAAGGACTGGTGCGAGCTGTGTTCTTCCTCTGAAATCCCTCGTTTCCTCTTCCTCCCTCCCTCTCCCTGTCTCTAGTCCTAGTCTGCCTCTTGTGGGAAACGGTGGGAGTTGATTAGTGACAAATAAGTAACCCATTCCTCTTTTTCCTACGTTATCGGCGCGCCTCATCTTTCCCCTTCCCTTCGCCCTCCTCACTCACTCTCTCGTTTTTCGTTTTTTTTCTTCTTCAGCAGGACACCTCCATCGTTTGGGAGGGGCTCGGCGGCATCTGGCCGCCCTGCGAGCCCTGGGACAGGGTGCGGGAGCGAGAGCGGGACCCATCCATGGAGTAGGAGGAGGAGAGGGAGGTGGTGCGGGAGCGGGACAGGCGGGTCATGCAAGATGAAGCCACTGTGGAGAGATGGGTGGAAAGAAATCGATTTAAACATTAGAAATCAATGGAAACAATGTGCAACATCTAAAAAAAAACAAAGATGGCGTTATTATTATTGTTGACAAACCCTAAAAAAAAAGACCAAGTGAACTTACTGTAGCCCATTCCTTGGATGAAATACTTGAAAGCCTCAGTCAGTTTTGCAGGCTGCAAACCCCAAGAACAGAAACGGTTCAATCAGTACGCTCAGCAGTTATTTCGGGGTGCATGAATTAGAGTGAGAGCATGTTGTTCTCTGCTGAAGGCCAACCTGCTGGTGGCTGATTCAACAGGTATGTTTAAACGAGACAATCTTGCCCCCTTTCAGCTTCAACGTCCACGATTTAGAGTATCAGAAAGAGGCGGTTACTGTCGTTACCTGGGTCAGCTGAGGGAGACCACCAGCATCGGCCATCTGTGGAGGACGGAGAGAAGGAGCGTGTAAGAATCAATGACAGTATGAAGTGTAAGCGATTAGAGAGAAGGGAGAAAATCAGATCTAAAAAGAAAGAATTCCGGTTTTGTTACCTTTAGGAATGAAGTTGTTGTTGGGTCCATTTTGCTGTTGCACTCCACCTAGTGGTCACAGCAGGGGAACAACAGTAAACCTCTGCCATCAAACTCTTCCTGTTGATATGAATCTGATAATATAAGAACACTTGAAACCAAGTCACTCAGGTTCCCACGAGGAAACATCTGAGACACAAACACTCACGGCAGCTTCCTCATATGGAGCCTGGTCGCCCACCACCAACATCACTGGACACCTGAGGAGGACAGACGGATGGGAAGGGTGGCATTGAGAGATTTCAGAGGTTTATATAGATGATTATAAATGAAGTATAAAGATAGATGCTTGCAGAGAGAGAGGATTTACTTGAAGGAGTTGTTGCGGTCAATGTTCAAGTCTCTGCGGCTGGAGGGAAAGGAAGAGGACATTATGCCGCCGTTGCTTTGATGCAGAGTATATCTGCGTCTGTGACGTCGGCGGCTGTGCTCACCTGTTGTAAGTCTTCCAGAAGAGCTCCATGTTGACCAGATTAGAGGCTTTGGAGATGCGCTCTCTGTGAGACTGCACTAGGTTTGTGTTTGATGACATCTCCTCCTGCAAGAGAAGAACAACCGTTTGTTCGACCAATCACAACAATCACCGAGTTATTGGCGATTTGTTTTGGAAATGCATTTTGCAGATACACTTCAATGAGACATTAATGTCTTCGTACCTGACTGAAAAGGTGGGACAGGATCTGCTCTGTGGGGGAGGACGTCACGGAGCTGAGCTACAGAGGGAGAGGAGGAGGAATCAGCAG
>CM051710.1:13729483-13861983 GCA_028022725.1 Lycodopsis pacificus | reverse complement strand
ATTAAAACCAAAACAATTAGCTTAAAGATGCTAAAATATGAAGCGGAACTTCATAGTCGGGTGATAATCGCCTTTCACATGAAACATGGTCATTGATTAACCATTAATAATAATAATTTAGAGTAGCTCCAAACCATTAATTGTCTAGCAAATTATAATTGTTGATAGCTAATAAATCAATTAACTATTTACTCCTGCATTAGTATAGAATATGCATGGTCTGTTATCACATGACCTCTTTATGGCGAATGAGCCTGAATTACTGCATGAAATGGGAAATGACATTTATTGCTCGTGCTCTCATTTGTTAAATCAACTCGATAGACTTTAACAGTGTGTTACACAGTGAACACATAATCATTCATTTAGTTTTAAGCTGTAAGTCGGCCTGACTCCCTCCATCGTCCATCTTTCTTCATCCCTGCCTCCGCCCCTCTGAGTCATGTGCTGTAGAGCGTGTAACAACCGCTAAACTGCACAGGAGGCACCGTCTGTCGCCATGGAAAGAGAAACAAAACAGGGAGATGGAGAGAAAAGGGCAGATTTGCATGCAGCGCAAGAAGAGAAGAAGAGAATGTGTTGGCTGAGAAAAGGAGAAAAAATGAAATGCCTCTTCTCTACATTTCAGCTGTCAGAAAGCAGTTGTTCGGCTCATCTGAAGCACTGAACAGGTTCTCCACGTCTCCGATATCAAGTTCCATCGCACAACTGCTCCAGCCTCATTAATCCATGCTGGTTTTAAGCACGTCCATAACCATGCAGAGAAATGGCATTGCAGTTGCCGTCTCGTTCTAAGATGCCATAATCTGTTTCCCATCAGACCCTCCCCTCATCCTCATCCTCAGCCTCATCCCTCATCCTCAGCCTCAGCCTCATCCTCATCCTCATCCTCATCCTCAGCCTCAGCCTCATCCTCAGCCTCATCCTCAGCCTCATCCTCAGCCTCAGCCTCATCCTCAGCCTCATGCCTCATCCTCAGCCTCAGCCTCAGCCTCAGCCTCATCCTCAGCCTCAGCCTCATCCTCATCCTCAGCCTCATGCCTCATGCCTCATCCTCAGCCTCAGCCTCATCCTCAGCCTCATCCTCATGCTCAGCCTCATCCTCAGCCTCAGCCTCATCCTCATCCCTCAGCCTCATCCTCATGCCTCATCCTCATGCCTCATCCCTCAGCCTCAGCCTCAGCCTCATCCTCAGCCTCATCCTCAGCCTCATCCTCAGCCTCATCCTCATCCTCATGCCTCATCCTCATCCTCAGCCTCAGCCTCAGCCTCATCCTCAGCCTCATGCCTCATCCTCAGCCTCATCCTCAGCCTCAGCCTCATCCTCATGCTCAGCCTCAGCCTCATCCTCATCCTCATGCTCAGCCTCAGCCTCATCCTCAGCCTCATCCTCAGCCTCATCCTCAGCCTCAGCCTCAGCCTCATCCTCAGCCTCAGCCTCATGCTCAGCCTCACCCTCATGCCTCATCCTCAGCCTCATCCCTCATCCTCAGCCTCATCCCTCATCCTCAGCCTCATCCTCATCCTCATCCTCATGCCTCATCCTCATCCCTCAGCCTCATCCTCATTCCTCAGCCTCATCCTCATTCCTCAGCCTCATCCTCAGCCTCATGCCTCATCCTCATCCTCTTCCTCAGCCTCAGCCTCATCCTCATCCTCAGCCTCATGCTCAGCCTCACCCTCATGCCTCATCCTCAGCCTCATCCTCAGCCTCAGCCTCATCCTCATCCTCAGCCTCATGCTCAGCCTCACCCTCATGCCTCATCCTCATCCCTCAGCCTCAGCCTCATGCCTCATCCTCATGCCTCATCCTCAGCCTCACCCTCAGCCTCATCCTCTTCCTCTTCCTCTTCCTCAGCCTCAGCCTCATCCTCAGCCTCAGCCTCAGCCTCAGCCTCATCCTCAGCCTCATCCTCAGCCTCATCCTCAGCCTCAGCCTCAGCCTCATCCTCAGCCTCATCCTCAGCCTCATCCTCAGCCTCAGCCTCATCCTCATGCCTCAGCCTCAGCCTCCGCTCTCCTTTCCTGTCACGCTGACTCCGTCTCTGCATCCTTCGATGCAAAGCGATGTGACCACACGGCGGCTCTGGGTTCGGCTCTGGTGAAGATGATTTTAGAGCGACGCAAGTGTTTACTGTACACTGCGCCGACACTAAGAGTTTATAAACTCTAATGAACTGCTTTTTGATGGTGAGTAAATCATTTATTGATGCTTCATAGATCATAACAGACCACGACTTTTAGTAAAGCTATGGGCTGTCCCCAACCAAATAAATGTATGATTTTGTCGATCATCGTGTTGAGATTGTCGATCTGTGAAACTGTAAAAAAGAACACAAAAGCACCACTTTCAATTTTGTGTTCATCATAGAAGCCTCATCATGAAAAAAAGGCAAAAAAAGCACTAATTGACGAAAGGAAAGTTGCCAAAATGTGATGACCCTTCCTCCAGAAAACATGAGATGACATCCTACTAAAATAGAACATTTGATTTCCTTATAGCTGCAGAGATTTGCTCTCAGTCAGCACTATTTCATCCTGATCCCTGCACGCTGCCTTTGGTTTGTAACGCACTAGAATCTACCACACTACAGTGAACAAGAAGAAACAGCTCTCAGACCAGCCAGAAATAAAAGGGCTCCGACTTCAAACAGCGCCTGTTTGACTTTAATCGAGCACTCGATCGTTGTTCAGAGCTGATGTAACAGGCTGCTGTCGAACAGGAAAACTCTCCATCTGCCCTCTTCCTCTTCCTCTTAATCTCACAGCTCTGCACTTGTCCTCGTCTCCCTCCGCTCATCTTTTGTCACGCCGCTGACTTCTCCGTCTCTCACTGCGGGTCTTTGTCTCATTCACTGCCATCCTCTCTCCGTCTCCACCGCTGTCTTTTTCTCCACCCGACAGCGAGTGAAAAGGGGAAAAAATGGGCAAACAGTTCCATTTCCTCTCTCGCTTTAGCTGCCACCGGTGTTTGAACTAAGAGAGGCACACACACACACACACACACACACACACACACACACACACACACACACACACACACACACAGTGTGCTGAACTAGGGCAGCGAGCGTTAAGGTCACCTATATTGAGAATGTAGGCCGAAGGCTGAAACGCTAAAAGGTCAAACCCGTGGCATCCGGGCCAGGCTGCTTCAGTGTGCGGAGGCTTCGATGTCGACATGTTCAAGGCCGCGTAACATGAGAGTGTGATGGACTCCCTCACAGTCTATGACATCACTTCCTTTCAGCTGCTTGGGGGTCAGTGGGCTACAGCGTTTGTCATGTAGACAGCGTCTGAACGGTTGAGGAAGCTCAATCTGCTCGTATCATATACTCTGTTTACATGCACAACACTTAGTGTCTGCAGGATAACGTGTTTACGCCGTAATTTGTTTATATCCTACAGCACATCATTGCTCTTATTGCTGCGTGTGCTTCCGTTTCTTATTGAATTACTGCTGCGAGGACCTCATTTGGAGATCAATAAGGATTAATTAGATCTTAAAAAAGACTTAGAAGATGCTGATCATGTTTCAGGGTGATGCTGTGTGTGATTTAAAGCAAATGGTATTGTGTTTTGTACGAGTAATAAGTTGATTAAGTCTTTGGGGGCAAATTAAATTTATGGTTTGAAATGCCAATAAGAAACAAACCTCACTTTATCGCTCAGCGAGTCGTGGCTCATAGAAGCTCACAGCGACAAATGCTGCTGTGCATCCACTCTCATGCAGTCAGTTTCAACATCAGGATTGTTTTTTTTTGGGGGGGGGGGGGGGGTTCTGTTGCCAAGTCTGCTGGACAAAATACAGTCAGAGAGAGAGAGAGAGAGAGAGAGAGAGAGAGAGAGAGAGAGAGAGAGAGAGAGAGAGAGAGAGAGAGAGAGAGAAAAATGAGCGACAAATGCCTGGAGAGAAAAGAGGAACATCAGCCACCATGGAGCCCCAAAGAGGAGCCAAAGCTCCCCTTGTCTCCTCTCTTAGCTACCCCCCCCTCCCTCCCTCCCTCCCCCCTTAAATCTCCTGTGCTGCTTCCCACGGCGTTGGATGTGCATACGTGGATCACCTCATTGCAAGCAAAAAAAAAAAAAGACACAAATGAAAGAGAAGCTTGTTTTCTCTCTCTCCGTCTCTCAGCAAATCACTTTGGCCTCTTGTCTCCACAAATCCTCGGCCGTCCATCACTCGGCGGCTCGGCTCAGTTCTTCCTCTCATTTTCAGGCCGCCTGTTATTCCCTACACCGTGATCTCACCTCCACTCAGACATCCCGTCTCTCTCCGCCCGCCTCGAAAGGTGAGCGTGACGAAAGGTTATTCGCTAAAAGAGCAGACGATCCATCGCATCATTATGAATCCCGTGACTGATCCTCAGCCATTTATTAAAGTTGCTTCCATTTTCCAAAGGGGAATACGAACTTAACTTTAGCTTCCACTAAAGAGGGAACAGCGTTTCCACCTTAAAGGCCGCCTCACCTGAAGTGAGCCTGAGCTAAAGATGCTGTTAGCTTCGGGGCTAAACTCCTTCACTTAAATCAGCAGGTGGCAAGTCACAGGAACTTGCCGTTGCAGGATTTATTCATCCACCAATACATTGTACTCACAACCGCCACGTCCACAGCTGTCACATTCCTGCTGACTTCTTACTCGCCGCCACACACAAGCTGCCTCTCGCGCACACTCACACTCGCTAATGTTTAGCACACAACCTACGCACTTCCTTATAGGAGGTTGCTACTCGTATGGCATCATTTCCCAATGCTTAGGTTAAGCGGGGAGTCAATTAGGCCCGGCAGCAACCCTGTAATGTAATGTAGTAGAATGTTGTAAAGAAGCTGTCGGCTTAAATTGCCAACGGTGGTACATAACCAGCGCTGATTGGGCTTTTTGAATTAGGGTCGAACATTTCTTGTATAGGCTAAAGGATATCATGGCCGCGCCACCGAGCTCGAGTTGACAACTCATTTGAATAATAACAGCCAAATGCCAGTCCTCAAATGCCAACCGTCGTCAGGGGAAGTCAGCACCCGGAGGCTTGTTGAGTCCACCATTATTTCCAAAAGTCGGTTCATTCTGTGTTGTAAAATGTGCCCGACAGCTGCAGCAGCATCCTGGTTGTATGGTACTGCAGTGAAGGATTTCATTGCAGATTGCAGTTTAAAGACGTGTGATTCAAAGCCATACGATAATCGAACTGAAATAATATTTAATAATGGCAATCATTTCTTAATGTGCAGCACAAACATGACCTTCCAGGAAGTCTATAGCACATAGAACAGAAGCACACAGAGTCTGGATGATAATGAACAAGCATGCGTTTAGTTCCCTGTTCTCTCCGTTTATCTGTGAAATTCAGAATTCCCCTTTCCCTTCAGCGACATCGGCCACTGACGGGCTTTGTGTTCGTTCGCTCAATAGCTGTGAGAGAGAGAGAGCATCGGAGTGAAGCCGGTAATCACCTTGACTAATTATGTGAACGTACAAAAGACAGCGGCTGACGTTGCTCAGGTCACATCTATAGTTTACTCAGCTACATGCACAAAACACACTGGAAGGCCTGAAAGAGGCTCGGAATCAATCGTTCCGATTCTAAACCCATGAGCACACGATCTCACACTCACACACACACTTTCAAGCTAGGGTCAATTCATATGTTGGAGCCCATTGGCTAAGTGCTGATAGAGATAAACGGCTCGGTGATTGGGAGCTGATTGCAGCTGCAGCCAAATATAAAAACAGCTTTTCTCCGGGCAGAAATTCCCCAAGAACACTTGAATGAAACATAACAACCTGCACATGTGCAGCGCTGCCTCCAGTGGTTTCTTGTATTTAGAGCGTAAAGTTACAGTCAGCTGACTGTATTTACTCTAGAAAGAGTTCTGTGACACACTCTCTCTCACCAGCGGCTCAGCTACAGCTCAGCAGGTCTTCCACACCGAACCTGCATCATGCTGCAACATTAACTGCAGCTACGGGTCCTTGTTTCCTCCGTCTCTATGATCAAACTGATCAGAGCTGCAGGTTATGGGAGGAACATGTCATGCTGCTTCATTGAAGACATTACGAGACGAGTTCCTCCGTCATTCAGGAAGCCGCTGCTTAAATGACGTCAAACTGTTTGCTGTTCCGGCCTCAGATTTGAACAGCTAATGAATGGGGATTACAGTGTTGGTGGTCCGGTTCATGGAGGTAAATGAAATGCTGATGAATGAATAATAGATTATGTGTACAGACTCAAAGGCTGAAGGGAGTCGAAGTGTCTGCTCCTCGCCGGTACAGGGTCTGACTGTGCACAGAGCTCAGAGCAGATAAGAAGCTATGTGCACCGAACGATTATGAGCCATGATCGCCCAATTGCTTCGATCGCTGTCGAGTTATTAAAAGGCTAATTTGATTAAGTTGTGTATAAACGTGGGGCCTCCATGTTGGTTTGCTAGGACGACCAAACACAGGAAATATCATTGATCCACTGAAACTTGCGTCAATATGCTCGGCTCCCCTCTTCCTGAGTAGGACGTCTGTTTTCAGATCAATCATTGAGTTCGTGTTAAACGGGTGTCTGATGAACTATTAGCTCTACAGCTGAGCCAAAGTCTTGAGTTCAATCTCTTGTCCAGATTTTGATTGTAAAATGTATAATCCTGTCAAGTTCAAGTCTGTTTTTAATGTATTTATAAAGGATCTTCTGCTTGTATTTAATTTATTGTCTTGTGTGAAACAGTTTGTAAGTTGTTTTTTCGATGAGCTAATCGGTGACAATGCTTGACGGATAATCAAACCGTCACGTGAACATGAATGTGTCGTTTCTGCAGCATTTGCTCCAGCTGTGTTCCTGTTGTTACATATTTATGCACCGCTGGAATGCGGGCGTTTCTTTTCCCGTGGACGTCCGTCACGGCTGCAGCCGCCGCTGCTGCTCGCAGACCTGTGGCACAAACGCAGACGACCTCCTCGGTGTAAAAAACACTTCACATGGGGGGGGGGGGCCAACGTTACCCCGCCTACATGTTATTTATGCTCATTTTTCTGCCCCGCTCAGCTCTTCCTCTGCCTGTGGATCTATTGACAAACACAGCTGATTATGTAACTGTGCGCCGTGGAATGCCAACGGAACACACACACACACACACACACACACACACACACACACACACACACACACACACACACACACACACACACACACACACACACACACACACACACACACACACACACACACACACACACACAGTGAACCGTCACATCTGACAGCACCAGACTGGATGCACATTTCAGGTCGCTTCAAGTCAAAATCACAGTGCCAGAGTGTAACATTTGCACTACACAGTTGAGTTGTAGTTCAAAAAAACAACCCTAAATCTGAAACCTGAGAAATATGAATGGAGTTGGGGCAGAGCGTTGGTCTATAAATAGGGTGTTGTGAAGGCCTGTTGGGTCTCGTGGGAACAGACAGGGCACTCTGTTATCTGGCCTCCAGCCATCGGGCAAAAGACTGAGCAGTCGCCCCGCACACACACACACACACACACACACACACACACACACACACACACACACACACACACACACTAGATGCCTCGCAAGGAAGACTGCTGTAATCTCCTACACCTACACAGTATAAAATCCATACGCTCTGACCTAGATGCTGTTACGCTCTAGTACACCTACACAGAATATAGAAATAAATAAAAAATCCATGTTTTTATGAACACCCAGACTAATATTCTACTATACGCTACAACTGGCCAACACTGATGATAACAATTCAGATAAGAAAACACGTAGAAATGTGGTTCAGGTTCAGGGTTTTTTCAGGCTAGACTGATCAACGCTGCTCTACGTCTGTCATCAGCTAATGTGCTGCTTCTCACTGTACAGACAGTAACAAAACATCTGAGCTCATGCTACAAAGACCTGCTCGAGATCACACCGCTGGCAAACAGTCACATCAAACTCTTCAGTAATAATTTACAGGATTTGTTCTTCTATGAACAATTAATGACATACAAAACACATGCGTCGTGGTGGATATTTGAATGGCCCTGCACCAGATCTGACTTCTTTTTCGTTCTGTGAGAGCAACCAAACGGAGTGAAATTCCCTTCACGCAACCAAAGGCTGCAGGTCTGAGTGGGAAAGCACATTGCAGCTGCTCGGTGGGCTTTGGTTTCCATCCAAACGGTTTGTTTTTCAGTCGCCCGCGAGCACAAATTCCAATGTTTGTTCTGCGCTCGCGATGGTCTCTCGTGTCACGTTAGCCGGGTTTTAACACACTGAGCTGGATCTACTGTCAACAGACAGAAATCAATGCTTCTGTTGGCGTCAACAGAGGGAAGTGCAACATGCGGCTTTAGTTACAGTAGCTGCACTCAGACGGGCCAAACGGGTACATACAACTCACCAATGCATCTAGATATGTTGGTGTAACTATGCAGCTTTAAAAGACTGAACTAAATCATCACTCTCCTTTCTTTTAGCTCCGTTTTGGTCTCCACCAACTTTTGAGAAAAACATCTGGCTCTTCAGACTTTTTCACTGAAATGAGCTCACTGGAAACAAGGTTGATTAGA
Source organism: Lycodopsis pacificus (assembly GCA_028022725.1). Classification (NCBI taxonomy): domain Eukaryota; kingdom Metazoa; phylum Chordata; class Actinopteri; order Perciformes; family Zoarcidae; genus Lycodopsis; species Lycodopsis pacificus. The sequence goes on along the minus strand of CM051710.1, from coordinate 13,853,415 downwards.
GCGAAGCTTGTGGGCCAGAAGACATTAAAGTGCCGCATTGCGTTGAGGGGAATTAAAGCCTTTTTTAAATGATTGGTTATGTTTAGGCAACAATACTTGGTTAAAGGGACAGTTCAACCCAAAATCAAAAATACATACAACAACCACCTTTAACGGACTTTGTTACATAACCAGCGTCTACTTTTGGACACTAACAGAGGACTCCTGGGTGAAAGTCCTGTGTTTGTTTGAGCCACCTACCATCCCTCCCATTAGCCTTTACTGGACTTTCCTGCAAGTAATACCTACCGAATGCAAAAAGGTCCACATTCAACGTATCCGTGTTGTTCTTTTCTTGGTGGCTGGGCTATTACACATGGTCGTTTGTTCCAAATCTAAAATAAAAACCTTCATTATCACAGCTTTCAGACTGCCCTTTATCCTCCGATTTGTTTCTTCCAGCGGCAAACTAAAGTGGCTATCAGCTCTCCTCTGGAATACATGAGCAGCGGTCCTCAAACTGAGCAGTAAACAAAACTCTGAAGAGGCAATTACGCCCACTGACACGAGCATCAGCTCCGTAGCACCATCAGCACTGAAACACCATCACACACCTTCACAGAGTCCGCTCAACGCAACAGTCCTTCACATCTCATCAGCGGCTCGCAGCGCTCGTGTCACAACGCTGACAGATCCGCAGGAGCTCAACAGCTGGCGAGATCGTTTCAGCGTCAACACCTCAACAGAGGGACAAAGACTATTCCTGAGCAGTCCTGGGTGACAACAGCACCTCCAAATATAGCTGTTTACTGGCCTAGTTTGCTGCATAGCCACACATTCATCCACCTGTCAACAGTGTTATCGGTGTTTTATAATTCACAGCAGCTCTCCGACCTTAAAGCCACGCAGTCTAAGCTGGTGCAACATAGAACATGTGCTCAGTTTGTCATTGCTGCTCATTTAAAGTCAGGAAATGAACTCCATCGTCAGTACTTTTATATAATTCACAGTTTTATTGGAAGTGATGACTCACAATTTGGAAAGATAAATCATGATATGCTTCTATTCCATGTCAATAATCTTGAGGTGCTGTCGAACTCTCCAGATGTGACTCCACTTCTTCCAACATTGAAGAAACAAACTGTGACTTGAACTTGAATCCCTCGTTAGACGTGCGAGCTGTCTTCTTTCCCTGCAACTCAACCCTGATGGATCAGCAAACACTGCGGGAGTAAATGTTAATATTGGCAGAGTCAACAGGCCAGGTGACAGACTCAATACGCTCGAGTAACTTCCCCCTCACACAGGAAGTGCTTTTGCGCCTGGTGGCAGACGGAGCACATATGCAATGTTTAATATTTACAGCACTTCTGGTAGAAGCTGTCCAGTTGCCATTTCCATCACTTTGGACTTTTGTCACATGATTTAAAAAAAGAAAATAATGTGCAGGGACCCCTGTGAACCTTTGAGTCAGATCTGCCTGGAGGTCAAGAGGTCAAGCTGTCACTGACAATCCAAATGAACACAGACCAACGATGGTACGAGACTGTGACGAGGTTACGTCGGTCAATAGTCAGTGTGCGGAGACAAAGAAACATGGCAATCCGCATCTATAGCTATTACAATAACAAACAAAAACAAAGGTGAAATGCATCATCAAGTCATGGATGTTTCCGTTTTCAAGCTTAATCTGGGGGAGAGTGAAGCGCCACGGTTTTATGATGTCAACAAGTTGATGTTGGATTATTAGTCTGGCCAGAACGTGGCATCAGACCACGCGGGGGGGGGGGGGGACTGTTCCAGCTGAAGGGTTTATTTTTTGATCCCGACAGACGCACATGGAAAGCTCCACGGATCACCGTGACACGTCAACGTGACGGCGTCCTCGCTACAACAACATTTGGCAGTTACAGTTGATGTGGACGTCATGAATAAGTCCACAAATCACCTATTTGGACCGTATACCGAGCCTTAACATGAGTTTTAACATCATAATGTTGATATTGTTGTGTTTTGTGTGGATTAATAAGTCAATAAAATGCCAAAATTTAGTCTGATCAACAGTACAAACTAATTACGTGAAACAAGCAGCATTCAGTCTCATATTTGCTTCATCTTGAGAACATCACATCACTAAATCCACATGAACAACCGGCGTCTTAAACAAGATCGGTTCTGCAGCTCAACATCTGGGGGAAGTAATCAAATTAAAATCAAAAAACATCACAGCAGAATAAATTGTTCTTCTGACCCATGATTTGCAATTCATTAGTGTGGGAATTTAAGTAATCTAAGAAAAAGCATGGCTAAAAATGTCAAAAGATATATTTTAAGTAATTAAATCGTGCAGTCAGTGTTCTTCTTAAGTGCAGCCTAATACAGAGCAATGCACTGTAAGTCAATGTGGTCATTAAGAGGGTTGTATTATTCATTTGTTAATGTGTAAGCGGGGGTTTAATGCTGTAGCTGGTCCTTGTGGTGCTATTTCAATACACAGCCGGGTGGTTTAGACCAGCACCTGTTTAACTGGTGTAGTGGTCTCGCTGTGCAGATACTTCTGGTTCTATCTGCTGAGGTTTTTAAATATCTGCCTCCATCAATAGGGCTGAATTGGATTAGGTTGGTGCTGCACAGGGCATTGAAAGAGACATTGGCAAGACAAATGAAGGTTTATTTATAGGAACTACTTTCTCCCAAGAAATAGTCCCGAAGAAAACAGTCCACAGTGAGTGAGTAAACATGCCATGCTTGATTTTCAAACACCGTTCTTCAGTGTTTTGAGCAGCACAAATTACATTCATCCTGATTGTACGGCTTAAATCTCAGCGGCACACATCTCAAACCCACAGTCGATAAAACCCAAACTATGTGCACGTGGGAACTGAGACCTGGGTGAACTGACCCTTTAATATCCAACTAAAAACAGTATTCTTTCAATGCGTGACCACTCATTCAGATATGAAACTGAGTCTTTATTTGAAATAAACATCTTCAAAATGATGGACACAGAGCTGCTGGTAACACCGCACCCAGCAGCATTTCCAACAAAGAAACAGAATCAGTACTCTGTGTGTGTGTGTGTGTGTGTGTGTGTGCGTTTCTATATCAACACAGTCTATCATTTCTGACATAGCTCGTGGGGAGCCCGCGTCCTCGTGCGCGTGCATTTGTACATCTATAAATGCACAATCCTGGAACAATGTCTACTTCAGACACAGGTCTCTCTTTGTGTGTGTCTGCGCACGCGCGCGCGCGCGTTATCAGCAGGGGCTCCACTTCACTCAAAGAGCAGAGGCCAAAAGAGTCTCCGAATGCGGTATGACTCACAGAATGTGCGCGCGAGCTTTTTGCTGGAGTGCGTGCGTGCGTGCGTGCAGCTTGCGGCACAGTGAAAAGCTGTCTGTAGAGCTGCGTGTAGACAGAATGTGTGTGCGTGTGTCCTTGGTCTGGCACGACACACTGAAGCAAAAACATTTCCCCTCGCGCGCCAGGCTATAAAATACTCCATAAGGGAGACTCTTACGAAACCAATGTTTTCAGGGCTTTGCTGCATAATTATTTTTAATCTCTTCTGTCTATTTCTATTTATCCGAGCCAGCACAGAGCCAGTGAACACACACACGAGAAGGGACACACCTCCATTTGACATTGACACACTTAACTCCCCCCCCACCCCTTCCCCGGCGCGCCAAGAGCCACAGCACCCCCTCTCGACCCTCCCCCTCCCCCTCTCTCTCAGGCCATGTCCAAACTAACCACGACCTCCTCTGAGAAGAAGAGACAAACCCAAACCTTTATTTCACCATGAAATCTCCACGGCTGCAGCTCGGTGTAGGGACACCCGTTCACAAAACACCACAAAAGAAGAGCTGCGACGATGCTGCTGGCTGGAAGACCAGGAGGGGGTGCACGGTGGGGGGGGGGGGGGGTCAGGTTCATGCAGGACTCAAGCCCGTGCGACAACAGGATGTCAATATTGTCCTATATTCTGTCTGCAGGCCAGTGAGCTGTCACGCCTGGGTCTGCTATTTGAGAGGAGGGGGGGGGAGGGAACAAAGAGCCGCTGGCTATGCCACATGTGCGCGTCAACAACACGCACATCTCACTATCGCACAAACACTCTCAAGCTCCCGTGCGTGCACAAATATAATTGAACTATTTGGTGCTCGCAAACTCATTTAAATAGCAATGCATTGCAGAGGGGACTGTGTGCGTGCGTGTGCGTGCGCGTGTTGCAGGTAGGCGGACCGAGCGACGTGCTCCTGGATTCAATCAAGGAGGAAAACACGGCGGGCGCTGATTGCTTTGTCGTCGGTTTGCATAAAGCAACGTTAAACAGGTTGGCTCCACGCTGCATGCATGCACATTCAAACACGCCCCCCCCCCCAAGGAAGAGAGAACAAAATACACATTCATTTGTTCTCGTTTTATTGCCTTGTTGCACGACTGTTGAATGAACAATGACAAATCTGCACAGGCTACTCCCTGACTTTCTCCTGGAGAACGTGGAGAGCTCCACACTTTGGGGAAGAAGAAAATAAACAAAAACAATCCCAGCCCGATTATTCTGTTGGAATAAAAACGGGACAAACTCACCTTTTATGTCAGCAGATGGGAAACAAACAAAAATCTTCAAACGAAAGCAGGTACTTCTAAAAAAATTAACTATGGCAAGTCTCGTTGTCCACTTGCGCAATGTCTTTCTTGCTCTTTCCAGCCGGTTCCTCTGATTTTAGCGCAAATCTCTTCTTTCACTTTTTTTCCTCCACCTCCTTTTATTTTCCGCAGTTCTTTCTTCCTCCGTTTCCCCCCAGTGTTGATGTTTTTTTCTCTCCAGCAGGAGGAAAAATATACGGAGCGGTCAATCAGAAAAGGCAAGACGTAGCGATGGTGTGTTTTAGGGGTGGTGGGGAATAAATCCGCAATAAATCCAAGTAAACTATTTAAATTGAAACCCAAATCAGTGCGCGGTTATACTTCATGCACCTTGTGACAGCTCCGGTTTGGACCCGACTAAATGATGACGCGGTATCGGGACAAAAGAGCTTGTTTATCTCTCTGGCTCCCCCTACACTTAGGATCCACATTGGTACGGTCCACCCTTGTTGAGCTTGTGGAACTGCGCCGAACGCTCGAGCAATCCCGTGCACGAGCCAGCAGGTAAATAAACACACCTGGAGTCAAAGCGCGGTCATGAAGGGGGGGGTCTGGTGTCGACTTTCATGAGTCCAGCAGCGTGATCACAGTCCTGGAGAGGTCTGGTGGTCCGAACCTTGGCTCGATCTCCCCCAGAGGGTCACTCAAGGGGGGTTGAAGGTCTCCATGTCCCCTGGGGGACGGAGCTTTACGCCTCTGGTGACTCTGAACAGTGCCTTACATACACCATGAGATTCACTTTCACAGCTCCATGTGGGGAAAGCAGGAGCAAGACAATACAGTGGAATACAAATCCATATCCTTAGGAAGAAAAACGGATTAATGAATGTGCAATGACTGCATTTTTACCAAATTCAATACATTAAATTTCACTAACTGAATCATTCTTATACTATAAATGTACCCCATTGACTATACATCCATATTACATTCAGTGGCAGCAGTAGATCACACCCAGCGTCATGCACAGTGTAGTCATTTGACTAAACACAACTTCATTTAAGAATGGGCAGCATGTGAGCACATAAACCATAATAATACCAGTTTAACAATTGGATTTTGACTCAGATGCAATATTAGGTCACAATGCAGGACCTCTCTTCCTTAATGTTGTACTTTAGTTTATGGAATTAACAATTAATCAAATCACCAAACAGCAAAAGTTCCTTTTTGCCAAGATTTAAACATTGCGTTGTAAAGTGGACTGCACATAAAATAAGGATTTATTAAAGAAATAGACTGAATTCATCAAAAGTGTGATACTATGATCATTATCTTGCACGTTAAATACATATCAAAGCTGCTTTTACTTAACGAGACTGTAAATAATCGGTGAATCGTATTTGAGTGTAATGCTCAACTCGCTCTCCCACTTTGGCTGAAGTTGAAGGAGCTTTGAGCCGGAGCACTTAGTCTTTGTGCTTATACTTAAACCTGGATTAACAGGTGATGAAAGGTTCATGTGATGCACCGTTTATACACAGGACGTCTAAGATAACGTACAAAGAGACGCAAGGAACATATAAACAAGCTAAGTATAGACATTTTATACATAGAAGAGCTTCTTCTCCTCTCGTTTCCATGTCTCTTTCTTTCCTCCCCTTGAACTACAATTTGCATAATTTGGTTTTCTTAAATACATATTGAGGTTTTTTTTTGGACTGTACTCCAAACCCAGAGCAGAGCTGCTGAGAAGCAGCACATCACTCATCAGCTGGTTACATAAGTCAGGTCATAGTTTCCCCAAGTCTCTCTCTCACACACACACACACACACACACACACACACACACACACACACACACACACACACACACACACACACACACACACACTCTCATTGGTTTTGCCATTAGATGACCACACAGAGTGGAAAAAGACAACGATATTAGTGAAATAATCCTTTCCGTATTCCTAATGAAGCGGTGATTATAGCTGCATTTAATCCGACTAAGCATTAGAATACTATTTGAACTATTGCCGTTCCAGATTTTCCAGGCAGCAAACTTTTTTTTTTTGCGGAAAATAATCCAGTTTTTGGAGCATTTGGCAGGAAAACTCACTCAAAGTGTTATCCGCGTCATAGTTGGCGGTTGGAGATGTCCCCGGGGCCCGAAATGAACCACCTTACATAATGATCCTCTGCCATGCTGCGAATGAGCCAGACTATATGAATTCAGTCCAAATCAACACAAACGGTTCTTCGCTGGATTTAAAAAAAAAAACCCCGACTTATTCTAACATGTGCTCAAACTCTTCTGGGAACAAAGAACGAGGTCAGTGGTTGAAAAAGCAACTCTCTGTCTCCTGTTGAAGTGATTCTGTTTCCTTATTACCTCCATGAACATCAGACATGGTGTGTGCGGAGGCATTCACACATATCAGAGGTCATTCCTCATCTTGACCCACCAGCTGTGCCGCCCCCGGCTGGATTTTAAAGGCTTTCGGGTGACGTAACACACCCTCTGGCGGCCGTAACCGCCCTTCTACTAATCCATTAGAATACATGTTTTCGTGACAAAAGCTTACAATTGGCAGCAGCGCTCACAACTTGAATGTCGAAAGATCGAGATCTGCCTACAAGCACCCCTAGAGCTCAATAATTCGATTGTTTAAGTACACCGACAATTTACCATTTTGTGTTTTTTTTTTCTGTGATTTTGATATGGACTCTTGGGAGACCATGCCTTTAGCTAAAAGAGATCCAAATAAACTAAATACAGGGAATGTGTTCACGTCTCAAGTGATGTGAACCGGCTAAATGCCTCCTAATGCGCCATCAACAGCTTCTTCAGCCGCATGTCTCAAAAGCTCAAGCGAGCCGCGCTGTCATCGCCGGACCGCCGAGATTCACACATGAGATATTGTGAGCGTTTGTCTTCATCCTCTGTCCTGAACTCTCCGTCACCCGAAGAACAACCTCAGACTATTAAACGCGTCCCGGGCCAAAGGCTTCTGTGTGAGAAATAACTCAGACACAGCGGGAGCCAGTGATGGAGCGCCTGCACTCTACCAAACAACAGGTCTAGAGATTTGATTAGATTCTGAGGTCATGGCAGGCCGAACGCTGGATGGAAAGTCTTCTCCCTCTCTGTTATATCAGTTATATCTACCGGTGCTGAAAGTAAAACGCCTGTGAGGATTGTTTTGGTCAGCGCTGGAACAATGACACAGAACAACCCGCCTGGAAACGCTTTTTGTTTGTTTTCGGATAAAATACGGGGCTGCTGATCTGCGGAGACGAGCCAACAGCTACACGTTGAGCAGGATGTGATATGTGTGTGTTCACTGGCACCGCATGCGATATTATATTCCATCAAAACATGAAATAACCCCACAAACAGAGAGGCTCAAGTTGCACCTGAGTCATCTGACATCAGTGTGTATTGTGAGTATAGGTTTTGCTTTTTTTGAATCACAGTTTATATCTCGTTTGGTCTTTTGATACCGCCCACTCGGCCATTATAATCAAGTTCAGCACAGCCTGTGAGGTGTAATCCACTATAGTGCCATTAGAAAGATGAGATTTGAGCTTAATCACGACTGAACCTCGGGGACATGGAGCCATGGGAGGCTCAGGTAGCCGGTCATGTAATCAACCTGCAGGGCAGGGAAGCAGGATCCGGCACATCCTCAGCATCAGCACAAAACCAGCAGCGGGGGTCTGGAATGAATTCCAAGTTTGAACAATTGTATCAGCTCATTTACTGCTCAGTCACTCTCATGAGATCCTCTTTGCTCCCAGTTCAGGATTTTTAGAAATACTCAGCTCCAGAGCAATTACTATTGACTCTATTTCTGCCACTTAAAGGCCCGAGAAACGAGCTATAAACGCTGTTTGTCACATTTTAAGTTGATAGTTGGAAGATAGTTGCCTTTTTACACATCCAGCAAATACAGAGCAGCATTCGCATTCACTTAGAGACGTGTTACTGGCCACCAGGCGAAGGTTCGTCAGATATTCACTCTCCTTTTTCGCTCTGTTTTGGTCTCCACCAACTCCTGAGAGAGACGTCTGCTTCTTTAGCGGCTAATTGTTCCGATGTGTTCACCAGGTAGTCGCTAACTTTCATCTGTCGGCCGTTTGCTGCTGGGCAGGTAATGTACGGTGAGTTTTTAAAGAGTGGTTGGAGTAAAACAAAAAAACGGTAAAGCTTTAGAGGCCAGAAAACAAAAACAATTGACATTTCACTAAGTCCCGCCCCCAAACACAGACTTCAGGTTGATTCAATTACTTTGAAATGTTTCACATTCTCTTTTTCACCATCGAGGCCTTTGATCCTCTGGATTTTCATCTTTCAGCGGCCCAATCAAACGTCCGTATCCTTGTCCAGTCCCCAAAAAAAAGTCCTCGTCTCCATTGGGCTGAACCTACGGGGCCCGGAGTTTTGAACTTTCTCATCCTCCAAGTCGGCTCCTCTTCAGCGTTCCTGTTGCCTTTGTCCTCCTTTTTGCTGCTGTTGTTGCAAACAGCTCTTTGTGAATAAAGTCGCTTTGATCTGCCGGCTGGCTCCTCGTCTCTCTTCCTCCGCTCTCGACGACTTCAAGACAGACTGGATGATGTGCTGACGCTCCAGTTGGTCACTGGTGATCCCCAGGCTCCTTTTAATCACTGCAGTTGACCCCGTGACCCCATCCGCCCTCCGTAGACGTACACACACACACATACACACACACACACACACACTCTTTTACCCTCCACAGCCGCACTCCTGCAGGCAGCATTCTAGCGTTAATGCTGATTGAAGGAGAAGAAAATAAAAGTGAAAATAACAACCTTGATGCTGATGATCCAAAGCCAGTCTGGCTTTCTTACCCAAAATGATGACTCTCACTCAATGCATATAACAGCTGACACATGGCCAGGCAACGCAACGTTCTGCAGAAAGGACAGGAATAGATCTGAGGATCATGAGCGCACCATTTGTTTTATCTTCTCTTTAAGGTAATACAAAATACCTTAAGCTTTGCCAAAGGACACCTTCTTAACGGTTTTTAAATGTAACAAAAGACAGACTAACATTCTGAATGATTTTCTTCCTCTGTAGTTCTTCTGGATGCTGTTCATTGGGTGTCATCTATGACATCTCTGCGTCTCTTTCATTGTGCTTTTGCTTCACAATGCTTCTGCCCCCCCCCCCCCCCCTCTCTGCTTCTCGACCTCTCTGCAGCCCTGTAGTGCTCTTCCCTTTTATCTCCCTCCTCCTCTCTTTCACACCCTTCTCATCCCTCGCTCTCTTCCTCCTCTCACTTGGTCTCGGCCGTGACCTCTTCTATCTCCCCCTCCGTCCTCCGCCTCAGTCGCCTGCGCATCATTGGCGTCTGTTCGCTCTCAGCTTGACGTGTTTGGATGGTTACAGGCTGAGCTTTGGAGTTATGACGGCGAGTAAGCACCAGAGTCACCGTCTTCAGTGACTCATCGCACTGAAGGGCTTCTGCACAACTTCAACACGCTGACTGTGTTACGTGGACAAGAACAAAGTGCACAACATGAAGGAAAGCACGTGTTGTGATGATAACGTGGCCTTGGCTTGCAAAAGAAAAGACAACCACCTTGAGCTGAGAGGAGCTTGTTTTTGTTGCAGCCGTTGTTTCAACATCTCTTGACTTGACTTGGATGATTTGATCATGTAGGGTCTGCTTCACCTTGAAATACAATATTTTAAATGTTCTATTCCAATTCTAATGTGAACTAGACCCCTAAAAAAAAACATGTTTAAGATGACTTCTGGTTGTCTGCAAATCACCAAATCAATACGTACCGGATTAGTTTATGATTAAAGAGATAATTTGACATTTTGGCAAATTCCCTTGTTCGTTTTCTTGCAGGGAGTTGAATGAGAGGATTTGATGCCTGTGTGGTAAATATGGAGCTTACTGCAAGCAGCTGGTTAGCTTAGCTTAGCTTAGCACAAAGGGTTGAAACTGTGGGTTAACAGCTAGATTAACAGCGCTGTCCAACGGGTAACATAGCGCACCTACCTACCAACCTTTGTGCTAAGCTAAGCTAGCCGACCGGAGTGACAAAAAGCTTTTTTGTTTTTAACGACACGGCTCACACTGTATATTCATAAACGTGACCATGTGTCAGTAGGTGACTCAGCCATGATTAAAACCGCTCTCATAATGAACCTCTAGACATGTTTAGACATTAGTAAAGTTATTAGTCACATGTGTAGCCAATGACATCATTAACGGTTTGGCTACGGAGCCCGCATGCACACAGACGGCTCAGCTGGCAAGAGCTAAATGGAATGCAGCCATTATTAATGCCATTAAAGCCGTGTCCACTCTTTCACAACGACAAGGCTGTCGGGCTGCTGAAACATGCTGGAAATATCCATTCCTTCTAACACACGACCCCTGTGTTCTGAGGGTTAAATCATTTTTTAAACGGACATTTTGCCACGTTGCTCATGTCAGTGTTTGTGTTTCCAGAATTAGTTTGACGGCGTCTTGGAAATAAAGAGCGTCCCAGTGTTTCAGGCCTGGTGTGGAATGCGACTCGACGATACAATCTGTTCATCGGATGAATCGAAACTCAGAGGCACATCCATGTCGTCTCTTGAAGTTTCCTTGAAAATTGCACACGTTCTCAGTGACTAGCAGTAAAACATTACACAAGAACCACCATTGCTTAGAAGAGGTCAACTTTAACTGTTGTACCATTTCCACAAAATCCTCTCCGCTCGTCTCTCCATCTGTCAGCTGCTCCCTCCATCTGTCTCCAGCCTTCTGTGGCTGGTTGATCCACCCCTCCATCATCCATACTCCCATCATCCATCCTTCCATCATCCATACTCCCATCATCCACCCCTCCATCATCCATACTCCCATCATCCATCCTTCCATCATCCATACTCCCATCATCCATACTCCCATCATCCAGCCCTCCATCATCCACCCCTCCATCATCCATACTCCCATCATCCATACTCCCATCATCCACCCCTCCATCATCCATACTCCCATCATCCACCCCTCCATCATCCATACTCCCATCATCCATCCTTCCATCATCCATACTCCCATCATCCACCCCTCCATCATCCATACTCCCATCATCCACCCCTCCATCATCCATACTCCCATCATCCATCCTTCCATCATCCATACTCCCATCATCCACCCCTCCATCATCCATACTCCCATCATCCACCCCTCCATCATCCATACTCCCATCATCCATCCTTCCATCATCCATACTCCCATCATCCACCCCTCCATCATCCATACTCCCATCATCCACCCCTCCATCATCCATACTCCCATCATCCATCCTTCCATCATCCATACTCCCATCATCCACCCCTCCATCATCCATACTCCCATCATCCATCCTTCCATCATCCATACTCCCATCATCCATCCTTCCATCATCCATACTCCCATCATCCATCCTTCCATCATCCATACTCCCATCATCCACCCCTCCATCATCCATACTCCCATCATCCACCCCTCCATCATCCATACTCCCATCATCCACCCCTCCATCATCCATACTCCCATCATCCATCCTTCCATCATCCATACTCCCATCATCCACCCCTCCATCATCCATACTCCCATCATCCACCCCTCCATCATCCATACTCCCATCATCCATCCTTCCATCATCCACCCCTCCATCATCCATACTCCCATCATCCATCCTTCCATCATCCATACTCCCATCATCCATCATCCATACTCCCATCATCCAGCCCTCCATCATCCACCCCTCCATCATCCATACTCCCATCATCCATACTCCCATCATCCACCCCTCCATCATCCATACTCCCATCATCCATCCTTCCATCATCCATACTCCCATCATCCATACTCTCATCATCCACCCCTCCATCATCCATACTCCCATCATCCACCCCTCCATCATCCATACTCCCATCATCCACCCCTCCATCATCCATACTCCCATCATCCATCCTTCCATCATCCATACTCCCATCATCCACCCCTCCATCATCCATACTCCCATCATCCACCCCTCCATCATCCATACTCCCATCATCCACCCCTCCATCATCCATACTCCCATCATCCATCCTTCCATCATCCATACTCCCATCATCCATCCCCCTCTGCTGTTCCCCTTGTGAATCACAGCTCACCCTGAAGACTGACGTTCATTGATCATCCCTTCTTCCCTGCCAGCTCTCTGTTCTTCCCCTCGTTACCGAGAGCCACAAGGCCTCGGCAGACTACACGGGTTTCATGTATATTAATGAGGAAGCCGTGTATTGATTGCTGTTTGGTCATTTGTTATGAAACTGTGGACTAACCAGCTGATTTGTAGATTCATTTTAATTTACCCTTTTTCCTCGTCTGGCTTGAGACTGAATTGAAATGTTGAGCTCCTTTAAAAATCACCTAAACTACAAAAACAACTGATTGTATTACTTCTATTGTTGCACCTCTCTATGTTTTTTTTGCCGCATAGGATTTTAAACCGTGAAGACACTCTAGAGGCAAATACACTGCACGAGGTGAAAGGGAATTAAGATTAAGCTAATTATACCCTTGAGCGCCGGTTGCTGTGTCCAATCTGAACACACAGACGTGATACACACATTTTCATAATCAGTGCGACTTACCCTCTAAACGGGGCGTCCTCGTCTCCGATGTCCATCGCGGGAAAAACGATAAATTCGTTTAGAAATCGTAGAAAAAAAAAAACGACGCCCCTGAAACTCCAGAACTTTGTTTTCTTCAGTGTCAACGTTACCCGATGAAGTGCGTCTGTAAATGCACGCGTACATTCAAAACATGACGTGCTAATAGCTTATTCGGCATACTTTCAATTGCCGCTAAGTTGCCAAAATGTAAATAAATCTCGGCAACTAACAAGTGTTGTGGTCCACAGCTAATAAACTGACTCCACGGCACTTCCTATTTACACCTCCCAAAGCACACACACATTAATCTCACTCTATTGCACAGCTCATTTCCATTTTCTATCCCCCGCCTTTAAATGCCCCACGTGCAAACGACCCACAGCCTCGCACTGCACCTGAACGCACCACCCGTGTGGATTTTGTTTTACTGAAAGCTCGGACAGGTTCCAACTTGGAAAACATGTTTATTCACTTTCACCAGTGCAGTTGAATGACAACAAAACAAAAACAAATACGTAATCAACATGAACAGAGAAACATGGAGTAGCCACTGCATTACAGGAGTCAGTCAGCAACAAACTAAACTATTTTCAGAGCAAAGGAGATTTTGGTCTGAGCATTTCGGCGCGGTCAGAGGTTTGGTTCATGCTCGTGTTATCTGACGAAGGGGAACGCAGATGCTTGCTGTGTGTTGAGTGGCCAGCTGTTAGTGCTCCACTGCCACCTGCTGGTTAGGAGGCAGCTGTACAGCAGCTGGATCAGGAATACATGTAAAGTAGAGTACATCTTCAAGGCCGGACTCTAGTGTCTGGTATTTTGTCTCAAGCCTGGCCTAAAATTCTAACCGGAGCATATTCTTATTCTGCTTTTGTCTCAATCTCAGCTACGACCTGCTGGTAACAAAAAAAGAAAACCGTTTTCTCTGTCAGTTCGTTTATGTTGGAGTGGCGTATAGCCCCGAGTTCAAACATACACATGTTATACAATGTTTCATTGATCCTCCATTGAACTTGCATTTTGTCTAACTGTAACAAATCAGTTTGCTTTTATCCAAAGAGCAGAAATATCTATAAAAAGTCAAATATAATACGTCAAATATAATATGTCAGAACACAAAGTAAGAAACAAATCGAATCACCAACTTAAAGGAACATTGGAAAATCCAGAAACAACTACTTGACATATTCTTGAAGTGTGTGTGTGTGTGTGTGTGTGTGTGTGTGTGTGTGTGTGTGTGTGTGTGTGTGTGTGTGTGTGTGTGTGTGTGTGTGAGGAAGCGATATCTTCATTACGCTGTATATACTGTAAATGTCCGGTTAATTCAGCAGATGTGAGCACATAAACACCGTGTACAGGTCTGGTGTGGAGACGCAGTCATACACAGTTTGTGTACGCTGTGTGTGTGTGTGTGTGTGTGTGTACGCTGTGTGTGTGTGTGTGTGTGTGTGTGTACGCTGTGTGTGTGTGTGTGTACGCTGTGTGTGTGTGTGTATGTGTGTGTGTGCGTGTGTGTGTGCATGTGTGTGTGCGTGTGTGTGTGTGCGTGTCTGCCTGTGGGATGCTTAGGAGTCGTCTCCGTTGGCGCTATCTCCGTCGTCTTCTCCTTCCTCGTGCTCCTCATCGTCATCCTCTCTCCCTCTGCTCTTCATCTGCACAGGGGGCGAGAAACAACACTTTATTCATCTCGTGAGCTCGTCGCTCTCGCCCCGTCTTCCTTCCTTCCTTCCCTCCCTCCCTCCCTCCTCCTCCTCCTCCTCCTCCTCCTCACCTCGTCGTCATCCTCCAGCAGATCTCCCTCGTCGTCCGAGTCGATCATGCCCCGTTTCAGGCCGTCACATTTCTTGCTGGAGGTGGAGGAGTGGAGCGGGGACACCTCACCTGGTTCTGGTTTGCAGCCCTTCATATCTGGGTAAATTGGGGGGAAAAAATGTGATAAATAAAAGCAAGACGAAACATCCGCATCTCTGTCTTTCACGCTGGTATGAACTTTATTGTCTTCAGCCCACCTGACTTCTTGCTGTGGTCCTTCTCCATGCGCTCCAGGCTCTCCAGCAGGTAGTCCACCTTGTGTTTGATCTGCGTGAGCTCCCTCTTGATGGTCTGCAGGTCGTCCGCCTTCACTGTGCGGGGGGGGGGAGAAGCAGCAGAGAAGTCATTACGGCGCTGACGCGGCGGAGCGGCTTGACGGGGAGCGGCGGACGGAGACGTACTGGTGCGGGACGTCCTTTGGCTCGTCTTGGAGGACGAGGAGAAGCTGGTTTTGGTTCGTCGGCTCCCTCCTCCGCTCACGCTGACCCTCGGGCGCTTGGAGGGGATGACGGCGCGGGACAGAGGGGGAGGGGGGGGAGGCACGCGGGACTGGTAGGAGTACATCCTGACGTACAAAAAAAAAGAGATTTTTTTTTAAGATTATTGTTACAAAAAGGTATTTGACTTGAATTCAAACAGGGCATTACTGAACAACTGAGGTTGACCCAAACTTTAAATTAAGGGGCTACATATCCTGCATTTTGGACAAAAAGGACTTCAGCAATTATCCTTCAACAGTACACAGAACTTACCGATCATAGTAGTCTCTCTGGAAGTCATAGTCCAATTCAACAGAGGAACTGTGGAGAGAGCAGAGACGGAACATTAACCACAGCACTTATCTTAGACCTGAAGTAATACGCTCTGACTCTGTGCTGTCAGGGGTTCCTGGATTTGTTGTACACACACACACACACACACACACACACACACACACACACACACACACACACACACACACCTGTACATGTCTCCGGCGGAGCGCTTCACTGTCTTCGACCGGTGAGGTTTGGGCTCGCCTGCCAGGTTGATGTCTGCGGGAGCAAAAACACAAGAGTCGAGGAGGAGGAGGAGCTACGAGGCGCCAGCAGGAACCCAAGGTGTGACATTTCAATTAACACATTTTCATTTTATTTTGAAGGAACAACGCAGGCTTTAACCCTAACCAGCTGGTATTCGCAAATAAATACTCACATTTATTTGACCGGACAGCTCAGACAATTTAGATTTTAAATAGTTTGTCTTTAGTGATATGAGAGATGTTGATGTTAAATATCGCTGGTGTAAAATCATAGGCCTTCCCGACAGCAGACATTTTGAAAAAGCGCAGGTGTTACCGATCACACTAACGATGGCTCTGTTCCATTTCAAGTGATCCAGAGAGAGCGTGAGGCAGCATGCACCAAACCAGGAGCCTGAAATCAAACCTGGGCTTTCTTTTGTTTACCACAAGTCAAAATGTCTGCTTCCTTCCAGCGTTGCTTCTAAACTGCTGGTTTCATAGCACTAGAGGGCAGCACAGCGGCTCAGCTGTCCGTGTCGTGAAAGAATAAAGGTTTGAATTTGAAGGTGGAACTGACTGTAACGTGTGACGGACGCGACTCTTGAGAGTGAATACATGTTTATGTTTATTCATGGCCTGTTCGTGGGGTTTTCCTTGTGCATGCTGGGACGGGCTCCGGGTTTTCTTCATAGAAACGTGAAAATAAATGGTTTGGCTTGGTAAGAAAATATCAGTCCTCCTCTTCTGACTTTGTACCCGCCTCCTCTACCTCACCTAGCACCTGCCCCACGATCATGCGGCCGTCCTCGCTGACCACGGCGTTGCGGGCGTTCCTCTCGTTGGCGTACTGCACGAAGGCGTAGCCCTTGTGGACGGAGCAGCCCACGATCTTGCCGTACTTGGCGAAGATGGCCTCCACGTCGCCCTTCGTCACCAGCAGGGTGTTGAGGTTGCCGATGAAGACGCGGGAGTTGAGGGAGCGCGGGTCAGTCTTGTTGGTCACGTTACTGCTGGCCATCGGGCTGACCGTCAAGACAGGGGGGGGCGGGGGAGGGGGGGAGAGAAAAAAAGGAAAAGGTAGCAGATGTGAGATTTGGTTTTCGTGATTCATCGCAGTCTTTGGTAAACAGGACATTTCAAGGTGCTACTTGCTAGCTCAGTACAGTGCAGGCGAGTGACTTGTATACATCTCACGCACACTGTGGACTACGGTGTGTTTTGCATGTTCCCAAAGGGTCAAGAAGCAGCCAGCACTCACTCCATTGTGTCTGTACTCAGGTCGATGGAGGTCTGCCTGCCTGTCTGAGTCTGTTGGAGAGAAGAGGGTTGTCGAGGAACTATGAGAGACTGGGAGACATCTACAAAAAACAAACAAAAAAAGGTTTTCTTGTTTTTGGCAAACCCGAGAAGTGCTAAAAGGGAAGAGGGCTGGTGGATTCTTTTTTTTTAAATGGCGGCAGCCATAAAAAGAAAAAACCTGTGGGATAAATGGTTGTTATGACAAAACAGGATGTATTTTTGAAACGGACAACTTCCTCGTTCTACAGATTGTGCTGAACATAAACTCTCCAGTCTCCCTGCAGTAAAAACACCACCGCGCTGAAGCTCATAATAACGCATTATATTTGTGTAGCGCTTTAAAAAAAAGATACATTTTAATCCCGATTAAACACGGATGATGCGAGATTTGTGCCACATAACAAAATCTATATTTATAGCTTTAAATGAACACAACCAGACCAATATTTAATAATGTCAAATACGACAGAGCTGCAGCCTTCGTCAGCGTGTTTACATGGACAGGCTTGTATGATGTTTATATATATATATATATATATATATATATATATATATATATATATAATCAGCGTAAACACCAGACTGGGGAGCACAGAGGAGACTGTGTTTCCTCCAGAGCCAACGTTGAATGAGCCCTGGACTTTCTTTTACTGAGTTCTAGTGAGGTTCTACTGGAGGACAAACTAGACACATGAATCTCCCCGCGTGGCCATTATTCATCAATATCAATCATTGTATTCAAGGTCCGGGTCCTTCCTCCGGATGGTGCTTTGATTAATTGACTTTGTTCAATAAAGCTACGACGACATGAAAGACGGCCATCGAACAGCCTCACAATTTAAACGCTGGCGTTACTCGCTGACCTCGTGCGTCTTGTTTTGGTTTTGTTGAGGGAGGGAGACATTTATTGGGAGAATTTTATGTTTGTTTATATTTGAAACAAGGCCACAGCTTGATCACCTCAATAAACGGAGTACAAGCTTCAGAGGTGGTGTTTATTGCAGCGCCATCATGTTGGATTGCATTTCATTGTAAACTCCTTTCACTCCAAAATTAAATATCTTGACTACTGCCTTCAAATGTGTACAGTGGCTCCTCGTGTCCAAGAGTCCATTCATAGCACATGGCACGATATTTACATTTATGACGGCAATAACTCAGCCTCATGTGGGCTTCATTGTGTGAGCGGAGACTTCCGCGGCTGTGGTGGTGTCCGCTGGAAGTCTTTACTGGCATTTATGTGAATGTTGGTGCTTTGACTGTGAGACGCTGCGGCTGCAGCGCCGAGACAAGACGGCAGGAAGCAGCTTGTAAACACGTGCATGGAGCGGTGTGCATGTGCTTTATAGATTTAGAATAAAGGCAATGACGAGTAGGAACGTGATCTTAACTTTTAGGAAGGTGTTTAAAAGCTCAGTGTCACTGATGATCGTGAGAAATGCAACCTCTCAAACTGAGCATTTAAGAAAAAGATCCTTAAATCAAATACAATCATTACAGGAGAGGTTAGTACTTCATGGTATTCAGTAGGCATGCTTATTTGAATGGGTTCAAACTTACTTTCGGTGATAATGGTGACATTATTGTTATTATCAAGAGCAGGTATCTGTTTTTCTGTGTGGGGGGTAATAGACCAGATTTGACTCCATCAAATGACATGCACTCAAAAGACAAAACAAAAACACAATTACAAAGCAAAGGCAGCAGTTATTTTAGCCTTTGTCAGCGCCAGTACTTAATCCTTAAGGCCTGGGTGGACGGAGTGTTATTCAGCATTAGCTACGGGTCTCTCATAATCAACATTATGCATTGGGTTATCATCAACTGGGAACATGTGGGAGAAGCTCATGTAAGGGCCTCTAGTGTCAACATGGAGCAGCTGATCTTCTACTTTCACAGCACAAAAAAAAAAAAAACACTACATGCTATTTTGCTCTAGGAAAATCCAAAAGGGGGGAAATGGGCAGAGTCACAGAGGGGTGGAAATAAGTGGATTAAAAAAAAAAGAAAAAAAAAAAGATGCAAAAGTTGAGGTGAAAAATAAACAAAAAAAAAAAGGTTGAGACCAACTTACGATTTGCCGCCGTTCAAAAAAGTGGCTTCAAAAACTAAACAGGGGGGAAACAAAAACGGAATATTAGAAAAGAGGCCATTGTAAAAAATGAGCTGTTTTCACAAATATGGAGGAAAAATAAGTATTAAAAAAAAAAAAAAGACAAATAATAATGCCCTCAATGACACATCTCGCTGAAGAATAAATAAAACCAAATAACTCAAAATCACACTCTAATGTACTCATTTAAATTTAAAAAGACAAGTCACACCTTTATCCTCAGTTATGTCATTATGGACAGAATATGAACATTTTGCAGAAATTGTATGGTTTAGGGTGGAATTTATTTTCTTCCAATTATTGAAAAATTAGTAATCAATTAAAAAAAAAAAAAAGAGCAATTATCCAACAAATAACTAATTAATGTGTATCACAATCTTATCATACTATTCTAATAGTATAGGATTCTTTCTTCTAACCAAGCCAGTAATAATCTAGTCTAGCAGGTGAACACCAGCTCTATCTGAGCATCGTTTGTCCCAAGAAACTCAAAAGATCATGCTAAATAAATAATGAATGGATTCAAAAAAAGTAGATTTAAAAAAAGAAAATCTACTAAATGACTGTTTACCTGCAATAACAACCTGCTTATATATCTGCTCAGACTTCTACAGATAAGTCACTCAGGACCCCTGGAGGGCCTCACGCTCAAGGACGCTTCCAGAGGACACACTTGGGGCCAATGGGGGGGGGGCATTAACAACTGCAAGTCTACCCTGATTCCCCCACAATAAGCCTCATATATGTAAACAACTGCTCCGCCATGAAGCCAGAACGTGATAGCTCACGAGCAGAGGGATTTAAAGGCGCAGGCCCCTCTGGAGGCCTCGCGCCACAGCTCAGTACAAACTGCAGAATGAATGAGGGTTTCTAAATCTGCACATTAACTTTAAAAACATGATGGCAGAATTACCAAAAAACGCACCAAAATCTGTCACACCAATGCTACACAGCAGTGCCAGGTGTTAATGTTCCTTTAAAGAAAAACAAAGACGCCCCACTCGTCATTGAGAGGAAGAAAAAAAAAACCACATCTTGCCTGTAAAAATTACATCACTCCTGAAAGATTTGCTGCAGAAAACACACCAAAAATGACAAAGGAAACGTCTTAGGAGTCAATTTTAAACGACTGCACATCACGTTACAGGTGGAGGCAAAACACGAGACGAGATATAAAAAAAAACCTCCAGAAAAAAAGGGCGACAGGAAAAGACTGGAACCATCTTCCATCTTTCTTTTTCCTCGAAAATACGACCACAAATCAGATAAACAACGAGGTCAACACAGCAGCCACGAGAGGGAAAAACGGCAGTTCTTTCTTAAATGTTTCATTCGAAAAACCAAAAAAAAAAAAAGATCTTGTTGCGGAAGCTTACTTCACACTAGTTTCTGCGCAGCTCAATATGCAAACACAAAATGTACGCCAACCTAAATAAAGCTCAACACAGTCTCAGGAATACCAGGGAAAAAAATGCATTAAAAATGAAAACCAAAAAAAAAAAAGTCCCAAAGAGGTTTCAAAGTCGAAAAAATATATAAAAATAAAAATATAGGGGGGAAAAAATCTCTCGTTTAAAAATACTCACCAGGAGCTTAACACTAAAAATGAGTAAAAGTCAGCGCTGTTTTTACTTGAGTAGGTAAAGATCCCGTTAACGTCTCTGCAGGCTGATTGTATCACCTTGAAACAGTCAGACACGAAATGGCGTCGTCTCTAAGCACGCACAACAGAAGGAGGGTGACGCCCACCGCTGCGTCACGGCTCCTGATTGGATACTCGAAGCCGCCCCCGTGTGGCTGTACTCCTCACGGAGTGGCAGATGCGCGTGTCAGTCCGGCTCGCGGATGACGACACACGCCAGGCTATTGTACACCATTGGTTTGAATAACACTCTTATGACGCGTCAGTTTAAGCTCTGCCCACACCTACGTCAGGCCCTCGCGCTACACTAGTTTACCATTATTTATCAGATTTAAAAAGTTGATATCTGATATATCTATAATGCTTTATTATTTTGCAACATAGACTGTATGTTTTTGCACACATAAGGATGACAGAGAGCAATATGTCACGGGACACGGGGTAGAATGTAATGTAGCAATTTAATACAAAGTAACACGTTTTATTAATACAATGTAACAATGCAGAATACAAGCAATGTACATGAGGAAGTGAAAGACAGCAAGTCTTAAACAGATTTTGGTTCCACCATAGCTTTTAGGCTGTATTTCGGCAAAACGTAATTTTTTTATATATATGCATATATATATATATATATATATGCATATATATATATATATATGCATATATATATGCATATATATATATATATGCATATATATGCATATATATATATATATATGCATATATATATATGCATATATATATATATATATATATATGCATATATATATATATATATATATGCATATATATATATATATATATATGCATATATATATATATATATATATGCATATATATATATATATATATATGCATATATATATATATGCATATATATATATATATATATGCATATATATATATATATATATATATATGCATATATATATATATATATGCATATATATATATATATATATATATATATATATATATGCATATATATATATATATATATGCATATATATATATATATATATGCATATATATATATATATATATATATATATATATATATATATGCATATATATATATATATATATATATATATATATATATATATACATATATATATATATATATATATATATATATATATATATGCATATATATATATATATATGCATATATATATATATATATATATATATATGCATATATATATATATATATGCATATATATATATATATATATATATATATATGTATATATATATATGCATATGTATATATATATATGCATATATATGCATATATATATATATATATATGCATATATATATATATATATGCATATATATATATATATATATATATATATATATATATATATATGCATATATATATATATATATATGCATATATATATATATATATATGCATATATATATATATATATGCATATATATATATATATATGCATATATATATATATATATATGCATATATATATATATATATGCATATATATATATGCATATATATATATATATATGCATATATATATATATATATATATATATATATATATATATATATATATATATATATATATATATATATATATATATGCATATATATATATGCATATATATATATATGCATATATATATATATGCATATATATATGCATATATAAAAACGTAAAAAAAACGTAATTTTTCACAAAAAATGTCATAAATAACAATACACATTTTTATTTTCTGTCACACCCGTGACTGTGCAGCTTTTGAAAGTACATCAGCAAGGTCACCATTTCATTCTCCGTGAGATTGGACCTGAGGAATAAATGAGTAAATAAACAAGGGTTCAGTCGGACACATTGTGAATAAAGAGAGAAAGAAGACGAGTGTGTGTACAGAGCACCTTGGACGTCAGCCATCCTCCTGCGAGCTCGAGGCAGAGTGACGTCCAGTCTCAAGGTGGACTCTTGAGTTCTCAGCACTTCCTCCAGCCTGCACTGCTCCTCGTCCTCCTGGTGGATCAACAGACGGCGGGTCAACAAAACCAGTTCAGCATTTCTTTTCCAGAAGGGTGCTTCACTTTCAAAAGCATCTGAGATTTAAAAAAATGAAACCTGTGTTGGAGTTTGCTGACGTTTCCTCCTGCCTACGGGCGTGTTCGGGCTTTCTGCTGCCCTCCTCTGTCGCTCCCTCTCCCTCTGCAGGAGGACGGCCTGCCGTGTGGTCCTGTACTCCAGAGAAAAGTCGCTGATGGTTTTGCAGAAGTCCTCCGCTATGGTGTCCCTCACCATAGCCCGGGAGTAGCCTAGGAATAAGAGGAAAGAGTGGAACCTGCAGGAGCAAACAGAAAGTTTTTGTCCAGAAGTTAAACAACAATAAGAAGGACAACCTTTGGCCTCAGGCTCAAACATTGTAGAGGAACAGATGACACAAAGCAACCTAAAGCACCGCATCAAGCAGGAGTTTGCACCAAAAACGTCAACAAAATCGGTGCACACCTGTTGATGACCCGGCGGTGGACGGCTCTCAGGACCTTCAGCCTCTCCTCGCACTCTTTTAAAATCCGCGGCAGCCGGTGACGGAGCGAGCCCTCTGCGGCCGGGGCCTCATCGCCTCCTCCTCTCCTCTTCTCCACCTTCCCTCCTTTCCTCCTCTCCTCTGCCTTGTCCAAAATCTTAAGCTGCTCCCATGATGCTTTGCACTGGGCCTCCAGCTGGGTGAAGTTGGACTGGACTAGGGAGTAGTCGAACTGTAGAGAAGAGAAAGAGACGGGACGTTTGTGCATTTTGAAGTGGATCCACAGTGGGAACCACGGTTCATTTTTTTCTTCATACTCAAATGCACACTCAAAAACAAACCTTGCCAGCTTTAGTGACGGCAGTGATGTCGGAGTGGAGGTCAGTGGACTGCGGGTAGAGCTGCAGCAGCAGCACGCAGACGTGGAGCAGCAGCGGCTGGCGAGTGTGTGTATCCCTCACCTGGGACAGCTTCCCCAGGTAACTCAGCTCAAAACCCCGGGCCTGGGCATAATACAATCGAGTCGAATTTAGTTGAAAAAAAAACAAAAAAAACGTTAATTAAAGATGGAGAATGGAGATTGGGATGACTCACCTTGCATCCGTTGAGAAAGTTGCCAATCGCCAACACCGTCGCTAGGATGCATTTGAAGGTGTGGCTGGCTGCGAGCTGCTCCATGGCCAACTTCAGATGGAAGAGAGGCTCAGCGACTTCCTGTCAAGAGGAGGACAATGCGGTGATTCACGCACAGAGTAGGTGAGCCATCACACCCATGTGTTATTTTTAGTCTGGTGACACGGTTCGGTGGATGGAAGTCATCACGGTACTGCAGGTTTCCACAGGATCGTGACGGTGGACGTTTCGATGACGTAGCTTGTGTGGGTGGCATCATGGTAGTCCCGCTCACGCTAACTGCCTCGATCCAGTTTTTATTTATCATGCAAGTGTAGCAGTTTGCCAGAAGTCGAGTGGATGACTTTTGCATCATTTACACCAGCGTTTCCCAAACTTTTTTAAATGACAAACCACCATGACTCAGTTCACGATGGGCCTTCTCTACAAATCACGAGAAGAGCGAATTTGTGCGTAAATGAACGTTGCAAACTATTTTTACAGCCATTTTTGCATCGCCTTCTATCATCTTGAATACATAAAACAGTCTTTTTGAAGAGATTTGAGTTTAATAAAACACAACGTTGTTGTTTGCATGCGTTATTGAAACCATATACACAGGTTAAATACGTAGTATTCTCAATGTTATACAAGTAGGCCACACTTATCAGAACAATACGAACATTCAGGCTCCCTCATGTGGCTCAAAAGTGTACTGCAGATATACATGTTAAATAACTAAAAGACTATTTGCGACCCAAATAAAAACTTCTACGACCCACCTGTGGGTCCTGACCAAGTGTTTGGCAATGTAAAGGGTTGCAAAGCAGACGATCCACCTTCATGAAAATGCTGTTGATTCATCCATTAGTCTCCATCGCACATGCCACTTTCACTTACCCTCTCTAAGGCGTCGTAGTCCAGAGCGAAGGCCCACAGCTGAAGCCTGGAGTTCAGATGTGGGATTTCCCCCAAAGTGAGCAGGCAGAGCTCGGCGGGGGCCAGAGGGGAGTGGGGGTTCTGGGCCTTGGCCTCGTTGATCAGACGGAGCTCCTCTTCGGTTGGGATTAGGGCTTTGAGCCGCTGTTTTAGAAGGGAATGTGGGAAGAGATGAACTGTGTCTGTCCTTATGTGCATCCTGTTCAGGTTTCATTTCGGTGAGGGCAACAAATTGCGTGTCCAACAAAAAGCCAAACTTTAAAGGTTAAGCAAATGCCGAAGCTCAAATTCTCACGAGCTCTGCTGTACCTGAACGTCCTCTCTGTCCAGCACACTGCTGTCCATGCTGTAGATAGCCGGGGGGAGGAGGCGAGGAGGGGGCAGGCTGCTCAGGGCGATGGTGACGATGTTGCTCCTCTTCATCCCCAACACTGAGACCGACGGCTGCTTCTGTAGCGGGATAAAGAGGAGGACATGAGGTAGTTTAGTCAAGATACTACGCATGAGTACTTCTGTGAGCGCATTTAGGGATACATTTGTCCTATTGAAGAAGTATTTAACAATTGTAAAATATTCATATAATTATGATTGGAAGCCCTGTATTCCACTATAACAGATCAATTGGTACAAAACTTTTTTTGCAGGTTCCATTAAATCATTTTTCTCATAATTTCCCCAAAGTTCACATTGCCTACGTTGCTTACAGTTCCTCCATAAATCGGTTACTGCAAAAACCCATCGGTTAGCACAATCTCGCTAACGAGCTATCGGTCTCACCTGCCTCCCAGAAGCCACGTTAAAGCTGCTGCTACTGCCCTTAGACTCAAACAGGTGCCCCAGACGGTTTGTGTCCAAACGGACGGGCTCAAGTCCGGCCCAAATCGTCCGAGCCCCGAAGCGCGTCATTCGGGGAAGGGGAGCCAAACTCTGCAGCTCCCTCCAGTGGAGCCTCAAGGTGCGGCCTTTGATGGCCGCTCCCTTGTGGGGGGACGAGGGCAAAGGCGGGGCGAGCGGAGGAGGTGGGGGAGGAAGAGGAGGGGGTCCCGGAGGGGCTCGGGGACACACCGATGAATCGCCGGTCGAGCTGGCTCCCTCGTCCTCTTCACCGTCTTCCTCGTCCCAGAGGTCTGAGAAATCCAAAGTGTCGAGGCAGAGACGGGCAGCTGGTTTCAGGAACGACCGGTCGAAATCCCAAGTTTGGGGGTCGTCCCTGGTTTGGTCCGACTCCTTCATTGGTCGGTCAGGGCGGAAGTTCTGTTGGTGTTCAGCTGCATTGCCCTGACAAACCAGGTTATAATTTCTGTTTTGTGCTTGAGGAAAAAGCATGCCCCTTCCTCACATTAGATAAGAACAAGGCCTGTTTTTGGATCCGATCACACTGAGGGCATATTTGCTCTCGTCCTTATGTTCCTGAACTTGATCCTTTCCTTGTGTCAGACTCAGTGGATGCACGTGGACGCTCAGCCTCACTTGTCGACCACGGAGGCGCATAACTCGCGCGACCAAATCACAATCTTCCTCCCCAGCACCGTAGCCTGCAATTGCCTCGGGCGCAGCGTTTGTTCTTCAAGTCCAGAATGACGAGTCTGATGCTCTGATCCAAACGTCCACGGTGACCTCGGTCAAAGGGAAAGAGTCCATATGAATGGTTCGTTCTGGTCCTGCATCCAACTCTGATGGGAAAATTCAAGGAACGCCTTCATGTGGCGCCTCCAGAAAATCCAAGTGAAGCTTCTGCAGCTATGCCTCGACTTTCATCTCTTTGATTCTCTTTCTGTAAATGACAGCGATTGAGAGTTTTGGAGAGCAGAGAGAGAGAGAGAGAGAGAGAGGTGCATTTGTCCGTTGGTGCATCGCTCTTGGCTTATTTGAGTTGCACCCTTTCCCTTAATTTCCTTATCGAGCCTGCATCTCCTGTTTGTATTGCTACTTGTGTATACACAAACGTCTCTATCTGCCTCTTAAGATCTGCTACTTCCCTCCCCCTCTGCCCCCCCCCTCCCTTCTCCCCCGCGAACGCATAAAAGAGCACGACTGACCAAATCTCGCCATGCGTCCCTCTTTTTTGTATGACCTGCACCCTTGTTGATGCCACATCGAAGCTGCCTTGATGACACAAGCTGCACATTTTCGGTGCGTTTGCACGCACACGTGGTACTAAACAGATCATTACGCAGCGGCCGGAGAGATTAGGGACAGCAGTGCACGAGGACCAGCATGGGCAACTTTTAAAAAAAGGAAGAAATATTTCCATGTAGTTCAGCAATTGCAAAAACATCCCAGCCTGGGTGAAATAAAAGCGTCTGCAGTCCCATATACAGTATACAGCATGTTCACAGGGGTCATTTGCATGGTCGACATGCAGCCGTAATGAGGAATCCCTCCCTCAGACCATTAGGTCGGCCTTAATTACACTTTATCTCGTTCAGTGGCCCTGCTGTCTGGAGGCGGGAACGGGGCTCCTGGGACATTTAGGCCAGACTGAGCTGTATTTGGAAAAGCTCTTTCTATTTATTTAGTGATCTCAAGCCCTTTCAAGGATTTAGAAAGTAAATCTTTTTTTGCATCTCATTTCTGGAGGTTTTTTTTGTGTGTACTTCTTGCCAATGATAATCAATATGTGTCCAACTGGATTTGATGATCCACGATGACATCATCTCAACTCTCTTAGCTGGACAGTGTTGATGTGGTGCAGCTACTGAAACAGACAGATTTCCCACGGGGACAGACATTTCCGGGTGATTTCCTTTGATAGAACTCGCCTGGGACTCTGTGTATGTGTGTGTGTGTGTGTGTGTGTGTGTGTGTGTGTGTGTATACAAACGTGTGCTTCTCTTTTCATCTGTTCCTCTCTCTGAACGTAGTTCAACTCTCTCAGCGTCTTTGCAGCACACGATAAAGATCAGGGCAAAAACGACACGTAATCACACCCAGTTTGCTTTGAGAACGTTTACGTCTTCTAGGTTGTGAGTGTCGGGGACCACAGCTCGGATTTGGAGCTGGAGCTCATATTTATAAATTCTATTAAATACAAAGGGATAGTTTGTCTCTGGCCTGGGCTGTTTTGTGAGATTGAGGTGGGTTAGATTACCTTTTATGTGTGCAAATATGGATGATGACTTGATTTCATCATGATGAGCCAACATGTTTCAGAATTTATTACAAAAGATGAGCTGAGCTGTGAGCAATAATTCAATTTAAACACACACACACACACACCTTTGAACGTGCAGCATAAACCTCTCATCTTCCTGAAAGACAATTGCATGCCGGTGTACACCGCTCTGCACCACACATGTATTGCAACAATGCAGTGGCGGTTGTGAGCAGTGAAGGTATGATAGGCTCCCTGCTTTGGACCTGATGATTGGCGGGTTCACTAAACCACTTCCAGATCATGATCCAGGCGGGAGAACCCTGCCAGAGATAGGAGGAGACCAAAAGAAAAATCAGCTTTTCTGAAAGTATGCAAGGCTGGATTACCAATTATAAGCAGAATGTTGTGAATGAGGACAAAACAAAGTATTAACTAATGTAATACAAATCTTAAAAGGACCCCTCTACGATATTGACGGTATGATTTTTTACAATGTATTTATTGCTGTTTGCCTAGGGCAAGTTTATATCCAACTGATTACCCAAACTTAGTGCATTTATGCTCTTAATATATGGATATGAATGTGGGAGAATAAAGCACTGTATTTGTGCTTCGATTTTATTTTGAAGCCATAGAACACATGGTGGTGTCACTAGCTGAATGAAGCCATATAGACAAACGGTATACAGTATATTCAAGCCTACACGTGTTGTTTGACTTTCTTAAATACTGCCTTTTATTTCGAAAGTCCCAAACGGAAGTCCCCGCCGCATTCCGCGCGCTCCCGCGATTGCTCTGGGTACACTCGGCATCCCGGTGGGCGCGCGCCACACCGGACCTCAGCCGCCTGTCATCGCTCGAGCTGACATCACCCACACACACACACACACACACATATACGGGAGGATTTGCCACAATGTCAAACATTCGCAGGCAGCGCGAGCTCCCGGCTTCCCCGCGCCACAATGAGAAGCGTCGCCGCGTGCTGCTGCTCATCCTCTAAATACAGAAGTCCATTCACTTCTTTATGGCTTTATTCCAATGTTCCTGCACAGGATGCGCATGAGGTAAAAAACGGGTTACTCTGTTCTATTTCATCATTGCTTAGAAAGAAGTTATTTTTCTGTCTACATTTATAATTGTATGTGTTTGAATAGCATCAGAAAACATTGACAGCATCTTCCCCCCCCCCCCCCCCTCGCGTCTTTATCTGAAAAGTTGTCCGGCTCTAACATTGACTGTCGTAGGCTATTACGTAACGGGAGTGCGGCCAGATGTTCCAGTGAGGTTGCTTGCGTAAAGACGGCATCATCTGTACACCACTGGAGCACCAGATACAAAAAAGAAAATCTAATTTCTATAATTAAAAAAAAAAAAAAATTATTATCGGAATATTAGCCTGTATATTATCAATGAAAAACAAACATATATAGATAATAAATTAGAATAACAGAAATTTGCATGATATAAAAAAAACCCCGCAATATTATTAGATCATCATGACATGGTTGCACAGATAATATTGAATATTATCGCCTTTCACTGCTATCACAATGTCAGCTCAGACTCTTGAAAGCTGCCGTTACTGAGCTGTGCATGCGCTGCAGCAGGTCTACGTGAGTGCGTGAGCCGGGTCGGAGGCCATGCTGCGGACGGGATCTGACCCCCACGGCCTCTTCTCCTCCGGAGAGACGTCCGACAATGACTGTGAGGTGAGGTCATTCATTTACACCCCTTACATATGATACACAAGCAGCTTCATCACGTTTGTGGCCTGCAATTGACACAAAGTTACATTTCTTAAGTACAAGTAATCCGATGATGACACAATATGTTGGACTCCAACATCTGGCGGACGGTCATGTATTTAGACTATTGCTCTGATGTTCTTTGACTGAATCACGTGGATTCATCAGCCTTCGTCACTCAGACGTCAACTCCTCCACTGTTGAGCAGTTTGAAATGCGAGTAGGTGGAAAAGGTTGAAAGCCAGAAACCGTATCACTGAGCCGCTGAAAGGAATGTCCATGCTCTTTCTACATCATATCAAACTCGTGCACGTCCACCCTTTGTTAATCTGCAGTCGTGTATCCTCTCCGTCTTTGTCTCAGATGGGGGCGAGTTGTGGAGAGGTGGATGTGGTGTGTCTGTGCGAGGCCGGTCCCTGTACACTTTATTCTGAAGCGCCCACGCCGGTGAGTGCTCAGGCTCGCCACTTAAGAGTCCGCGGCTGTCGCTCAGTGATGTTTCTTCATCCGTAATCGTGCTCTAAATACACACCTTTCACCTCTACCCATCATCTGCTGCTGTCTGTGCGCTTAAAGGTGCTACTGTCCATGATGTGGTCAGTTCTTTCAATCACCATCTCCTTTGTTCTCAGGACACACTGCTGTGTGAGCACTGTGGGAAAACCAGGGTGACGATGACCAGGTACTCTGAGGGATACGGCACAGAGGTAATGTGTGTCTCCGAGCGACAACACTGCGTTCTAAATAGGTTTCGTGGGAAATGTACTTTCTTGTGGATTATGTTTGCTTTCACGTATTAGTCGTCATTTTTGTGGCCTAAACATAAACAAGTAGTATTTTTTTGTCAAACCATGTTTTTTTTAATTAAACCGAACTACTTTGGTTGCCTTAACCCAACAAAGCAGTTTAGTAATATTGTTTTTGTTTACCACGTGTTTAACTCCGGCCATAATGTGCGTTTCTTTCTGACAGATGTGTGCATGCACATATTTACGTGAGTTGCAGAGTCTGACCTGCATGTGTCTGTAGATTTGATATTTGTGTTGCCTTTTTTTTTTCAGCAGGCAGCTGTTTTGTAAACGTTTGTCCGCTTCAAGGTTTCAGCATGTGAGGAAAACCGAGAGAGATATTTGGAAAGTGAGAGGAATGACGTGATTTATGTTCCAAACTAACTCACTTTAGAAGACACAATATTGTTCATGGAAGCCATATTATTAGCCCCGTTTTTTTATTTTTTATTTAAAGGAATAGTGCAACATTTTGGGACGTACTTCAAGAAGATCAATACCACTCTTTCAATACACAATAAACAAAGGAGATATGATTAGTGAGCTTTAGAGGTGCCGGTAGGTAGATTTGTGTTAAGCTGCTGACACAGCCAAGCTAGCTGTTTGGTTCAAGTCTTTGTGCTAAGCTAAGCTCGCCGTCTTCTAGTTGCAGCCAATAAAGACTAAAGGGCATATTTGCCAAAATGCCAACTATTTCTTTAAATCGTCTAAATGATGAGGGTAAAATGAATGCTTCATATTGGGCCCTCAGATGTTTCCATGAACAAAAACATGTAGCGTTCATGGAACTACTTTTAGGTAAAAAACCCTTGTTTAAATTGTTCGATAATATATGTATAATGTAGAGTTTTAGACTTACCAAAGTGATACTTTTTAAAATAATTTATTTTTAGGAATATAAACTACTTTATTAATTTAGGCAGAACATCTCAAATGTTAAGTGTAATCGAAACACAAGCATTCGTTGAACTTTGACGAAATAAAATAAGGCTGTATTTCTAAAATTGTATTTTTTTTATATACACAGTACTATCAAAGTAAAATCAGTAGGAAGCAACCAGCAGATTAGGTGTCTGAGCTTATTAGTCATGTGTAGAGGTGTCCGCTGATTCACACTTAATAATAACGGTGATAATAACGAGTGACGCACGACGACACGCACGCAGATAAATGCTAAGTGTCGCTGCGTTTGGTTTACAAATAGTGGCGGCCGGTGATGATTCACTTGGGGCTCATCTGCGTTTCATCCAAGGACTACAAAATAAAAGCCTCATACAACAATGTGGGGGTTGTAGGCCTATTTATAAAAGGCTTCCAAATCGTTCTCGAAAACAACGTCACAACTACGAGCATATTACTTTTGTCTGTTCTCTCCCACGTTGTTGTATTTGATCCAATATCGAATGCGTTTCATTCCTCTGCAGGAGGAGTGCGTATTGTCCGACCCTCAGGGGGAGAGCGACGCAGACGCTGATATAGAGGACACGGATTGCAGGTTCGCTGTGCACCAAAACACTCACGTTCACGCGAGCATAACTCGCACGCAGCACTGTTTCCTCTGACCTCGCGCCTTCAACCCGATTGGCTCAGACTCCAGGAGCCATCGGGTTCTCTCCAGCGAATCAGCTCGCGGAGACGCAAGCGGCCGCAGGTCTCCCGCCAAGACACCACGGAGAGCGAGGACGACGGCGGGCGAAGCCACAGGTCGCACCGCTGGAACCTCAGGCTCAGTCCTGACAGAGCGCACAGCAGGACCATACTGGAGGTAGAAAACACTTGGCCTCAGTGCACACACCGGCTTAGCTGCAGTTCAGAATTGATAAACCAAACCTGCAGGGCGTCAGCTGGACTGGAGATAAACTGCAGCTAAACCGGAAGAAACTGAATTTCTATCAGTCTATGCTTCTTCAAATGTACAGTATTTCGTCAAACATATTGTCCGTACCACACTGACGCCCACCTCTTGTTCTTTGTCCTGCAGGAGAGCGTATCACAGGTCAGGCCACTGGTCATCTGCCGGCCAAGCGCGGAGAGGCCGGCGGAGCTTCCCCGAGGCTCCAAACGTCTGACGTCTCTGTGGCCGTCTTCCCTCTCTCTCCCCCTCGCCCTCCTCCTGCTGCTGCTGCCTCTCTCCCTCTCCCTCGTCATCGTCATCGTGTCTCTGCTTCGACCGTGGGCCAGCGCTTGACGCGACACTTCTGCTTCAAGAGGATAGTTTCATGACAAAAAAGCTCCGCCCACTCCCACAGCGCAGTGGGTGGCACAACAATGTAAACAGAAAAGATGGTGCTTTACAGAGGACAGTAAGTTAGATATGTTTTAGTAGACGTAACCATCCATATTTATTTATTTTTCCTCCCAGAATACACAGATTTTAAACTTCATTATATCCAGAGAGGCACAGGTTGAAATACATTCACTCTCTGCACATCCAGAATCTGTTCACGACGGGAAAAAACGACATAAACTCAGCCCTCGCTATTGCCTCATGAAATCTCACCTTCCGTCTCGCTTTCTCACCCCCTCGTTTGTAAAAATAGACCTGGACTCGTCTCACTCCTTATTCTAATGAGCCACAGGAGTGAGACGCAGGGGGAGAAGGTTCCAGGGCTTCACGGGTACATTCAAAACGTAATAAGATCAAATAAAAACGGGCTCAGTGGGAACAAGACGATGCTGCTGAACTATATGCAAAGAAGAAGTCTCCCATTTCTTTGGCACTGTCGTCACCTTTTTGGCCCCGTCCCTTTGGAGGACAGGGAGTTAGAGTTTTAAAATAGAGCATGCTTGACAAAGTAAAAGCAGAAGAGATCTGATACAGCTCATGATCTGGCAGTACATCTGCTAGTTTAATGAGTAGATTACATGAATACTTTTACTTGTTGCAGACGCATTTATAAAAAAGATGGATCTTCTTCTTCTTCTTCTTGGACTCGTGTGTGTTTTCAGTAAAATATACCGACCTCACAATAAAATTAGCTTTTAATTATGTTTAAGCAAGTCAAACAGTCTTACAGTTGTTTACTATTATGTTGAATAATGATATTTATGTTTTATCTATATTTATGAATTATTATTTAAGAAGAAAATTGAGCTCGACAATCAGTCACGCTACTCATTCCAAGCTGAAATAGTTGGAATAAAAGCCGTGGCTTTCTCTGTATTGTATGTTTTATGTTGTTTTTGTATGTTTTTGAAATTAAGATCAGGTTGCACTTATCAGTATGAGTCAATCCGATTCCTGTCTAGCAACTTCTTTCTTCTTCTTCTTCTATCTTTTAGCCCGTTACCTGTACTAAATGTATCTCCATGCGTGTGTTCACTGTTGTGTTTCATGGAGTCATAGAGGTTCAATAAAACTAGATTGTATTTTGACAAGAAACCGCTT
Organism: Lycodopsis pacificus; assembly: GCA_028022725.1. Classification (NCBI taxonomy): domain Eukaryota; kingdom Metazoa; phylum Chordata; class Actinopteri; order Perciformes; family Zoarcidae; genus Lycodopsis; species Lycodopsis pacificus. The sequence continues at coordinate 13,819,196 of CM051710.1, read as the reverse complement.
CCTTGTAAATATCAGCAGTTTGTGGGATTATTTCTTCGTCTCCGCTGCCACAAACACCACAAATTATTGTTACACTTAAACACAAAACAAATGCCATGATGACACACTGAGACTACCAAGATGAACAAAACACCAGCCACACGCTGTCCCAGCTTTAGGCTGATTTCATTACCTTCAGTCAGGCTAGCTGTTTCCCCCCCGTTTCCAGTGTTTATGCTAAGCTAAGCTAACCAGCTGCAGCTTCATGCTACCAGTACAAATGTGGGCGTTCTCCGGCTTTCATTTCAGAGTAAAAAAGTGTTGATCGAGGTTTAAAATAAGAAACAGTGAACGCAAATGCTTCGCCTGCTGCTATTAAGAAGATCATGAAGAGGAATCGGCCTCTTGAAGAAGACGGCCCGAGGAGGACGGTCCCATAACAAGCTTATGTGTGCGTCGCTATGGTAACAATCAGGACTTTTCATAAGTAGATCGTGAGCTGCTGCCCAGAGCGAAGCACTCACTGTGGGCGATAATGTGCACACCACAACATCTGCAGTGTTACAAACACATTTAGGTTGTAAATGGAAGTCTGCTGTCCTCCAGGGCACATCGTGTTTCTTTTTTTTTTACGTGGCACTTCAGAATGTCTCGAAATGTCAAATGTGCAGCTTAAGTCCTCAATTTATTTAAATACATTCAACTTCTCCTCTTTGCGTAGGGTTGAATAATAACCTGACTCACTTGACTGCTTGTTTAAACCTCTGCGCGTGTGCGTGTGTGTGTGTGTGTGATGCCTCACATGTGAACGACTGTGAAAAGACCAGAGTCATTGCGTCCTCAGGTAGGAGTGTGTTGCCCACCAGTTTCATTTTCCAACTCACCCACTCACAGTGCTTCAACTTCAAAGCATCTCAATAAAAAAAAAAATACAATTGAAGAGCTGTTATTTCAGAGCATTTAGAGGCCCGAGGTTAAAGACAAGATTTTTAAATTTGGGAACATGGACTTGTGCGGTTCCTTAATGCTGGGCCACCTAAAGTGTAGGTTGCAGACCTCTGAATTGTATCTTAGATGTATTCACCCATTACAGCTGTTTCCATCAGAGAATGGAAACATTAGCCACATTCATGAAAAACCGCAACAGAAAAATGTTAAATTGTCAACTTCGTGGCTCCGAGTGAAATTGACTCGCTACTGACTGGTTGAGGCAAACCAAAATGTTTGCTCGCTAATATGACCCTGTTAAAGAGCAAAAGAGGTTTGAAATGCGGACGACTCACAAAATGCTTGCTACTTGTCACTAGTTTGAAAACTAGGCAGTAGTCAATGGTGCAATACAGGATTCTAACATAACAGCAAACAACTATTTGCAAAGCCTCTTCCTTTAATAAGAACTTAGGAAGGCCTTAACAGACAAACCGTTGTGAATGTACACATCTGATGCAACCCAATGCTATTCTAAAAGTGTGGTACAATACAAGGAGAGAGGATATTTATGAGGATCCATTGCCAGCTATTGCACTTGTGAGCCGTGCGACTATATTTCAAGTCAAGGTGACAGTGTGACCCAGCTGCTTGCTTTCTCTGTCAGCACAGAGGGCAACAGGTGTAAATGGAGTTGTTTTGTTCTCCTTCTTCCCCTGACGTCTCTTTATCCTTGACCCAGATTCCACTGGTGTTGGAGGAGCCATGTGATCCCACTGGTGACCCTCGGAGCATTTATGACTAATCTCAGGGACATGGTCCAGAATTATGATGCCAAGACCCCAAAGACCACAGACAGCTTGGTTCGGACGGGAAGAAATCCAGCTGCCTCTAGGCCTAGATCATTCCCTCTTTTATCACTTGCTTGGGTCAAATCTTCACAGTATAACTTCAGGACTGATCACTACAGGAATAGGCTGCAAAGTGGAATCAATAAAAAGCAATAGAACAGACTGCATGGCCTGTAAATGTACTGTGCATGATACATTATTCAAAAAGTACAAATTGAGGAACCAAAGGTGGAATAAAACAATGTGGTGTGACACGTAACATTACATGAGTGCATACACCAGTCAAACCTTTGTCGGGTCTCAGACATGGCATCGGAAAAAGTCAAGAATTTACATTACATCGTGACATAGTAGTCTGAATATAGCAACTTCTTTGGTTATAAGAGGATTCATGGGTTCACATGCCACATGCAACACATGCAGGAGGAGGGAGAGGCAGGAGAGGAACAAACACACAACAGAGCTGGTGTCTGCAGACGGCCGAAGAGGTGAAGGAGTTTGCAACAATAACAGCAGCATCCAAAGAGCGGATCACTACGGCACGTACAGGAGTTTCTCAGTGCATTGTTCCTCATAAACCGTTCAAGAAGTAAGTGATCTGCAATCTTTTGGCTTCGAGCGGCGTGAATGTTTTGAGGGATTTCAAGGATCAGCTCAAATCAGAGTGATACTGGACAGTATGGCAGTAGAAGCTAATCAATGCCTCCAGGGCTTGGATGAGTGGAGAAGAGAGATGCTGGAGAAGAGGAAGAAGAGATGGAGGGAGAGGTTGAGTCTGCGGGTTAGAGTAGAGGCGAGCGAAGGGGAGGAAGAAGAAGATGAAGAAGCAGGGGCTGTGGGCTGTGAGGAAGAAGAAGTGTGTGAAGGCAAGGAAGGGGAAGAAAATGAAGTAGGTGAGAAGGCAGAAGAAAAGGTGGTAGAGCAGCAAGAAAAAGAAGGGTTTGAGAGGGTGGTGAAAAAAGTAGAGGAGCTTGAGGAAGCCGGGATAGAGGGAGAGGATAAGGTGGCAGCAATCAGGGAAGAGGAGCAGGTCGAGGAGGAAGAGGATCAAATTGGGCAATATCACCCTGCAGAGCAATCAAGACAACACATGAGAAGAACTGAGGATGAGAACATTCAGCAAACCCAAGGAAGTGCGAGGCGAGAGCACAGAACAGTCAATGAAGAAGAACACTTGCCTGATTCAGTGGAATCAGACAATGCAGATTCTGAGTTGACGGGATCAGAGGATGGATTAAACAACTTTGACAGAGTAAAAACTGAAGTGAGTGCTGTTGAGAAACAATATAAGGATCCCGTGGAACTGAAAGATCCTGATGGAAAGTCACGGAGGAATGAAAATAGCATCCCAGGAACGTGGACTTCTAAGGAAAGAAAAGAAGCTGAAGATGACTATGAGAAGTTGAGAGATGAGAAAAAAGCCATTGTAGAATCTCGGACAACTCAAGAAGAAGGGTCTCAAATTGATCGCAATGATCTTCAAAGGGAAGAGGAAGCGTTTACAGATGATGAAGAAGCAGACCATTCGACGGACGAAGAAGCAGATGGCAATGACGAAGACACGGTAAAGATGTACTGCAACGATGATTATCGCACAGACGTATTCCGCACCTTGACAGAGTTCAGGGACTCCTCCCTTCTCACTGACCTTACTTTGAGCACAAAGGATGGGAAGAGTTTCCACGTACACTCCCTTGTCCTTGCTGCTGTCAGCCTCCGTATCCGAGAAAGACTCCGTAGAAGTAGTGTAGATAATGAGAGAGTTAATGAGAGAAAAGATGCAAGTGTTGGAGTCCACAGGTGGACAGAGTCTCTGGGTCCAGAGGTGGATCAGGTCGGATTGAAGGCAGTTGTGGATTTCGCCTACACTGGACTCATATCGTGTTTGAACCAGACCACGTGGCACCAGATTAAGGCTGCGGCTCAAACGCTGGGCGCCCTTAGGGTGCTGGATCTCTGCAAAGAGGAAGAGGAAAAGTACACAAAAACTGGAGGGCAGCGGAAAGACGACAATATCTCGGCTGCAGAACAAATGATGATCAGTCTTCAGTCCATCAAACAGCTGAGGATGGAGAGAGTGGGCTGTGATGTCATTCTGGAAGCTCTCGGAGGATCGCTTCATGGTGAGTAGAACAACGATGACGTACACAAGTGTGCACAATCAGCTTGTCAAGCTATGCAAGGGCATTAACCATCCAACCAAAGATCACCAACGCAACCAAACCAGTTTGACTTTCCATATCTGTGGGCTTTTAGTGAGTTTAAAACACGAACCGAACATGTCGGCGTCCTCGTCTGTTTTTTTATCCACGCCAACCACTTTACCTAAGTTACTATAACCAACCGAGGAGGCATTCGGCTGATAGTCACTGGTTAACATGGTCACACGTTAAACTGAAACACCTGTTGCTCTGAAACAATTGAAATCCTGAAGGAATTCTGTAAAATTTGATTCAGCTGTTGATCGAGTCTGACAGCCGAACATGCAACAACCAGACGTTTTGACTCTGCTAACAGTTGTAATCAAATGTTTAATGCGCGCCAACTCATCTGTATGGCTAATGCAAAATGCCAATTCCATTGCCAACACATTTTTCATGACATCGGCTGTACTCATTATCATGCTCCCTTCAGTCCACAGAGTCATCCTGGCTGTGTGCAGCGACTACTTCCGCGGCATGTTCACCTCGGGGATGAAGGAGTCCCATCAGCCTTTTGTGACCCTTCCCTTCGTTTTGGCATCAGAGCTGGAGGCTCTGATTGACTGCTCCTACAGCGGGACTATCCCCATCAGCTGGAAGTGTGTCTTCGAGATCACGAGCATCGCTCTCCAGGTCCAGTACCAGCCTGCCCTCTCCTTGTGCCTCAACTTTCTGCATCAAGAAATAAATCCTCACTCCTGTCTGGATGTGGCATCTTTCGCGGAGGCCTACGAGATGGTGCAGCTTCTTGAAGTCGCAGACGATTTTGTTCTACGACAATTCCAGAAAGTGGCTTGTTTCTCAAAGTTCAAGGACCTGCCAGCCAAAAAGCTCCTGAAGTACTTAAATAGTCGCTCGCTCTGTGTTCCATCTGAGCTTGTTGTGTTCAAAGCAGTGGCAGCATGGATCCAAGCAAAACCCCGAAAAAGGCTGAAGTTCGCTAAAGAACTAATGAAAACCATCCACTTTCCCCTGATGACGGTCGAGGAATTCAAAGAGGTCCAATCGCAGAATATGTGGTCTGATCGCAGCCTGGCGGACCTCTATGAAGCAGTTTTTCAGGATTACTGCTCGAATGAGAGTCACTGCCGGATCTATCTCCCAAAAGAGAGTCTGGTCTTGATTGGAGGCGACCAGATCTCTGAAGACCTGGGTAGACGCAGCATCAGCAGAGAACTCTGGTTTGTGAATTCCCTGAGGAGCCATATAGGGATAAAAAAGGCCATTGAGTGGAGGACATTGGGAGAGATGCCAGAGCCAGCGAGGTACAGTCATGAGGTGGCTGTCCTCAAAGGACAACTATACGTGTTTGGAGGGAAGAAGTACTACGGCATCGGCGACACCCTGAGCTCTAGTTACAGGTGAGAGAGGTGATGATTACAGTTTTAAAGTCATGTCTCAATTACTCATATTTGTCCCATTTGAACATATTGTTAGGTATGACCTCCTTCAAAACAGCTGGGAGAGGCTGGCCGAAATGCAGGAAAAGAGATGCTCTTTCTCTGTGGCGGTGCTGGATGGACAGATATATGCCATCGGTGGACATCGTCACCCTGAATATATTGAGAGTGTGGAACGATACTGCCCCACTGGAAACTCCTGGAGGTAGGGATATTGATTTTTCAAAATAAAGGGCATTTGCTATATGCATCAAGCGTGTAGTCTTGCTAAATATCCCTGACAACCATTTACCATGGTAGCTTGTACGACACATCTGCATGTTGTGTAGGCAGTGATTGGCTGAGCTGCCATTATGAATTGCTTGCGAAACACTTTATAAACCTAAAAATAAAACCAGATGCAGTTGCAAAATTGAGTCTACTGACTCCTGTTGAGAATTTCAACATCGAGTGATTGGAAATGCGGATATCAGATTAAACTTATGGCTAAGTAAATAAGTTGAATCCTAGCCTAAGACTAAAAAGACCATAAACAATTTAACGTTGGGTTTCGGCAACAATACTCCATAAGGTTTAGGTAGCAAAACTTATTGGCTAGGTCTAGGATAGAAAACCTCACGGTTTGGGTTAAATTAACTATGTTCCGTCATTTCTTACGTCGTGTGTAAATGACTTACCGCTGACTTGTTTTTTCACACGGGACACGGACATCGGCCTGCTGGGTGAGGGGAGTCGGTTGAGCATGCCCTGGTGAGAAAAGGACAGAAATATAAAAATAACTTTAAGTTTTAATAGCAACAGTATTTTTTGACTAACTGGCAACCGTAAATAGTGCGGACAATTTGAATCAGCTGAGGGGTAATCAGGGGAATGCAATGCAGCTGGTGCTGAGACAATCCAATGAATTGTCTATTTGACATAACAGATTTAAAAAGGTTTTATGGAGCTTTATGGAGCGTATTGTTCAGGCAGAACTTACATTAGCTGTTTCACACATACTGGCTCTTTCGCCAGCTGTTTGGCTACCAGCTGAATGGTAATGTCCAATCATATTCAAGCAGTTTTACAGCACAGTCATTATAACCAGATACTTCTCATTTGATATAAATGTGCAATTAGGTTAAGTATGATGCGTCAGACTGAACAAAATGTATGCTTTCAGATATTTTAGGGTAAAAAAATTGAATTAATAGCAATAACAGTGTATTTTGGATGTTTTCTCTGCATTAGTCTGATCGACGATTGGTTATGGAGGCAAAATAGCCCCACATTTTTTGCCTGTAGTGTTTCGCCTTAAAAACAAAAGTCTTCTCCTTCAGCTTCGCGTGGCCCTTGGATCTGCCTCTGGCTGGCCATGTAGCAAAAGTTTTACAAGGCCGGATCTTTGTCTCAGGAGGGCTGAGCAGCAACTGCCAGTGTCTTGCATCCATGTTTCTATACCGCCCAGAGACGGGAAGCTCGTATTTGGCAAACATGGCGAAGCCCCGAGCTCGTCACTGCATGGAGACCCTGGGCGACCGCCTCTACGTAGCGGGTGGAGTCACCGTGGATGACAGCGTGTGCATCGTTGACCAGCTGGATTGCGAGGTGTACAACCCAGTGGCCGACTCCTGGACTGCCCTCGCGTCTCTGACAGTTCCACATGTGGGAGCAGGCGGCGCGGTTCTGGAGGGGAAGTTCTACGTGCTGGGGGGATACAGCGAGGACCACTACAGTGACACTGGGATGGTCCATCGGTTTGATCCCACCACACAGAGATGGGAGAACATGGGCAGCATGCCCGGGCCGAACAATGACATACGAGCATCTGTGCTGTGTTTGCCACTAGATCTCCGCTTGTAAAGCACAGTGACATATATACATGTCATCATATGTTAAGTTTAACGTCACGTACTGCATTAACAGTGGTATTATTATAATTTGAAGAAAAAACATTCTTCCATTGTCAACAATATCACATCTCACAATTGTTTGACATCTGGATGAAGGTAAATTGATCTTACACAGTACATCAAGTAAACCTTTAGGCATGCAAAAGGTAGGATACCAATCGAATGTAGAGCATTTTTGGTGCTATGTATTTAATCTAAGTGTACCGTGTTCAAAAGGCCCTGTGATGAAATGTACTAGCCTGGGATGGGATGAGTTATTTCCGTAACAAAACATAGACTAAAAATATATTAACACTAACTACTGCAATCACAAGCTATGAACACAGGATGGAGCTGCTCCCTCCTGTCACACTTTTAGTGTGACAGGATGGAGCTGCTCCCTCCTGTCACACTTTTAGTGTGACAGGATGGAGCTGCTCCCTCCTGTCACACTTTTAGTGTGACAGGATGGAGCTGCTCCCTCCTGTCACACTTTTAGTGTGACAGGATGGAGCAGCTCCATCCTGTCACACTTTTAGTGTGACAGGATGGAGCTGCTCCCTCCTGTCACACTTTTAGTGTGACAGGATGGAGCTGCTCCCTCCTGTCACACTTTTAGTGTGACAGGATGGAGCTGCTCCCTCCTGTCACACTTTTAGTGTGACAGGATGGAGCTGCTCCCTCCTGTCACACTTTTAGTGTGACAGGATGGAGCTGCTCCCTCCTGTCACACTTTTAGTGTGACAGGATGGAGCTGCTCCCTCCTGTCACACTTTTAGTGTGAGGCCAGTGAACACGTTAGGCATTGCAGAGAGCTGCTTCTGGTCACCAGACAGGAAGAGAGACACTGAAAGAAGTTTGTTTTTGTATCTCGCGTTCCGAAGAAGGCCCACACATTTATTTTTGCATTCAAATTTATTTCGCAAATAACAAACATGCCCGAGTTCTTCAGATTCATCAATGAGCTATTACTTTAATTTAGGAGAGGATGATCATACTTTGTCATTTTAACATGCTTTCGGACAGTGCCACAGTGTTTTCACAGATGTGCATTAACAGCTGTCCTCGGTGTAAAAGCACAGTGTCTAATCACTTACACAGGGAAGACAAGAAAACCACTGAAGGTCGTGTGTCCATTCAAGTTGTCGAACGCTCTGCCGTTACCCCACAGTTCCATGTGCACCTTATCACCAGCAGCCAGTTGCAGAGCGACAGCGTTACTGCTGCTGTCCGAGCCGGCGGCTGAAGGGCCATCGTAGGTTAACATGGCCCCCGTGACGCGAGTGTTGTAGCCATCGGTGCTGAAGCTGAAGAAGTAGAGACCGCCCACTGGCGCTGTGAAGATTCCTGGAAACGGAGCAAAGAGAAGCAGATGAAAGATGAGTTACTCGAATTACAAACAACTAAGCGGTTGGAGCCAATGACTGGCCCTATCAATTTAGATTTGAACCATTACACTTGGTCATTTAACCCTTTAACATGAAATAAAGAATCAGCACTGGGAAACACCGGCGACCCGAGCCAAACGGCATCAGCTAATTTTTCTCTTTGTTTGAAATACCAGAAGCTGATGTGTGAGTTTTACCCCCTTAGGACATTTAAGGTCTACAAGTAGACTTCACAGAAAAAAAAACAGCAATCGTATCTCAACAAATTGCTTCAAAATAATACTGGGAGACTGATTCAGCAGTTTTCTTTGCCAAAGAAAAAATGTAAATAAATATTGATTTTACAGTACTGGTCATAACCATTGCCGGTGTTAGAGAAGACCCTTTTGTAAATCAGGGCCTGGTCTGTGCAGCGTCCTTTGTAAATCTCCCCGAAGTTTGCCAAAGAGGTCGAGAACGCGATCTGAGGGGCACCAGTGTACAGTTACATGGGGAAATGAATACGAAAGATGTAATAGTTTGGTATAAAATTGAAGATTGGTGACACAGAAACCTAAATGCTAAAAGGCTGATCATCTGACCTTTAGCACTACTCTGTTTCAGCCTATCGATCTCCTCCTCTGTTGCATTCAGTCTTGTTTTCAGGCCTGTACAAGTGTTACAAAAATAAAAAAAAGAATATATACAAAATACTCAGAATTTTGGTTGAGAGATAGAGATATAGAGATATAGAGAGATATATAGATATATAGATATAGTTCGTCATCACAAACATTACCTTCATTCTCTTTCTTCAGTCTGTCCACTTCAGCTTTCTGTCCCGTCAGCTCGTCTACAGCCTCCAGAGCTCCAACATCATTCTGCAGTCTTTCCACACGTTTAAGTTTGTCCTCAAAGTTCTTGATTAATTCCACTTTATCTCTCAGCCACCCGTCAATATCCATGTCGCCTCTCTGTCCAAACACCGGCTCCACAAACAAGAGTCCCAGCAGGGTCAGCAGAAGCAAAGCCCTGAACCCCATTCCCATTTATCTGTAAATTTACAGTCTCTTGGATGTTTTCCTCGCAGCTTGTGGAGGGATGTTTTTTTCCACAGAAGCTCTCCTCGCTGAGGGGGCCTGTCGGATGTCGGTGAGTGAGCAGTGTCGAGGCCCCCAGTTCTAGTCGTGTCCCAGCAAGCCGACTGGGAGGATTTTGTGAGCGGGTTAGCCAGTAAAATATATAGGAAATGTGACAGACATCATATAACCAATGGATAATGAATTAGCGTAGAAACAAACCATGACGTCAATCAAAAACCAAATGGGTGTCTCAGGCAGGAGACAGGGACCTACTTCTTCTTCTTCTGTTTTTAATGGGTACATTACCACCACCCACCAATCTGGATTGTGAACTTAAGGAAAGTAATTCTCTAATACCAAAAACAAACAAACAACAAGGACCAACTGAGGCTAAAGAGGGTTTTAAAAGAGTGCACTGGCACAACGGGCCCATGTGTTGCCAGTGTTGCTGATGAGCTCAGGTGTTTCCACTCTGCTGATGACCCTTTGCCACGCCCACCTCAAAAAAGGTAAAAGGGAGCTGCCACACGAGACAGGCACAGGAGTCATGACTTTGCAGGCTGGTCAAGTAAAGAACCTTAAGTTATCTCTGAAGATGGTCACCGTGGTGGTGTTTCTTCTGGCTTTTGTTGGAGCGGCATCTTCAGAACTCCCACACAGACGGAGGTGCGACCCGGAGCAAGGACAAGAAATGCAGACTCTTTGCTCAAATTACAAAAACATTTTACACCTCGAAGATGTTCAGACAAAACTTGGAGAAAACCAAATGCTGCTGCGAGAGAGGATTGAGGCTGTGGAAGGTTGGACCAGACTGCAGCTTGATTCTGCAAACGGCAACATTAGCGCGCTTCAAAGGTTAGTGACTAATGTTTCAAACGCACAAAAGGACGTAGAAAGGATGGAGTCACAAACTGAGATGGAGTTGAGAGATGCAAAGACAAAGCTGGAGGAACAGGAAGTTGACATTGCCAGCCTGAAGAGAGATGTTGGAGAACTGGTCAAACACTGGGAGAGAGTCGGGGGAAACATCAGTGAGATTGAGGAGAGACTTGATACAACTGAGAGGCAGTTAAGGGAGAGGAAAGAGAAACTTGAAGATCTGGAGTCAGAAACTGGGGCTGCGTTCAATGCCACGCAGAAACTGCTGACTCTGTACAAGAAGGAACTCTCTCGCCTAAACTCGACGGCCCAGGAGCTCGAAGCCGAAGCCCTACTGGATCCCAGGGAGACGCAACTTGAAGCCAACCTGACGGAAATACAAAATGACAGCGACGGTACGTTTATACAAGTCTGTATTATCTTAAAAATAAATGTTTTCATGAATTGACTGCAAAAAAAGCTGAAGTTGATGAACAGCTGAAACCAGCAGAAGGCTGACATCGACGTCTCGAGAGCGACGAGATCGTCCAATCCCTTAACAAAAGCTCTGCAACTTGTACCCTGAAAATAGATCAATACTGAGCTGCTGCATTTTCATAAATGTAAAATTGTATGTTTACTTTTTTTTTTCTTTCCTGCAGAACCCAGAACTGAAGCAAGTGAACTCTCATTAGCGGTGAAGCGCCTTACAGCAGAAGGTAAGGGAAAGTATAGTAAGTAATGGTTCAAGATGCTGAACACTCACAACTGAATTTAACAATGTTTGCATTTCTTTCGTCAGTCAACGCCAAGGTGGCCTTCTCTGCAACTATCATCGACTCCAACGATACGTTCACTGGACCCGGCACGAACGGCACCCACAATATTCTCATCTATAACAGAGTCTTCACAAACGTTGGCTTCGCTTACAACTGTAAAACAGGTATGTTCTGGATGCATAATCTTCAGAAGACTGACCAACGATTAACAGATATGAAAGCATCCTCCATATTATTGGGTGTCATCTGGGAAACATTGGTTTAGTGATGTGGTCAGAACTTGGCAAAATCTTCCTTCCACGGCCTCTGAAGCTTTTCCACAAGTTGCCTATAAGGCCATCGAGCTTTAGGATGTGTTGGGAGGTGATTTTGTTACTTTTAGAATAAAGGTGGCTAATCGGCTTTCCCAGTTTGTAGTCTTTATGCTAAGCTAACCAGCTGCATGGCTTCATCTTCAACATGCAGACATAAGAGTGGTATCGATCTTCTCGTCTAACTGAAATGTATTAAGAATAAGGACGACTGTGTTTATAACTTATTGATGTCATTACATTCTCAACAGGCATCTTCACTGCTCGACTGAAAGGCGTTTACCACTTTTCATTCATGACTTTCGGCTACAACGGTCACACTTCAGGAGCCGTCCTGGTGAAGAACAGGCATTACCAAGTGAGCACCTGGGAATCCACCGGCTCAGATAACAGTGACGCCACCAGCAACACGGTGATCCTTGAGCTGAGTGTTGGCGAGACCATCAACGTCAGCCTGAGGCAGGATGTAACAATACATGAAAGCGTCTTCAGTGGGTTCCTCATCTTCCCAACATTGTAGATTTTAGAATAGACTGAGATGCCATGTTTTTCATTCAGGGATGCATGTCTCAATCTGTTCTTCTTCCTTTCAACAATTTCTCATGTAAAGTTTAAACATTTTGAAGGATTGTTGAAATGTGTCAAAATAAAAGATGAAACAAATGTGTTTTTGGCTTGCTGTGCATCGAACACCTCACTACTAGTTAAAGATGTTTTTAAAACCCGAGAGCAACATTAACTCAGTCACTGTCAAATCCAAGACACTGAAACTATATTTCAGTCTTTCCAAGTGATGTTGTCACAATGGGGACATCTGGTGGCACAACACCTGGTATTGCATTTGTATGGAGGAAAAGACTCAACAAACAAGTGAACTCACAGCTTTCACCATTGATATTTTGTTCATTATAAACATTATACTAAACAATAACATTATAAAATAAACATGGACGGCTTTTAAATAACATACGACTCTGCTTCTTGTGACGGATTCACTGATATGTGTAATGTTGGGCATGCTAAAGCTTGGCATCGATACGCCCTGATGGCATAGGGCAGGGGTGTGTAACTCATTTTCACTCCGGGCTGCAATACGATCGCCCTCAAAGGGCCGTTTGTAACTAAGACTGTACAACTAACTTCTCCCTAACAGTTAAATAACTCTCTCTGCATTTGATTTGTTGATTCAAGTGTAAAAATATTGTACATGCAGTTATATGAATGTAAAATTATATTTAAACACATTTCTGTTATTACATAAATCTTTTTAATTGAGGGTTAAGAAACCCACATTACCCTGTTGAAGAAAATAAAGACATATCAAACAAGTTATTACATTAACTTTGTTCAAAGCTGTTTTTGTGACCTCTCTGCATCACTAATGTTCCTCCCTGTGGTCGTCCTGTGCATGGCAGCTACATCCAAGAGCTCCTCACTGAGCGTCAGGTCTGATAAACATGGATAGATGCTCTGTATCCGTGTTGTCTGTGCTTTCAACAGCTAATTAAAAATACAAGTAACTGCTCGTCTCTTAGCTAGCTGTTAGATTGCTGCTAGTTCATCAACTCTGTCTGCGATGGTGTTTCTTCACAAACTGACATTTGCAAAAGTCTATCTGGTCGGAGCTCTGCTCACATACCTTCAGCCTGCACTGGGCTGTAGCTGTGTGAATATATTCTGCTGTGATTGCATTCTGCCTTTTAATTCTTGGACAATTTGTTTTTCTTGGAGGCTAAATTTAGCTCCGTGTTTGGTGTCAAAATGCCGACGTGAATTGTATCCTTCATCACAGACATGCCTCATAACACAGAAGACAGACCCGTTTATCTCCTTGAAGCTCAAACATGTATTCTCTTTCCCATCTTTCATTATATTTTCTTCCCTCTGCATAAATTTTTCTCTTCGTGGACATTTTGGGATTATTTGTCGATCTTTTTCAATTGTTGGAAAACCGCTTTTCGGGCTGTTGCCTCTCCTGTCCACCTGTTGTGATAGTTTTAATGTCGGTAAACAGACAACATGCTATCTCATAATTTCGACCATAGGGATACTTTTATTTTCAAGACTAACTTTTAATTATTTTTCCAAAAAACAACAAAAAAAGTTTTTTTTTGCTGGCGGATTCGCGGGCCACATAAAATGACGTGGCGGGCCGGATTCGGCCCGCGGGCCTTGAGTTTGACACGTGTACCGTAAGGTTTAGGACACACTATGATCTGATGAAACATGTTCTACTTCAAGCGTAACATGACTCTACTTACCTCCAGGAGTCGGTGTCTGGTTGGTGTTGATCTTATCTCCACCAATGGCATAAAGACGCTCTTCGTGTACCACCACTGAGAAGTCTCTTCTAAACTCCTGCAGGTCAGCGAGCCTTTTCCAGCGGTCCTGCACGGGGTCATAACTATAGCATGTGTGCGATGAAAGAAAAAAGGTAGAGATGGAAAAGTTCAGACCCCGGCTGTGCATCTGTGGGACAATCTAACACGAAGTGTTATGTGCACTTTATTTTATTACACAATTATGAATGAATTAAAGATTTTGTTCTTGATTGTTTTGGATCATCTCTTTCAGGCATTTCTCTCCTGCATTGTCTCTAGTCTTGTTCTGTCTATTCGTGCGCATTGGCCTCCATTAAAAGTGCACTATACGGGGTTCAGAATGAGATTTTTTTGTTTGAGCACCGCGTGACATAAAAGTTAAAACCACAGACCCCGATCCATTTCTTTCTCCAAAAGGGCTGATTTTGTGGGCAGTTATCTTTATATAGAATCTGCATTTACCTTGGAAGAAGAATCATAAAGATGGTTTTCCTCCTTGCATTGCGTGGCTGTTGCGTGAACCCAGCACAAGTTTCGATTGAGTTACGTTACATGTCAGAATAGTAAGAGAAGTCTACACACGGCAGACAATCAAACAGAGACGTTTGGTGGTTTAAGCGGTGAGGGACATTCCCGAGATGTAAGAAAACTCTTGTTGCACCCTCGTCACAAACCGACAGTGACGAGTGAGACTCACGCAACAAAGCAAATTATGAACTTAAAGGCAACATAAAAGGCAAGCTTAATCTAACAGTGGTGTCTGAACTCAGTCACCAAAAACATATGGATGTCTCAGGCAGGAGACAAGGACCAACTGAGGCTAAAGAGGGTTTTAAAAGAGTGCACTGGCACAACGGGCCCATGTGTTGCCAGTGTTGCTGATGAGCTCAGGTGTTTCCACTCTGCTGATGACCCTTTGCCACGCCCACCTCAAAAAAGGTAAAAGGGAGCTGCCACACGAGACAGGCACAGGAGTCATGACTTTGCAGGCTGGTCAAGTAAAGACCCTTAAGTTATCTCTGAAGATGGTCACCGTGGTGGTGTTTCTTCTGGCTTTTGTTGGAGCGGCATCTTCAGAACTCCCACACAGACGGAGGTGTGACCCGGAGCAAGGACAAGAAATGCAGACTCTTTGCTCAAATTACAAAAACATTTTACACCTCGAAGACGTTCAGACAAAACTTGATGAGAACCAAATGCTGCTGCGAGAGAGGATTGAGGCTGTGGAAGGTTGGACCAGACTGCAGCTTGATTCTGCAAACGGCAACATTAGCGCGCTTCAAAGGTTAGTGACGAATGTTTCAAACGCACAAAAGGACGTAGAAAGGATGGAGTCACAAACTGAGATGGAGTTGAGAGATGCAAAGACAAAGCTGGAGGAACAGGAAGTTGACATTGCCAGCCTGAAGAGAGACGTTGGAGAACTGGTCAAACACGGGGAGAGAGTCGGGGGAAACATCAGTGAGATTGAGGAGAGACTTGATACAACTGAGAGGCAGTTAAGGGAGAGGAAAGAGAAACTTGAAGATCTGGAGTCAGAAACTGGGGCTGCGTTCAATGCCACGCAGAAACTGCTGACTCTGTACAAGAAGGAACTCTCTCGCCTAAACTCGACGGCCCGGGAGCTCGAAGCCGAAGCCCTACTGGATCCCAGGGAGACGCAACTTGAAGCCAACCTGACGGAAATACAAAATGACAGCGACGGTAAGTTTATACAAGTCTGTATTATCTTAAAAATAAATGTTTTCATGAATTGACTGCAAAAAAAGCTGAAGTTGATGAACAGCTGAAACCAGCAGAAGGCTGACATCGACGTCTCGAGAGCGACGAGATCGTCCAATCCCTTAACAAAAGCTCTGCAACTTGTACCCTGAAAATAGATCTCAATACTGAGCTGCTTCTTTTTCATAACTGTAAAATTGTATGTTTACTTTTTTTTTTTCTTTCCTGCAGAACCCAGAACTGAAGCACGTGAACTCTCATTAGCGGTGAAGCGCCTTACAGCAGAAGGTAAGGGAAAGTATAGTAAGTAATGGTTCAAGATGCTGAACACTCACAACTGAATTTAACAATGTTTGCATTTCTTTCTTCAGTCAACGCCAAGGTGGCCTTTTCTGCAACTATCATCGAATCCAACGATACTTTCACTGGACCCGGCACGAACGGCACCAACAATATTCTCATCTATAACCGAGTCTTCACAAACGTTGGCTTCGCTTACAACTGTAAAACAGGTATGTTCTGGATGCATAACCTTCAGAAGACTGACCAACGATTAACAGATATGAAAGCGTCCTCCATATTATTGGGTGTCATCTGGGAAACATTGGTTTAGTGATGTGGTCAGAACTTGGCAAAATCTTCCTTCCACGGCCTCTGAAGCTTTTCCACACGTTGCCTATAAGTCCATCGAGCTTTAGGATGTGTTGGGAGGTGATTTTGTTACTTTTAGAATAAAGGTGGCTAATCGGCTTTCCCAGTTTGAAGTCTTTATGCTAAGCTAACCAGCTGCATGGCTTCATCTTCAACATGCAGACATAAGAGTGGTATCGATCTTCTCGTCTAACTGAAATGTATTAAGAATAAGGACGACTGTTTATAACTTATTGACGTCATTGCATTCTCAACAGGCGTCTTCACTGCTCGACTGAAAGGCGTTTACCACTTTTCATTCATGACTTTCGGCTACAACGGTCACACTTCAGGAGCCGTCCTGGTGAAGAACAGGCATTACCAAGTGAGCACCTGGGAATCCACCGGCTCAGATAACAGTGACGCCACCAGCAACACGGTGATCCTTGAGCTGAGTGTTGGCGAGACCATCAACGTCAGCCTGAGGCAGGATGTAACAATGCATGAAAGCGTCTTCAGTGGGTTCCTCATCTTCCCAACATTGTAGATTTTAGAATAGACTGAGATGCCATGTTTTTCATTCAGGGATGCATGTCTCAATCTGTTCTTCTTCCTTTCAACAATTTCTCATGTAAAGTTTAAACATTTTGAAGGATTGTTGAAATGTGTCAAAATAAAAGATGAAACAAATGTGTTTTTGGCTTGCTGTGCATCAAACACCTCACTACTAGTTAAAGATGTTTTTAAAACCCGAGAGCAACATTAACTCAGTCACTGTCAAATCCAAGACACTGAAACTATATTTCAGTCTTTCCAAGTGATGTTGTCACAATGGGGACATCTGGTGGCACAACACCTGGTATTGCATTTGTATGGAGGAAAAGACTCAACAAACAAGTGAACTCACAGCTTTCACCATTGATATTTTGTTCATTATAAACATGGACGGCTTTTAAATAACATACGACTCTGCTTCTTGTGACGGATTCACTGATATGTGTAATGTTGGGCATGCTAAAGCTTGGCATCGATACGCCCTGATGGCATAGGGCAGGGGTGTTTAACTCATTTTCACTCTGGGCTGCAATACGATCGCCCTCAAAGGGCCGTTTGTAACTAAGACTGTGTAACTAAGACTGTACAACTAACTTCTCCCTAACAGTTAAATAACTCTCTCTGCATTTGATTTGTTGATTTCAAGTGTAAAAATATTGTACATGCAGTTATATGAATGTAAAATTATATTTAAACACATTTCTGTTATTACATAAATCTTTTTAATTGAGGGTTAAGAAACCCACATTACCCTATTGAAGAAAATAAAGACAAATATCAAACAAGTTATTACATTAACTTTGTTCAAAGCTGTTTTTGTGACCTCTCTGCATCACTAATGTTCCTCCCTGTGGTCGTCCTGTGCATGGCAGCTACATCCAAGAGCTCCTCACTGAGCGTCAGGTCTGATAAACATGGATAGATGCTCTGTATCCGTGTTGTCTGTGCTTTCATCAACAGCTAATTAAAAATACAAGTAACTGCTAGTCTCTTAGCTAGCTGTTAGATTGCTGCTAGTTCATCAACTCTGTCTGCGATGGTGTTTCTTCACAAACTGACATTTGCAAAAGTCTATCTGGTCGGAGCTCTGCTCACATACCTTCAGCCTGCACTGGGCTGTAGCTGTGTGAATATATTCTGCTGTGATTGCATTCTGCCTTTTAATTCTTGGACAATTTGTTTTTCTTGGAGGCTAAATTTAGCTCCGTGTTTGGTGTCAAAATGCCGACGTGAATTGTATCCTTCATCACAGACATGCCTCATAACACAGAAGACAGACCCGTTTATCTCCTTGAAGCTCAAACATGTATTCTCTTTCCCATCTTTCATTATATTTTCTTCCCTCTGCATAAATTTTTCTCTTCGTGGACATTTTGGGATCATTTGTCGATCTTTTTCAATTGTTGGAAAACCGCTTTTCGGGCTGTTGCCTCTCCTGTCCACCTGTTGTGATAGTTTTAATGTCGGTAAACAGACAACATGCTATCTCATCATTTCGACCATAGGGATACTTTTATTTTCAAGTCTAACTTTTAATTATTTTTCCAAAAAACAATAAAAGAAGTTTTTTTTTTGCTGGCGGATTCGCGGGCCACATAAAATGACGTGGCGGGCCGGATTCGGCCCGCGGGCCTTGAGTTTGACACATGTACCGTAAGGTTTAGGACACACTATGATCTGATGAAACATGTTCTACTTCAAGCGTAACATGACTCTACTTACCTCCAGGAGTCGGTGTCTGGTTGGTGTTGATCTTATCTCCACCAATGGCATAAAGACGCTCTTCGTGTACCACCACTGAGAAGTCTCTTCTAAACTCCTGCAGGTCAGCGAGCCTTTTCCAGCGGTCCTGCACGGGGTCATAACTATAGCATGTGTGCGATGAAAGAAAAAAGGTAGAGATGGAAAAGTTCAGACCCCGGCTGTGCATCTGTGGGACAATCTAACACGAAGTGTTATGTGCACTTTATTTTATTACACAATTATGAATGAATTAAAGATTTTGTTCTTGATTGTTTTGGATCATCTCTTTCAGGCATTTCTCTCCTGCATTGTCTCTAGTCTTGTTCTGTCTATTCGTGCGCATTGGCCTCCATTAAAAGTGCACTATACGGGGTTCAGAATGAGATTTTTTTGTTTGAGCACCGCGTGACATAAAAGTTAAAACCACAGACCCCGATCCATTTCTTTCTCCAAAAGGGCTGATTTTGTGGGCAGTTATCTTTATATAGAATCTGCATTTACCTTGGAAGAAGAATCATAAAGATGGTTTTCCTCCTTGCATTGCGTGGCTGTTGCGTGAACCCAGCACAAGTTTCGATTGAGTTACGTTACATGTCAGAATAGTAAGAGAAGTCTACACACGGCAGACAATCAAACAGAGACGTTTGGTGGTTTAAGCGGTGAGGGACATTCCCGAGATGTAAGAAAACTCTTGTTGCACCCTCGTCACAAACCGACAGTGACGAGTGAGACTCACGCAACAAAGCAAATTATGAACTTAAAGGCAACATAAAAGGCAAGCTTAATCTAACAGTGGTGTCTGAACTCAGTCACCAAAAACATATGGATGTCTCAGGCAGGAGACAAGGACCAACTGAGGCTAAAGAGGGTTTTAAAAGAGTGCACTGGCACAACGGGCCCATGTGTTGCCAGTGTTGCTGATGAGCTCAGGTGTTTCCACTCTGCTGATGACCCTTTGCCACGCCCACCTCAAAAAAGGTAAAAGGGAGCTGCCACACGAGACAGGCACAGGAGTCATGACTTTGCAGGCTGGTCAAGTAAAGACCCTTAAGTTATCTCTGAAGATGGTCACCGTGGTGGTGTTTCTTCTGGCTTTTGTTGGAGCGGCATCTTCAGAACTCCCACACAGACGGAGGTGTGACCCGGAGCAAGGACAAGAAATGCAGACTCTTTGCTCAAATTACAAAAACATTTTACACCTCGAAGACGTTCAGACAAAACTTGATGAGAACCAAATGCTGCTGCGAGAGAGGATTGAGGCTGTGGAAGGTTGGACCAGACTGCAGCTTGATTCTGCAAACGGCAACATTAGCGCGCTTCAAAGGTTAGTGACGAATGTTTCAAACGCACAAAAGGACGTAGAAAGGATGGAGTCACAAACTGAGATGGAGTTGAGAGATGCAAAGACAAAGCTGGAGGAACAGGAAGTTGACATTGCCAGCCTGAAGAGAGACGTTGGAGAACTGGTCAAACACGGGGAGAGAGTCGGGGGAAACATCAGTGAGATTGAGGAGAGACTTGATACAACTGAGAGGCAGTTAAGGGAGAGGAAAGAGAAACTTGAAGATCTGGAGTCAGAAACTGGGGCTGCGTTCAATGCCACGCAGAAACTGCTGACTCTGTACAAGAAGGAACTCTCTCGCCTAAACTCGACGGCCCGGGAGCTCGAAGCCGAAGCCCTACTGGATCCCAGGGAGACGCAACTTGAAGCCAACCTGACGGAAATACAAAATGACAGCAGCGGTAAGTTTATACAAGTCTGTATTATCTTAAAAATAAATGTTTTCATGAATTGACTGCAAAAAAAGCTGAAGTTGATGAACAGCTGAAACCAGCAGAAGGCTGACATCGACGTCTCGAGAGCGACGAGATCGTCCAATCCCTTAACAAAAGCTCTGCAACTTGTACCCTGAAAATAGATCTCAATACTGAGCTGCTTCTTTTTCATAACTGTAAAATTGTATGTTTACTTTTTTTTTTTTCTTTCCTGCAGAACCCAGAACTGAAGCACGTGAACTCTCATTAGCGGTGAAGCGCCTTACAGCAGAAGGTAAGGGAAAGTATAGTAAGTAATGGTTCAAGATGCTGAACACTCACAACTGAATTTAACAATGTTTGCATTTCTTTCTTCAGTCAACGCCAAGGTGGCCTTTTCTGCAACTATCATCGAATCCAACGATACTTTCACTGGACCCGGCACGAACGGCACCAACAATATTCTCATCTATAACCGAGTCTTCACAAACGTTGGCTTCGCTTACAACTGTAAAACGGGTATGTTCTGGATGCATAACCTTCAGAAGACTGACCAACGATTAACAGATATGAAAGCATCCATATTATTGGGTGTCATCTGGGAAACATTGGTTTAGTGATGTGGTCAGAACTTGGCAAAATCTTCCTTCCACGGCCTCTGAAGCTTTTCCACAAGTTGCCTATAAGGCCATCGAGCTTTAGGATGTGTTGGGAGGTGATTTTGTTACTTTTAGAATAAAGGTGGCTAATCGGCTTTCCCAGTTTGTAGTCTTTATGCTAAGCTAACCAGCTGCATGGCTTCATCTTCAACATGCAGACATAAGAGTGGTATCGATCTTCTCGTCTAACTGAAATGTATTAAGAATAAGGACGACTGTGTTTATAACTTATTGATGTCATTACATTCTCAACAGGCATCTTCACTGCTCGACTGAAAGGCGTTTACCACTTTTCATTCATGACTTTCGGCTACAACGGTCACACTTCAGGAGCCGTCCTGGTGAAGAACAGGCATTACCAAGTGAGCACCTGGGAATCCACCGGCTCAGATAACAGTGACGCCACCAGCAACACGGTGATCCTTGAGCTGAGTGTTGGCGAGACCATCAACGTCAGCCTGAGGCAGGATGTAACAATGCATGAAAGCGTCTTCAGTGGGTTCCTCATCTTCCCAACATTGTAGATTTTAGAATAGACTGAGATGTCATGTTTTTCATTCAGGGACGCATGTCTCGTCGCAATCTGTTCTTCTTCCGTTCAGCAATTTCTCATGTGAAGTTTAAACATTTTGGAGGGTTGTTGAAATGTGTCAAAATAAAAGATGAAACAAATGTGTTGTAAAACAGTTTTTGGCTTGCTGTGCATCAAACACCTCACTACTAGTTAAAGATGTTTTTAAAACCAGAGATGAACATTAACTCAGTCACTGTCAAAAATCTTCAGTGTGTCAAATCGTGTACTCACAAAATCAATGATTGCTTTAACAAAACAAAGTTATGTATATTTCTATCAAAATGAACATTTCAAAAACTTACTTTTTCAAACTATTGCGGAGCGTAAAAGTATATACGGTGTTGTCATGCAGAGATTCACATTGTGACATACAATATTTGATAAAGGCAACCAGTATTTGGGATTGTATATCTTTAGTATACTGTATTTTTAAAGTAGCGAGAAACTTGACATTTACGACAGTCATTTTGGATTTCAATAACGATAAAACTTATAGATCTATATCACATGTCTGAACAAAACTTAAGCTAAAACACATTTGCTGAAATTTACTAAAAATGTCTGTTTCTAAATATAATCTTGTCCAGCCAGTTACTAAAGTCTAAAGTGTTGGGGCAGTCTGAGCAGACAGGCCCGTATGTCAGTAAAAGCCCCAGGCAATTTGCCCATGTTCTGCCACCGCTGTGTACTGGGTTCGAACCGGTGGACCAGTCCAGACTCACTGTAATCGTCTTGGCAGTATCCTCCCAGTACATAAATCTTCCCCTCCAGGACGACTGAGGCTGCACCCACATGGGGCAAAGGCAGAGACGCGAAATCCGTCCAGGAATCGGCCACAGGATCGTACACTTCACAGAGTTGTTGGTCAGCGTAAAACTTCCTCAGGTTACACGCGCCGCCGGCGACGTAGAGATGGCCTCGCAGGGGCTCCATGCAATGCTGGGCCCGGTCATGGGTCATGTCTGCCAGGTCAGTGGTTCCTCTTTCTGGGTGGTACAGGAACATGGAAACCAGACACGCATACTTGCAGTCGAAACCTCCAGAGATGAATATTCCTCCGTCCATGACGGTGACAGCATGGCCGCTCAGAGCCTGGTCCAGGGGCTGGACAAAGCTGAGGAAATGAAATGAGAGGCATCAGACAGGAAGGGCAGTTGACAGCCTACCATTTAACCTTAAACGAGGATACGCTCATGTCCGAGTATTTGTAGAAATAGTGTCAGTGAATCAGCTTCAGTTTGACTAATTTTAAAGGTAATGTCATGGGTGAAACGGCATCCATCAGCTGCTTTTAATTCCAGTATATGTGGAGCAATATGTGTGTTGACCACACTCTATAGTGACAGCTTCCTAGCGGGGTGATAGCAGAAACAAAGCATACATTTCAATAGGGGTTTTGTTGAGGTGTTATTTAGTCTTTTAAATAATCTTTGTAGCAGAAACTTCATCAAACATGATGGAGCTCACGTTCTCCAAAGAGCTCTGTAATACTTAGATTGAGGCTTGTGATGCAAATAACCCCATTAGTAAGTCATTATACAATTCTGCTGCGGCGAAATAATGTCAACATTAATTTTCCAATTTATCTAGTACTCAAAGAGGAGACAAAAGATTTCCAAGGCACTGAAACTCTATATTTCAGTCTTTTCAAGTGATTGACGTCGTCACAATGGGGACATCTGGTGGCACAACACCTGGTATTGCATTTGAGACTCAACATACAAGTGAACTCACAGCTTTCATCATTGATATTTTGTTCAATATTATTCAACAAACATTGACAGATTTTAAATAACATACGACTCTGCTTCTTAATGTGACAGATTCACTGATATGTGTAGTGTTGGGCATGCTAAAGCTCGGCATCGATACGCCCTGATACCGTAGGGTTTAGGACTCGCACGATGATCCGATGAAACATGTTCTACTTCAAGCGTAACATGACTCAACTTACCTCCAGGAGTCGGTGTCTGGGTTGTACATCTCTACGCTGTCTAGGTTGGTGTTGATCTCCTTATCTCCACCAATGGCATAAAGACGCTCTTCGTGTACCACCACTGAGAAGTTGCTTCTGAACTCCTGCAGGTCAGCGAGCCTTTTCCAGCGGTCCTGCACGGGGTCATAACTATAGCATGTGTGCGATGAAAGAAAAAAGGTAAAGATGGAAAAGTTCAGACCCCGGCTGTGCATCTGTGGGACAATCTTGGTTATTCAAAGTGAGAAGAGGAGATTTGTGCACCAGTTGTGTTCTTTTACCTGTAGGCAGATTTCATCATGTCATCCTTGCAGTAGTAGTAACATCCTCCAATCACATACAACTTTCCCACCATAGCTGCTACTCCATGCCTGAACTTTGGCTTGTCTGGCATCTCACCCAGCCTCCTCCACTCAATCTTCTTCACCAAGCCTATACCACTGCGTAAGGAGTTTGCAAACCACAGTTCCCTGCTTGGTATGCGCTGTCCCACATCTGGGTTCAGCTGGTCTCCCCCGACCACAACCAGGGCGTCGTTGGGACGTCGGACCCGGCACTGATCCTGGGTTTCTGGAAGGCTGAAACCAAATTCCTTGAGCGCTGAACCATAGAGTTCCGCCTCTTTGTTTCCGAAGCTCTCCATGCGTAGGGTAATGGCCCTGACCTCCCTGAACTCTCGAAAGGTCATGAGGGGGAACCGGACTCCGGTCATCAGTACGCCAGCCTGGCCCGACCTCTGCTCAGGATTAGCCTCAATCCAAGAAATTACGGCTCGAAATACAGCCAACTCTGAGGGCACGCACAGATCATCACAGCGGAGGATGTCCAGAAGCTTCTCTGCTGGTAGGTCCTGAAACTTTGACGTGGCTGACACCTCCCAGAAGTTCTTCAGCACAAAGTCATTGGCTTCCTCGAGCAACTCTGGCATCTCGTAGGCTTCAGCAAAAGAAGCCACATCCAGGCAAGAGCTTGCCTCCATTTCCTGGCTCATGTATTTGAGGCAAAGCGAGAGGGCAGGCTGGAACTGAAGCTGGAGCGCTGTGCAGGAGATCTCGAAGACACAGTCCCAGCTAAGTGGAAGGGTTCCACTGTAGGAGCAGCTAATCAGAGCCTCTAACTCAGAAGGTGACAGGAAGGGAAGGGCAATGCATGTCTGAGTGGATTCCCTCATCCCGCAGGTGAACATGCCGCGGAAGTAGTCACTGCTTGCTGCCAGGATAACTCTGTGGACTGGAGACAGACAAAAGAAGAGCTCAGTTGATCAATATCAAACAATCAACAATATACCTACAAATTGCACGACTGTATACTAACCATGGAATACAGCACCGTCCACATCCAAGATCACATCACACCCAACTCTGTCTGCCCACAACTGATTGATGGACTGAAGAGTAATCTTCATCTGTTCAAGGGCAGATATCTCTCGCTCTTCCTTCTTAGGACTCCCACCTTCTTTCATCCGCTCTTCTTTGTTGCAGAGATCCAGCACTCTAGGAATGCCCAGAGCTTGAGCTGCAGCCATAATCGAGGACATGCCGTCTTTGTTCAAAGACAACACAGCTCCAGTGTAGGCAAACTCCAAAACTGCCTGTAGCCCAACATGATCAACCTCAGGAGACAGAGACACTGACCGCCTTTGGACTTCTACATCATTATCGTTGCCTGATCGTACTCCACTTTCATCCCTCAGTCTTTCTTGGATGAAGGAGCTGACAGCAGCAAGAATAGGGGAGTGTACGTCAAAGCTGTTCCCGTTGTCAGTGGTCAGAGTCAGGTCTGTGAGAAGAGATGAATCCCAGAATTCCTTCAGGGCAATGAATACCTCTTTAGGATAGGTGTCACTGCAGTATGTGTGGACTTTATCGCCAAGTCCTTCATCCCAGAATGCTACCTCTCTCACATGCTGCCCAATTCCTTCCAGACTAGCGCCACTCATCCCGACCTCCGACCCCTGTTTTTTACCCCTCCCACTCATTAGCCCCATCCTGGAGTCATTGTACGCCACGATCCTCCTCAGTTCGCGGTTGTCCTGTTCAATCCCTTCTTCGCCACCTTCTTCAACCACTCGTTTCCTCCTCTCTTTGTCTTTCCTCCATCTCTCTTCCCATTCCATTGGAAGGTAATGCCTAGTAAACTCCATGCATGTGGCTGGGCTTTACTTTCTCTTCAAACTAATACCCACAGTGGTCTTTCTGGGGTATTTTTAATTACTGACGGCCTCCAGCAAAATCTTGATTTGATGAAGTTACTGTCTCATAACTACTCTTGCTGCCTTCACAAAGCTTTCTGTCCCTCCTAACTCTCTAATAGACTCAATGTTCCTCACTGCATCAACAGCAGCTATTCATAGCTACTGGGTCAGAGAGATTCAGTTTCAACTGAACCTCGGATCTCACTTCATTGTAATGTTCACCAAGGAAGAAAATGGAGATGAACTTTAATGTTCATTGGAGTCAATAAAGAGCCAGATAAAATATGTTCCCACCATTGACAAGTTTAACTTTGACTTATAGTAAAATAACTTCAGTACAACCATCAAGGAGCCAGACAGAAACGGTCTTACGTGTATAACACAAGGTTTATGCTGTACTTTAAGTTAATGATTATTCCTCATAACATTATTTTCCGTGATATATCCTTTTTATATCCTTAAACCATAAAATAAACTAACCTGGGCTGTCTTTTTTTAAGTGTCATGCATTTGAAGTCAAATATCAGGGGCACAATTCTGAACAAGTAAATTATTCTGATCTTATTCTAGAGTATGTTACAGTCTTTTGTACAAGGAAGATAAAAAGGGGAGTTTACATTTACATAATGGAAGTGGATGGAAACATGCTTTCATTTGCCTTCTCTTTTGCAGATTTTCTTTAAATTCAGTTAATA
The DNA here is from genome assembly GCA_028022725.1 of Lycodopsis pacificus. Lineage (NCBI taxonomy): Eukaryota > Metazoa > Chordata > Actinopteri > Perciformes > Zoarcidae > Lycodopsis > Lycodopsis pacificus. The sequence continues at coordinate 13,792,747 of CM051710.1, read as the reverse complement.
ATTGCTCTGTATTTGGATGGGAAGCTGGCTAGAGTCAGACTGTTGACATGTACTTTGTTTAAGAAAAAAAACTTCTATTCCAGATTTCAACATATTGAAGGCACATAAAAAGTAAAGGTAGAATCACACAAAAACATGGGCCTAGACTATGATGTTAACGGATTGTTAAGTTGTAATTCAATAAAAGAAACAACGACCAAAAAACAAGTGTCAAGATGCCATAAGGAAATCGGGTAAGGTTTATCAGCTTACCTGATGTTTTTGCAGCAGCTTTGATTCATGCATTGCTTCACCCAAACAATTATTAACCTGGACTTTCTTATAAACGCGTATCTTTTTGCTGTCAGTCATTTCAGTATCAAAAAAGGACCTCCCAAGCTGAAGAATGGAGAACTGCTCAGTGATGATGGCTGTGTGTTTGCTTGCTGGTCTATCTGAGTGCCAGACTGGAGGTGAGGACAATCAGACCCAGATCACAGAACTCACCCATGAAGACCGGGCAGACGCCTGGGTTGAGCAGGATGCTGCTCTCCAGAATTTAGAAACGCCAACCATTTTGACAACGGCCTCAACGGCAACCCAGCCGAGCTGTAATCCACCCATCTACACGGTGCTGAAGGAGCTGGGGGCGCTAGGAGAAAAGCTTGCAGCTACCGCGAGAGCTCTGGAGGAAACAAACAAAAGGCTGGAGGCCAGTGAGAGAAAGCTCTCTGCACTTGAGAACAGTGCAGAGTATCGAGGTAATACAAATATGCTAAACAATGGTTGTGCAGAGCCATAGTTAGAACCACTTGTTGTGAGCTAAATTGGTCTATTGTGAGCTCACATCAAACTTGTTGTTGCACATTATTTCATTTGCAGAAATGATTTGTATTTTTTTGGAAATGTTCTTTATAATTTTTAGAGTTAATCTGACGTGCTGTTTTATTTTGAAGGACAGAATAATGACGTATTCACGTTTCCATCTCTCAGGGCGGCCTCGGATTGCATTTTCTGCTACATTCTCAACAGATGTCACCATCGGTCCTGTGAATGTTCTTTACGCTCTGGTCTACAATCATGTTCTGTTCAACACTGGAGGACATTACAGCCCAGTCACAGGTCAGCATTCACTGTGAACTTGCTCTTGAATTAGTTGTCAAGTACTGTTTGGTAACTCATGTTGAACAGTGATTTTATTTTACTGTTGTTGCAGGTTATTTTACAGCACCAGTGCAGGGGGTCTATTATTTCACTTTCAACTCCTTCTGCTGGAGTGGTACCTCCGGTGGCAGTTTGTACCGAAATGGAAACAGAATCGTGTCATGGTTTGGTAATCTAAATTCAAGCTCTAGATCTAACAGCGCTATCTTGCAGCTACAAGTTGGAGACCATGTCAATGTTCGTCTCTGGGAAAACAGGAAGATCAGTGGTCAACCAAATCACTACTCCACATTCAGTGGATTTTTGATTTTTGATTTTCCCTGTGTGAAGTTCATGAAAAATATTTACAGATTTTCCAACTTTTAATAGTTATTGTCAAACGATTGCTAAATGTAACGAGACTTTCTGCAGCTGTACACTTCATGTTCAAAATGTTCATTCTCACTTAAATGAGAACATTTAAAGTAATACAACTTAATTTCAGTTCTTTTTTTATTTCAACAGTTCTTTTTTGGTATACAGGTTAAATGTTCTGTACTTTTTTCAACCACCATTTTCTGATAGCTGTAAATCATAATGTACCACATAAATCATAATTTCTTTTATTTACATTGTTCAGAAAAGCTCTTTAAAATTGTCAATAAATGGCGCAGTTACAAAAACACAGACACTGCTCCTTTTGCTGCTGTATTCTCTTTCAAAGAAAAATAATGCCTGAAATATATTTACTTTGGATTCTTCGATTACAAAATCATTGTACAGTCAGACAAATTCTTTAATTTAATTTTAAGCAATATATTTACTACATACTACTGTAAGTCTAGCATCAAAACAGTACTTCCAAAATACAGTGTAACCACTTGTAATGAATCAATTACCTTGGCACAGATGGTTTAATCCCTGCTTGTTTAATCTTGAGAATAACGGATTTTAGGCATAGATTGTTAAAATGTGTGCATCAGCTATGTTATATTTTACATAATATTAACACTTGGAGTTGAATGAATAAAGTGCAGAGAACTAAAGACTTATATTAAATCAATGAAAAGAAAAGCAATACGTCTGTCTCAAATATTATATGAATCAATAAGATCAAATAAATCATAATACAGTAACCCTGAGAACAATCTTTGCCAAATTAAGGTTATTACACACCGCTTAATAGGAGTTACAGTCGCCTAACATTTGACTAATTCAACAATTCATATCACTGACGCAAGTCGTAAAAAGATTTCCAAAAAAGGAAAGTATCATCTCAAGGTGCGTTTCTGTGGTACAGGTTTGTCCTTCAATACAAGGCTGTTCAGTACAGTTGTGGAACGCTATAATTCAACTCTGTGCTCGTTCACCTGAGATGACGTCATTAATTTGTCATCACATCTGGTTGTTTTTGCTTTACTAATAAAAGTGCTTCTGTGTTGCTGAGAAATTAACAAAATTCAAAAATACGCTCAAAACAAAATTGGATGGCACATTCTAAGGTATCGCTACTTTTGTATTATTTAACCAGGATGGTTCTGACACCGCAGCACAGTGTTGAACCGTGACTTTCTACAGTTGTACTCAGTTGAAGGTGATGAGGTACTCTGGGTAGGCCTGGTCATCGTGGAAGATCACAAACATGGCGGGCTGCTGCTGGTTGTTCACCAAACTGTCGAAGCAGTCGGTCTGGTCTGAGCCTCGAGGAGGGGTGTCTTTCATGGAAGCACTACCGACCGTGTAACGGCCGGTCAGGACACGAGCCACGTACAGCCTCTTCAGGCCCGACGCGTCTGCTAGGCTGTAGCTGCTCGCTGAATACTGTGCACTGACAGCAAAGTAAACTCCCTTTCCAAACATGGCAGCTGTGATAGAAGTACACAAGAAAAAAAGACTTTTCAACATCCAAAATATAGATTGAAGTGGTTTTTTTTTACTACTTTGTCCATATGTGTCTTTATAGTTCTCCTAAATTCACCAAAAAGTCGCATTAGATAATGCCTCATTTGCATATTTAAACTTTTAAGCTTTTTTTAATGGTTATATCTAATACTTTTTTTTAACCTTATTTCCTTGTAGTGTCCTGCAAAATGTATGGGATTTGTTTTAATACACATCTTTAAATTAGTTTTTTTCTCAGATTCTGAGCAAGAAATCTCCACTTCAACATACACCGCCTTCCCAATTTCATTCATACCTATATTCTTAAGGTTTTGACAGAGCGATTTGTTTATATATAATTCATAGTCTAAAAAAATCCCGTGGTTAGTATCATATTGATGCTCTGGAGATGTATGCAAATTAGCACATACTTGATGAGATAATGCCTCATTTGCATATCCAAACATACAATTTCTGAAAACTTGCAATACAAAAAAAAATGACCTTAACCTACGTAAGTAATCAACTGGGGATGTTCTATGGTGATATGTATTGGTTGAAGTGGTTTACCCTATTCACCTGCGTCTCCCCTTAAAGGGGTAGTACAACACACTATTCACTTTGTTGCCACAAGCTAGACGAGAGGCTCGACACCACTCTCATGAAGCTGCAGACAGAAACCGGTTGGCTTAGTTTGGCATGTGACAACATTGCTTACCGTGTTGTCCTGCGTAGCTCCTGTTAAATCGGTCCCTTTCAATGCAGTGGCATGACTCTGCCGATGTGCCGTGGTAGAGAGTCTTCTCCCCAAGGTCTGCTGGGCCATTTTTGGCAGATATACGCTGCCTACACACAGTATAGGCATGCCACAGGTAGTAGTTCTGCACCCGCTCAATCTGAGATCAGAAAAACAATCAATTACTTGTTCTGTACTGTAGCTTTTTAATGTGAGAGACGTGTGCTTTTGTGTTCTTATAGTCACTTTTTGGATGTTGTATTTAGCAGTTTTGAGGAAGCCCTGGGCTACAGCCTGGTACTCTGGTGAGTTAGGTTGCAGCTCGACTTTTTTAAACACTTCTCCGTGCATAGGTTCCCATTCTGTTGGCAACTCTACGGCTGAAGTAGAAGTCACATGAATTAATGTTTTAAAGACATGGAAAAAAAGAGGATGGTTTTAACATCAGTTGCGGAATCTAAAGTAAAACTACAAAATGTGACATACCTGTTTCGGACTCGCTCCTTTTCACTTTGTACACGACGCCTGTTAGCGGATTGGTGGCTGCTTGCGTTCTCAGGTTGACTTGAAACACCATGCCGTTTGGTGCCGTCAAATCTACAAACACTAGTTTCTCCAGGTGAGCCTCCTCCAGCATGTAGTTGTCACGCATGCTCAGCTCTTGCCAGGCCTTATTTATATCCTGAATCGACCACTGCACAGTAAGAGCCAACATGGCTTCTTCTTTGTCTTGGAGGTCTTCGCGAAGTGCCTCTTGGATTGCTCTGTTTACAAGCTCGATGACGCCCAACACGTCCTCTTTTAGGCCCGTCAGCACATAGACCTCCTTTCCTGACCCTGACCGATCTCTAGCTTCAGCTCGGGCTGCGTTTCCTGCTCGGTTGCCGTTCACACCCTCAGAACTTTGACGCCTCCTGCACTCCAGGCTTATACCTAAGACTTTGACTTTGGCCTGCACTGCCTCCAGCTCCATCCCATCAAGCCTGGAAAAATGATGTACATCCACCTCTCTCTCTACCAGCTGCTTCTGCAGGATCCCCTCCAACTCTTTCTTCACTGTCCTGATGCCGTCTGGACCACAACTGATCACACTTACTACAGCTGGCGGTGGCTTTGAGGAGGCGAAGGTTTTGCCTTGAGGTGTTGAAGTTGTGGAGGTTTTTGAATACTTGTCTTGCCACTTCTTGAGCTTTTGTTTTGCTTTTTCTTAAAAAAAAAAAAAAAAAAAAAAAAAAAAAAGAGCAAAAAGAAGTGAGACACCTCATTTCGTCAATTATTTGAGCCCAGACAAGATGTGTGATATCGAAGATACTCAACAAGAGATAACTACAGAATGACCAAAACAACTACAAAGGGTAACGAAAAGAGGAGAGAGAGACACGCAAAGCAGCTACAACGAGACACAAAACCACAGAGAGACATGTATTTGGGTGCATCTGCTGTAGTCTCCGTTTAGTGCTAATTAACAAAAGTTAGAATGCCAAGTTCACCAACCTGGTAGATAAAAACTGATAACAATTAGGTACAAAGTACAACATTTTTCAAGCTTCATGGATGAACACAAACCTTTAAGACTGAGGTGGCGAGCAGCTGTTTGTCCAAAGCGGTTCTCCAGCTCTGCTCTGAAAAAACATATTACAGGGCAGGAAGTTTACAACAAACAATGCAACCCATGATAAAAAAATAGTTTCACTTTCCGTTCCATTGTGTGAGTGAGATTTATATCTGACCTGAAAACCTGGAAGACCGATTGCTGGAGGATGACAATGCGGATGAGTGTGAGGGAATTTGGTTTCAAGTCACTAACAGCTGAGGTCATGCCATCCAGCATGGCTTTACAAGCTTTGTCAGAGTCCATACCAGCCATACCTGATGGGATATATAGAGAACGATCAGATACCACCAATGATGCCATTGACATTGTTGTTATGACCTTTTTTTTTATCATTTTAGATCCTATACTATAATTAAAGAAAAGTATTTTCATGCTACTAAAGGCCACCAGACATGCATCTGTAGACTTACGGATCTATTACTAATTTTTACATGAATAAGTTTCCTTCATGTGTTATTATATATACTTATAAGTGAGATTTTTAATCAAGTTTAGATGTAAACCCTGAAATTCTAACTACATTAAGGTGGTTAAGACAAATCTGGTGTAGCCCTCAATGCACAAAGTACACATAAACACACACACACACAGCACAAACCAGTATTGATGGCTGGGAAGGCCACTGAGCTGTAGCCTTTGCTCTCACACTGCTTCAGTATCTTTTTGCAGTTCTTCCGAATAAGCTGAGTGTCACACTTGAAGCTAGCATGAATGATTTCCCTACAGCAGAGCGACCCGGGTCCTGTGGTGCACATGTAGTCTGCTGGGATGCCCGCTGATAAAAGACATGAAAGCTTATACGACCATGACAACAGCAACACATTGGATTTGTGTATAAGATGTTGGTTGATTAAAATGCAGTTTAAACAAAATCTCCAGAAAATAGGTAAATGTGAGTGAATTTGTCTTTCCATCCTTTACTGTTGGACAGTAATGTTCACAACCCAAAACTCTACAAAGATTTTTTTCAGCATTTACATTTAGCTCCCTCTCAAGGCTTACCTTGTGCCAGCTGTGCCTGGACACTGGGCCCTGCTGCAGTCACAATGGCTTTACACACACCTGTGAAGTTTGTGAACACACAGTTACTGTAGGATCTCAAACATAAATATAATGAATACAAAACTCTCAAAAATAACACCAGTTTGCGGTGCTGTGGTCCTCTACACGTATATTAAAAGTCAATCAAAAGATTTAGAAAATCAAATCGTACCAGATGGGTTGTTGGAGAAGTCAGTTGTGTTGACAATGGCATCGGTGCTCTCCAGAATGACGTCACCGCGGACCATCTGGAGCTTGACTGTACCCAGCATGGCTGTGACCTCACCATCAGTTACGGAGACATGGCGGTAAAAGGAAGCTAAAGACACAAAAATAAAAAAAGCAAGTTAGCCAGAACTTTAAAAATGCTAATATGTTGGTGGCGGTGTTTGGGAGCCTCTTTAATGTGTTCTGCTCCCTTGTGGCCTTAAATAAACAGTGATTCCATTCAAATATTTTTAAAGTATAACATTAGAAAAACTACGGTATGGAGACGGAAAAAATGAATAAAACTTCCTTAAATGAGAAAAAAAAAATGTTTTGGTGGAATTTGCTTTTGTCGAAGAAGAGTTGGCGCTCCAAATGGACTTTGCGGAATTAATTCTGAGTCAGCGAACATTTAATTCCAATGACTGATCAGTTGATTCTGTTGTCGGCGTTGTCTCGGAATATACTCATAACGTGCAAATGCTTTTCTAATGACGACATGAAACATGGCCAAAACTAGCTGACATGAAAGTACAATTAAACTTTCCCAAATAGAACATATTCTTGACGACCTCTCTCCATTTTTCTCCCGTAGATGGGCAACCAGACTTTGTTTCCTGTTCACAAACTCTACTTGTTAAACTCTGTTTGCTGTGGGGTTAGAGCCATGTGTTGCCTATAGTGCCAACCTCTGATCAAACTACGCTGTGGCAGAGTTTATTTGCTCATTTCAAAAGTTTGCTCAAAATTTGCTCGACAATTAACAGGAAACATGGCTAATTATTATCTTATTGATTGACTGAAGAAACAAGTAATGTATCAAACTCTTGCTCAACCGGACATTAACAAGTAAAGATATGCACACTAACCTTGGTCTGGGTTAGCGTCGTTGGTGAATCCTCTGAGATGCAGAGTTTCCTGGGCAGACTGGAAGGCCTGCAGTGATGAAGTGACGGGTTTAATTCCAGTTCCACATGCAAAACAAAAAAACTATTGCACTCCATTTGTTTTGTTACAAGGCACTGCTACTGCATGATCTTTACCTTGCTGGAATCTTTGTCATTGGGGTGGATGACAAAACGGACCAGGAAAGATGTTCTGGTGACCCGGTCCTGTTCAAATTTACGGACCTCCTCCAGTAAAACCCTGGATGCCACGCTGTGAGGAACACGCAGGACAAAACCAGTCCCAAGCACAGGGAAGGCAATGGAACTGAAGCCTCTGATATGACAGGAAGCCAGAATTTTTCTGATGCCCTGTCTCATAGTCTGGAAGATTGAATGATTAAGGTTACTAAACCCCTTAGTCTTTAAGGGCGTAAGAACAACAAAATACAGACGCAGTAAAGACAAACCTGGTCACACAAAAACCTACAAGGACATCTTCAACACACAAATTCACCTGGATGGCAACTCCATGTTGGTTATTATCCCAGGGAAGAAGGTTGAGGAAGAACACTCCTTTAGATTGAAGGGTAGGCAAACCCGCCACCAGGACTGTGTCGCCAGGCAATGTTGCTCCTCCTGCTTCCTTATGGAAATTTGCAGTCAGCTGAGGTCCAACCATGACTGACAAAGCGTTTCCAAGACGGGTCGAGGTGGGATCATGGCCAAGCATCGGGGTTACTATGCAATCCACCTAGGAGAATACAGCAATCTAATTTCATCCATGTTAACACTTAAATGTTCCTATCCAGAAAGTAGATTATGTATGCAAACAGAGCATGGTATCCAGCACCAACAGCAGATTACCTTGTGAAACATCCAGAATCAAATCGATTTAGCTCGGTTTCTCACCTGCTGGGTCTCCAGGGTTCCCTGAATGATCTCTACATGGACACCATCTTCAGGAGCTCCACCAGTGGGTCCTCTTTGGAAGCCCGGATCACTTGGTGCAGCGTTTCCGCTACTTATCCCTTGGAGAAGCCGGTCACATGCTTCCTGCATGGCCCTCACCACCTCTCCTCTGTTATCAATCAGGATAACTCTGCTCAGACTTCGCCCTACCCGACTACCAAACTTCTTAACAGCAGTTACAATAGCGTCAGAGCACACAGCGACGGGAACACCAAACACACCTGAGCTGATGCAGGGCAGGGCTATAGACCGTAACCCCATCTCCTCTGCTAAATTTAGAGCAGACTGGACAGTTGTTTCCAGTAAGATCCTCTCTCTGCCACCTGATTTTCCTCCTACAGGCCCAACAGCATGCAGCAGTATCTTACAGTTTAAGTTCCCCCCTGTGGTCACTACCACATCACCTGTAGGAACTTTTCCAGTCCGCTTTACTATATCTCTGCTCTCCTTCTGCACCTGAGGCCCACCCGCTTTACTCAGTGCAGCAGCGACCCCACCGCCGTGGTCCAGATCTTCATTGGCAGCGTTCACCAGGGCGTCAGCTTCCTGTTTGGTGATGTCACCCTGACACACCAGCACCTGGAACCCGTCACGAAGGCTGTAGCTAGCAACTGTTGCGTTTACTCCACTCAATCCTGCACCAGATGCCAAAATCTGTCTTGTCGCGTGAGCTTGTTCCTGAAGCTGTACGAGACACTTCTGAGAATGAGCAACACTTACAATGTTGACTCTTCCAGTGGAACTTTCAAAATACCTTACTGCCCCTGGTAGGTCAATGGTGATTCTATCCTGAACAAGGGAGTCCAGAAATGGACCAAGTTTGTTCCTGACCTCGGTCACTTTTCCGGATGGACCTTCCAGCACCACCATGGGCCCAGGGAAAGATGTTAAAGGATGGAAGGTAACCCCTGAATAGTCAAACCCATGCAGCTTCAGGAATTCTGGTAAGAGTTGTACTAACTCTGAGTAAGGAAGAATGACTTGGCCTTCTATGCTTGACTCGTCCAAAATAAACTGTATGACAACTTCATTTAGCTCTTCGACCTCTTTGGTGTGGCCCAGTAGGCACACCGTGCTGTCTGGGCCAAACACAACCTGAGCCCTGTATTGCCCTTTGTTCATCTCATTTCTCTTGGACTTTAGCTTTTCACGAAGATCAGTCGCCACAGAAGAGCAGTTAGGAACATCAATCTTGACTTCCTTGAATTTTTCGTTCAGTTTTTTTTGTGTGTCATCCAGTTTATTAGCAGAGACGGTGAAGAAACGTACCTCCGTGTCTCGTAACTCTATTTCCACCTTGCCACCAACCCCTAAAAAGTCCCCGAGCACCCCTGCACCGCCGTATGCCTTTCTCAAGAAGGCCAAAAGATGTGGGCTCATGTCAGAAACGGTCCTTTCTAACACAAGGTTCTCCTGCTCAGAGATAGAATCTCCAGCCTTAAGAATCTCCTCCACAGAACCTTCCAAAACTAACTGACCTGCAGCTCCCTGCGTGACCTTCACTTCTGGAAAATCTTGTCGCAAACTGGGCTCCATCTCTTTCCAGAGGAGGCGGAGCTTGGGCTCGCCCAGTCGACGAATGCTTTTTTGCTTCTCACTGGAACCTGACCGTCGTTTAACATGCGAGTCCTCGACAGCCATCAACATGGCCTTCACTCGAGATCGCTCCCCAACTACAACGGCCATCCCATCCTCGCTGTACACCTTCACCTCATCTGTGGTCTGACGAGAGCTGCAGGACTTAAGTAAAGCTTTACCTTTGTGAGGGTCCACCTCACAGTGGCACATGTAGCCATCAAAGACTTTGTCTACCTCGGCTTTCCAATTTCTAACTGCAGCACCAGCTTGAGCTAACCGGCTAACTAAAACCCTCCCCTCCTCTGGGTACAGCTGGGCAGAGCAGGCCACAGAGGTGAGTGCGTCCTCTAGTTCTTTCACAGCCTTGGGGCACTCCTTTAGATAACGCAGGAGGTGAGAATCAAGTCGGAGCTCATATTCTTCACCACTTGTTAGCAGGCTTGGGTTAAGACTGGACGGCTGTGTCTGCTGTTGGAAAGATGTACATTCATTTGGTTTTCAGTATATGACAAATTGATGTTCATTACATGCATACTCTAAAGCATTTCTATGAAGTCAGTTTCAATTATTCCAATCAAACTGTACTCAGTAAGTGCTTGTGATGCTTTATAATGATGATACCATATATTTTTACAACCAGTTGCTCCGAGACACTATTTTAGAAGACTTTCCACTCTGACCTGTGATGATGTTGAGTCCAGTTTTTGGCTAACTGACTTTCTTGTAGTCGAGGATGTGATGGGAGTGCCGGCGGAAGGTCCCGGGGTGCTTCGCACAGTCAGCACCAGCGGACCCCCGTCAAACTCCAACACATGTTCAGATCTCTGCAGGACTCTTTCCTGAGCTGAGACAGAAAAGGATTTATTACTTATGACAGAAACAAAACCACAAAATAGCTGAAAAAAGGATAAAGTGATGCAAAAGATAGAAAACAAGCAGAAAGACAAGCAAAACATCAGAAAAGAAGCAAAATTATTACAAAGACACAAAACGACTGCAAAGAGACAAAAGGCAACTTCAGATTGATGCAAAAATGCTCATTATATAACCAAAAAGCAACGCAAGACAACTAGAACGAGTTGCGAAACAACCGCTAAGAGACACAAAACAAGCACAAAGAGACGCAGGGTTCCTACAAATACATCAAAGGACTACAAAGAGACAGAAAACAATGGCCACGTGTCTCTGCCCAGGAGCCCATCCACGCTTTACAATGCAGTCTACCACTTTAACTGGGCTGCCGTTTGTGCCGCACCCTGTCAAGTGGAGGTGAAGTTATCAGTGCGGTGCAGTGATCAGCCGGAATAAAGGAGAGGCAATGACATCATATTCGTTTGTTGACGATTGTTATTTATCCTCTGTATCCGGGGTGGACCACCACCTCACTACATGGATCCTGGACTACCTCACCAACCGTCCACAGTATGTGCGGATACGGGGGTGTGAGTCAGATCGGGTGTCCTGCAGCACAGGGGCCCCACAGGGAACCGTTCTGGCTCCATTCCTCTTCTCCATTTACACCTCGGACTTCAAACACAACTCTGCCAACTGCCACCTGCAAAAGTTCTCTGACGACTCTGCAATCGTCGGCCTCATCTCCGCAGATGATGACAGAGAGTACAGGGAACTAAACCAGGACTTTTTAGGATGGTGCCAGCGGAACCGCCTCCATATCAACACCAGCAAGACCAAGGAGCTGGTGGTGGACTTCCGCCGGGGTAAACGCCCTCCTCCAACACCGGTGAGCATCCAGGGACTGGACATTGAGGTCGTGAAGTCGTATAAGTACCTGGGTGTTCACTTGAACAATAAACTGGACTGGACTGACCACGCTCACGCTCTTTATAAAAAAGGACAGAGCAGACTCTTTCTGCTGAGGAGACTGAGGTCTTTTGGGGTGCAGGGAGTACTCCTGAAGACCTTCTTCGACTCCGTGGTGGCATCAGCCATCTTCTATGGAGTGGTCTTCTGGAGCAGCAGCATCGCGACAGCTGACAGGAGGAGACTGGACAGACTGGTGAGGAAGGCCAGCAGCGTGCTGGGGTGTCCACTGGATACTGTGGAGGTGGTGGGAGACAGGAGGATGATGGCGAAGCTCTCATCCCTGATGAGCCACGCCTCCCACCCCATGCAGGACACTCTGGCAGCTCTGCACAGCTCCTTCAGTCACCGGCTGATTCATCCCCGGTGTCTGAGGGAGAGGTACCGCAAGTCCTTCCTCCCCGCTGCTGTCAGGCTGCACAACGAGCTGCTCTCGGGAGACCACTAACACTTTGAACACTTTGAACACGAACATTTGGACTGAACATGAACACTTGAACACTTAATTCATTCACCTGGTGCAATACCTAATCCGTGCAATCCTGTGCAATATCAAATACGTTTAAGTATTTACCTTACACTTACATTCTACTCCGTCTGTCTTTACTGGTATACTTAATAGTCTTCTTTACTGTCAATCCTGTGCAATATCAAATACGTTTAAGTATTTACCTGACACTTACATTTTACTCCATCTGTATTTACTGGTATATTTAATAGTCTTCTTTACTGTCAATCCTGTGCAATATCCAATACGTTTAAGTATTATCTTACATTTTACTCTGCCTCCGCCTGTTTATACTGGTATATTTAATAGTCTTCTTACTGTCAATCCCACGCAATATCCAATACGTTTAAGTATTATCTTACATTTCACATTTTTACTCCGTCTGTACATACTGGTATATTTTGTATTCTTCTTTACTGTCATTTTTACTACTGTTTACTGTTTAGTCTATTTATACTACTTGATTTTTTTTTTTTTTATCTTCATTTATTACTTGTGAGCGATGCTGCTGTAATCTCCCCACTGAGGGACTAATAAAGGATTATCTTATCTTAACCGCAAATACCGCAAATACCGCATCAATTGTAGTTCAAGATTCATCCTGTGGTGTACTAGAGCGTGATACGCCACAGGATGAATGTGAAACTAGAATATGTTTTGAAATGAAGACCGTGAATATACTGTACAGTAGCCTATATGCTAAAGTCAAATTGACAGTCAAAAAGTGTGGATGTGGCTCTAGAAGCAGTTGGTCCCTTTCATTAAACAACCCCCCCCCCCCCCCATCGATTGAGATCAACATGTGTGCAGCGCATACTTTCACTTTCACCAGCACAAGACGACGCACTTCAAGAAATCATCAAGTGACCCAATGGAACAGATAAAGGTTTGAAATCACGTCTTCTTACCATCTCGCTTATTAAAAGCAATGCTGTAAACTTGATCGTGCACGTTTGTTATCGAGCCGCAGTCTCCACCTCCGGATTTGCGACGCACGGTAAAGTACTTTTCTATTTTCTTCTTTTGCTCTTCGTCCAGACCGGGACCCTCGAAGAAGACGGGATACTGGTAAGGACCCTCCATGGTGCGAGCGCTTGATCGACTTTATAATTAAAATACGCACAGGAGCGGACTGCAGCGGAACCGGGTGCCACTCTGTTTCCCGGTTCCGAGGAGGTTTACTGAACAAAGCCAAGACAAATGTGGCAGAGCCTCTTTAAGAGTGGCGCAAAGTGAAAGTAAATGTGCTCGACAGGCGTTCTTAAAGGAACAGTGTGTCGCATTTAGTGGGATCGATTGACGGAAATTGAAAATCACATTATAAACTATGTTTTATTTAGTGTAATCACCGGAAATAAGCAATGCAGATTTCTGTAAATATTATATTGCAAACTTTACCCGTTTTCTCCTGTGGACGGCAAAAACTTCAAAATATTGTAAAGGAACAGTGTGTTTATTTATTTAGGGGGGATTTGTGGGCAGAAATGTAATATAATATCCATAACTATGTGTTCATCAGTGTATAGTCGCCTTAAGGAATCAATAAAGAATCGCTGTGTTTCTGCTGTAGAACGAGCCATCATATAGGGAGCCTGTCTTCACTATATTTAAGCAGCATTTTTATTGAAATCAATTGTATCATTTGTTAAATATTGTTCATTGCTTTCTTTAACAGCTCATGCATAATTATATCATCATAATAATCTTCTCTTGGTCAAATGATAAACGTGAGAAATGTCAGAGAACGACTCAATTGTTTAACATTTTTAATCAACATCAGAAAAATCAACTGTTTACATACAACTCAAAATGAATATGATGAAATGATTACATGGTTTTACACATTTTAAACATCCCCGTATCTTAACCAAAACTAAACATTCCAAATACAGCATATTAAATGTTTACTATAGCGAAGCAGTATATAGGTTGTGTGTGTATTTTCTCTTATTGTACCACACTGATGCAAAATACACCCTCAAGAGACGCATTAAAAAGCCCACTCTTTAAATCGGACAACTTCCTCATTGAATAACAGACGATCACTGTTTGTTATCGCTCATCCAGCCAAGATGAAGGCAGTCAGTCAGATGTTCCTGAATCAGGACAAGGAGACAGAAAAAAAAAAACATATCGCAGGGTTACATTTAATTCCGAAATGTGTCTTATAATTGACAGTCTGTTATAGCCGCACTCATCTCATCTGTAATCTGATTTTCTCCCGCTTAGGCCATGATACCGAAATGTGGCACTGTGCCATTTATTAAAATGAGAAGAAAGAATTCTAGAAATATGACGTCTGCAGCGAGTGAGTTATAATTATTTGTTATTTCTGGACTTACGAGCGCAGATGAAATTATAAGCTTCCTCTTCCGACCGCCAGAACCACTTGTGTTCATCTCTTGCGCTCATGGCCACAGCGATGTTACAGTCCTCCGTCTTGTTTCCTGGGGCCCAGTTGTTATAGCAGACCAGGTTGTCACTGACCCAGAACCATAAATCCAGAGGGCAGCTGTAGCGCAGTCCCAGCCAGACGTAGGTACTGTTGGCCTGTTTGGCTTTCTCTTGGACCCATCCCTGCTGGCGAGGGTTAGTGATGGAGACCAGATGACTGTTGTTCCTTCTGCAGTAATTCAAGGCGTCCTCCCAGGCCATTTCCTGCTTGATCAGGATCAGTTTATCTGTCATGGTAGAGATGGACACAAACACAGGATCATAGCAGCAGCTGTGTTGGTGTTCTCTTGATTGTTGAGAGCAATGCCTTCCGCCGCTTTTAAGGAACATTTAAGGGGTTGCAACTGGTTGCAATCTGCAACTTCACCACCAGATGACGCCAAACTCCTACACAGTGGACCTCTGAGTGACATTATATTTTAGAGCTAGCAGCGTCACAACAAAGTCTCCAACATAAACAGGATTAACATGAAAAAGCAGATGGAGCTTGTGTACATGTAGCAAATGAGTACTCACCATCATAGCAGAAGAAGGGTTTTGTGTGATTGCATTCATCGGAGCTCCAGTTTCCATTTGACACAGTAACACATTTGTCGCCTTCATCTTTAAATTTCTCTGGATCCCAGGATCTGAAAGAGGAACTACTCTCATCTGACCACCTCCAGGTGTCTCTGAACAGGCCGATCCAAACGCGTCTGTTACGCTCAGGCTCAATCTCAGTCTTGAATTCTTCATCATTTAACTGTGTGGGTCCACTGACCAGGTCAGTGTGATGTTCTCTGCAGTAGCTCTGAGCCTCTCGCCATGTCTTCTCTTGTTTAATCAAATGGAATTTGTTTTGATTTGTATCTGTGGAATGAACAGAAAAACTTAAGAAAGACACATTTTCATTAGTTATTTCCTCTCATAAAATAAAGTTTTCTTACTTTAAATATATGAATTAAACATGTGAGATAGATTAACATGATTTCACTGTAGTTTCAGATATTTAGATGAAAGTGTTTGGGATAATAAGGTGGAACACATTATTTCTTGTAGAATATAATACAAATAAAAGTAGTCTAGACTTGATAAGGATTCATTTGTGGATTTTTTATTTTTTAATCCTCATACCTCCAAAAAAAAAAGATGAAGTATATGTCCACATGTAAAACTATTGTTAGACAGGTTGATATTCTGTAGACACATAACATTATTAGCCACATATTCTCACCATCGTAGCAGATGAATTGATATGTGTTTGAACACCCGGAATCGATCCATCTGTGATTACGCATATACACACAGTTCTCATGATTGGTGGTCCTATCAGTCGGCTCAATAGTATCCCCATCAACATTCCATTCTGTCTCACTATCATTGAACTCCACCCCTGGCAGAGACCAGAACCACTTCCTGTTGAGCCACGTCCTGTTGACATCGTTTTGGTTGCGCAGTCCAATCCAGGCTTCACCTTGATTCCTTACTGGGTCATTGAGTCTCTTCATATCTGTCATGTCAAACACTGTGGCCAGGTCAGTGTAGTGATCTCTGCAATACTTCTGGGCTTCGTCCCAGCTCTTGCTCTCCTCAACATAGTGGTACTCGTAGAGGCGACACAGACAGAAGGAACACTGACCTGATAACAGAGATAATAAATGTGTTCAGTACTGGAGGTGAGAGAATAGCAAGAATGTTATAAAATGACATCATGCCCCTTCATTTAAAATGGGGCTCTGAGTGCACTTAAGCAGTGTGAGACGTACAATTGTTTTTAGCTGAAGTGATTCTAGCTCAAATGAATGGAAACAGCAGCAGATGATCCACTTACCCATCAGAATGAGCACAAACAGACTCCACTGCATGTTGGCTCTGTGAGATGAAACTGATGTTTTAGTGTGCAGTGAACCAAACACAATTATTTCAACAGCTTGTCTCCATCTGTTTGTTCAGTTATAATAAAAACACACGACCACTCCCTCCAGTGTACAAAGTGAAGTCTGATGAGGAAGAGGAATGGAAGGAAATATGCAAACTGTAGTCAAAACAGAACTAACACTCTGCATGCACTGATGTTCTTCTGTTTATTATCCCAGGTCACTTATTTGAATAGTTTACAGATAATACAACAAACTAAAATGAATGTTTGTGTGTGAGCTTGTGATGTTCTGGTGTTTGCTTCTATCATCAGAATTATTGTCATTTTCTTCAATGTTCAGGTGATACAAGGAACAAGAGGAACGCCTTGTGAGATGCTGTTGTCATGACAACGTATCAGTCAAATCAACGGACTTCTGACTCAATGTCATGAAACACTACACATTGTACTGTCAGCATTTATTCTAATTGATTACATTTCATATGCAGGTGTTCCTGTTATTGTGTCCACCATTTGTAACAGATAGAAAATGACGTATTTTACTGCAAAGTTGCAATTACAGTTGTGCTGTCGTTATGAATCATAACATAAAGTCTGGTCAAGTTTCTGTATTATGAGTGAACAAACCCGACTGTAAGTTATATTTAGTGTCATAGGAGGAGTAAGATATGCTGCTCATTAGTATTCACTAATACAACAACATAAAGCTGTAACATTGTTGAACCAGAAACAAGCAGAGAAAGTAACAGGTGTTATTTTAGCCCTGAGTATTGTCTGCAGAGAAAGCTGCACGCTGAATTATTCAGTTTTTTACTCATTGTGTCCAAACTTTGTACAAAAACAAAAGTAAACATTTTGTGAAATTAAGATCCAAATACAATCAATTGTGAATTTAAACCTTGTTAGAAATAAGCAGATTTGTTTTGTACGTCTGGCAAATTAAAAAAGTCAAAGTGTCATTCTGATTAGATTACGTGAAATATAAACTGAAGAAAGACAATGTTGCACTGTCCACCTCTGCACAATAAACACGAGATTAAAATGACAGAAAATAATGGTAACTTACATCTTGTGAGTCTTCCTCTTAGACGCTTCACGCTGGTGTCTCTCCTCACGTACTGATGAAGACTCACATCAACCAGGCAGGTGCTCTCTTTTAGCCGCCTGAATGCCAACATTTGAATATTGAAATGCAGAAGTCGGAGACGTCCATCAGAGAGGAGAAAGGATCCATTGATGACAAGTCATTTCCATGATGTAACAGGTAAACAAAGAGGAACACACACTTCCCTGTTGACCGTCCAACATGCAGAAAGAACGGCGTCATTCCAAAGAAATCTACTCACGAGGAGAAAACTTTACATTTATGCAAACTGTTCTCAAAATACACATTATTGCTTTGCCAACAATTCTAAACCATTCTTTGGTTCTTATTCTATTTATGTATTCATACTGGCAATGTAACCAATCCCATCATTTCACCATGATATAGAATTCCTTTACAAGATCAGTCATTCGATATGATCATGAATATGTTTTGGGCTTTTGGTGTGCAGTTTATTTTTACTAACGACTCAAACATTTAAATGTCTCTGTTTACATTGTCACTGTTCATTGTTAACGCGTGTTTAAAAGTTATGTTCATGGTTACTGATGTTTAAAGAATGTATTTTGTCAAATCCAGCTAATAAAACAGATTTCTATCAGAGACATGTACAAACAACAAAGTCGAGTAAAAGACACGTCTTAAAGGAGCGCTGTGTAGGATTTAGTGGCATCTAGTGGTGAGGTTGCAGATTGCAGAGGGCTCATTCCAAGCAAACAAAAACACAACGATTCTTAGTCTCAGGTGATGATACATTCATGAATTATGTTCCATATCTGCTCATAGATGCCCCTAAATGCTACACATGAACTAGTATGGGGCTGAATCGTAGATACCACTTCTGTAAATTACTTCCAGGGAATAACCCCGTCCTTGCTCACTAATGTCGCCCGTCTTCGTTTTTCCCACTTGAGGCTTAATACTTGATTCACTCTTTGACAGAGAGGCATGTGTACAAGTCTACAGAGCGAGATCAACTCTCATCACTCTCAGGCCACTCTGTAGCTGTGCTGCATACAAACACTTCTGTTCATCTCCCCACTGTGCACCAACCATCACACGAACATGTCAGAAATATTATCTCAGTAAAGTAACCATTTTATATTAGCAGTCCACCCCGGAAGAACATGAGAAAACAAAAGCGTAAACACAAAATAACAATATTAATTGCAGCATAACTGGACTCACCCTTAGCTGCATGACGCAATAATCAAAGTCTGCTGCCATCTGCTGGAAGAATCCAGTAGAGCATGTAAAGCACGTCCAAGTCTTCAAAGCAAGTTAGACTGGGAGCAGAGGGGAGGTGGACCGTATAATAAAGTTACTGAACTACATATATTTCATTTACTAACACATGCACTTAAAAGCATTTACGTTTGTTCATCTGAACATCCAGTGTCCGCTGGCTCATTCCTGGGTGAAAAATAAAAAATCCACCAATCAGTTTAATTTAATTTTCAAATTAATTGAATGTAAACAGAGCCATTGAAGTGTTTGAGTAGTTTACATCAGTGGTCCCCAACCACCGGGCCGCGGACCGGTACCGGGCCGTGGATCATTTGGTACCGGGCCGCACAGAAAGAATAATATATTATTTCCGTTTTATTGATTATCAGAGTCTGAAAGAAGTTTTATTTTGAAAAATGACCGGATTCTCTCGCAATTTCATCCTCCTGTACCCCTTGACATGTCAAGACGCTTGTCTCGGTCACGTGATATGTTGCCTCAAAAGTGAAGCGCGCAAACTAGCGAAAATGGGAAAATAACTTTTGGAGAGCGTCTTTGCAAAGGGAGAAAGGCCACGAAGGAGACAGAAGAAGAGCCGACAACTTCCAAGAAAATTAAATCTGCATCCTCTTTAGCCCGAGCGAGCCCCAAAATGGGTTCTGGTACCGGTTCCGAGGTTCCGAATGGACCTTTCATCAAGAAATATGAAAAATGGTCCACACATGTAAAATATCGAGAAAAAAAAAATAATGGTCCGGGCAAAATCATCATGTAAGCCATTTTACGCAATTATACACAGTTATACACAAACTAATTCAATACACTCGAAGATTTATCACAATATCAGGATTTTTCTCCAGAAAATCAGCCAAATATGCACGCGACAATCATCTTTTATCACAAAGCCGGCAGCGAAAATGGCAGAAGGATACATGATTTCGCATGCGGGCTCGATACGGAGTCGAGCCAGCGTGTCCAAACTGACCTCCGACAAAGCCTTCAAAAGTCACAGCACAAACCCCGAGAAACCTCACATTGCTCTCCATAAATAAAATTGAAAATCTCCATGCCGTTTGCCGATTTTTGTCTGGAAAAAAACAATTATTACATTGAAAATTGGTGCAGAGCTGAAGCGCATTTCCTGCTCCGTCTGCCTGCATTGGGATCAATGCGCTGAGACGTTCCATGTGAAAACGGGGTGGATCTTTTCGCACTGGCCTAAAAATCCCACATAGACACTGAGTCACAGCAGATTGTTTTCAAGGATGAGACATATGACATCTAGAAATAACTGAACATGACTGAAAATGATTGCAAACTGCTTCATTATGATGTATTGAACACTCTTAGTGATAAAGCAAGTGAATATATAGTTAATATGTAGTTATATAGTATATCAAATTAGAATAGAGCAGCGCAAAATCTGGTTCCGAAAATCAGAATTTTGTTTGAAATTCTGTACTCAGACCTCATTTCATGCTGGCCTGCTAAGTAAAATTAGCTTGGAGAGACCACAAACCTGTTGTGCTATGACTGTGGAGTGAGTTCATTCGGCATTATTTAAAAAAAAAAAAGTTCAATAAAAGTGCTTTTTTTTCCAGGCGAAACTGAAACTTTTCAATTTGAGCTGTGCCATAAGTGTATCAGTTATTAACCAGTAACATAGACACAATATTTACACATGTGAACAAGTCTCTCACAAGTTTTACATGTATTATACCATCAAAATGATTAAAATGAACCTGGTAGTTCCAGATCAGTCTAAAAGGTATGGGTATGCTGTTTTCGAGCAGAGGCCTAAAAATAGGACTATAGCTATAAAGGATAATTATTAACAGACAATATCAGGAGTCTAATTAAATATCAGGAGTAATTCTGACGCGCCAAGCCCGCTCTGCAGAATATGTGGCGACAAAGGATCAGCTGCTGGAGATTGTAAATGACGGTCATATTTTATTTCCTCGTGTTTTTCCGCCACACCTTTAATGCCGGTCCTTGAAAATATTGTCTGACATGAAACCGGTCCGTGGTGCAAAAAAAGTTGGGGACCTCTGATTTAGATAGATAGATATGAACTTTATTCATCCCCAGGGGCAAATTAGTTTGTAGCAGCAGCAATTCATAGAGTAAAATATAACGTATGGAATGCACAATAGAATAACAGAGCAGGTCAGTGGTCCTTCTGCCCGTGTCGCCTCTACGAGTAGCACTTTGTTAAAGAGAGCTCTGTAGACTTGTATACATGGCTCTCTATCAAAGGATTCAATATTAAGCCTGAAGTGGAAAAAAACTAGAAACACATCTAAATTCTTTGCTTGTTTCCTGCTGCACACACAAAGTCACGTGCCATCAGGAACTATAGGACATGGGGAAATGATATTGCCACACTTACAATATTAGGAGCGCAAAAAGAGACAGAACGTGTGTTAAACATGGTAAAAAAAAGAAAGAAATTGAATTGTTGGCAAAGCAATAATGTGTATTTTGAGAACAGTTTGCATAAATGTAAAGTTTTCTCCTCGTGAGTAGATTTCTTTGGAATGACGCCGTTCTTTCTGCATGGTGGACGGTCAACAGGGAAGTGTGTGTTCCTCTTTGTTACCTGTTACATCATGGAAATGACTTGTCATCAATGGATCCTTTCTCCTCTCTGATGGACGTCTCCGACTTCTGCATTTCAATATTCAAATGTTGGCATTCAGGAGGCTAAAAGAGAGCACCTGCCTGGTTGATGTGAGTCTTCATCAGTACGTGAGGAGAGACACCAGCGTGAAGCGTCTAAGAGGAAGACTCACAAGATGTAAGTTACCATTATTTTCTGTCATTTTAATCTCGTGTTTATTGTGCAGAGGTGGACAGTGCAACATTGTCTTTCTTCAGTTTATATTTCACGTAATCAAATCAGAATGACACTTTGCATTTTTTAATTTGCCAGACGTACAAAACAAATCTGCTTATTTCTAACAAGGTTTAAATTCACAATTGATCGTATTTGAATCTTAATTTCACTAAATGTTTAGTTTTGTTTTTGTACAAAGTTTGGACACAATGAGTAAAAAACTGAATAATTCAGCGTGCAGCTTTCTCTGCAGACAATACTCAGGGCTAAAATAACACCTGTTACTTTCTCTGCTTGTTTCTGGTTCAACAATGTTACAGCTTTATGTTGTATTAGTGAATACTAATGAGCAGCATATCTTACTCCTCCTATGACACTAAATATAACTTACAGTCGGGTTTGTTCACTCACAATACAGAAACTTGACCAGACTTTATGTTATGATTCATAACGACAGCACAGCTGTAATTGCAACTTTGCAGTAAAATACGTCATTTTCTATCTGTTACAAATGGTGGACACAATAACAGGAACACCTGCATATGAAATGCAATCAATGAGAATAAATGCTGACAGTACAATGTGTAGTGTTTCATGACATTGAGTCAGAAGTCCGTTGAGTTGACTGATATGTTGTCATGACGACAGCATCTCACAAGGCGTTCCTCTTGTTCCTTGTATCACCTGAACATTGAAGAAAATGACAATAATTCTGATGATAGAAGCAAACACCAGAACATCACAAGCTCACACACAAACATTCATTTTAGTTTGTTGTATTATCTGTAAACTATTCAAATAAGTGACCTGGGATAATAAACAGAAGAACATCAGTGCATGCATGGTGTTAGTTCTGTTTTGACTACAGTTTGCATATTTCCTTCCATTCCTCTTCCTCATCAGACTTCACTTTGTACACTGGAGGGAGTGGTCGTGTGTTTTTATTATAACTGAACAAACAGATGGAGACAAGCTGTTGAAATAATTGTGTTTGGTTCACTGCACACTAAAACATCAGTTTCATCTCACAGAGCCAACATGCAGTGGAGTCTGTTTGTGCTCATTCTGATGGGTAAGTGGATCATCTGCTGCTGTTTCCATTCATTTGAGCTAGAATCACTTCAGCTAAAAACAATTGTACGTCTCACACTGCTTAAGTGCACTCAGAGCCCCATTTTAAATGAAGGGGCATGATGTCATTTTATAACATTCTTGCTATTCTCTCACCTCCAGTACTGAACACATTTATTATCTCTGTTATCAGGTCAGTGTTCCTTCTGTCTGTGTCGCCTCTACGAGTACCACTATGTTGAGGAGAGCAAGAGCTGGGACGAAGCCCAGAAGTATTGCAGAGATCACTACACTGACCTGGCCAAAGTGTTTGACATGACAGATATGAACAGACTCAATGACTCAGCAAGGAATCAAGGTGAAGCCTGGATTGGACTGCGCAACCAAAGCAATGTCAACAGGACGTGGCTCTGGTCTCTGCCAGGGGTGAAGTTCAATGATAGTGAGACAGAATGGGCTGATGGGGAGCCGAATGATTGGAACAACTATCCTGAGAACTGTGTGGCGATGACAGATGACAGCTGGAACGATGTCCCTTGTACTTACAAACATCCATTTATCTGCTACGATGGTGAGAATATGTGGCTAATAATGTTATGTGTCTACAGAATATCAACCTGTCTAACAATAGTTTTCCATGTGGACATATACTTCATCTTTTTTTTGGAGGTATGTGGATAAAAAAAATATCCACAAATGAATCCTTATCACGTATAGAGGACTTTCATTTTTATTATATTCTACAACAAATGATGTGTTCCACCTTATTATCCCAAACACTTTCATCTGAATATCTGAACCTACAGTGAAATCATGTTAATCTATCTCACATGTTTAATTCATATGTTTAAAGTAAGAAAACTTCATTTTATGAGAGGAAATAACTAATGAGAATGTGTATTCCTCAAGTTGTTCTGTTCATTCCACAGAAACAAATCAAAACAAATTCCATTTGATTTACAAATGGAAGACATGGCGAGAGGCTCAGAGCTACTGCAGAGAACATCACACTGACCTGGTCAGTGGACCCACACAGTTAAATGACGAAGAATTCAAGACAAAGATTGAGCATAACGGGCACGTTTGGATCGGCCTGTTCAGAGACACCTGGAGGTGGTCAGATGAGAGTAGTTCCTCTTTCAGATCCTGGGATCCGGATCTATTTAAAGATGAAGACAACAAGAGATGTGCTATGACTCTGTCAAATGGAAAATGGAGCTCCGATGACTGCAGTAACACAAAACCCTTCTTCTGCTATGACGGTGAGTACTTATTTGCTACATGTACACGAGCTCCATCTGCTTTTTCATGTTAATCCTGTTTATGTTAGAGACTTTGTTATGACGCTGCTAGCTCTAAAATATGTCACTCAGAGGTCCACTGTGTAGGGTTTTGGCGTCATCTAGTGGTGAGGTTGAATCAGAGCCAGTGTCTGTGTAGTGGGAAGTGAGTGTTGAAGAAAGAGAGAGAGTGAAAAAGTCACCAGCGGTGCTGATTCACGAGTAAGTCTGAAGGCCTCGGGCCTCTGTTCTTACCTAGAGACACAGAGGTGAAATCTGATTGGATAAAAGCTCTACTTAAAACAAGCTGCACTGGAAGCAGAGCAGCTGAGGAAGACAGTAGCTGTGCAATGAGAAAATAAGATCATGGGAAAAATAATTAGAATACATGTAGTGTATTTATGAACAATAATAAAATAATAAAATAGCTATAACTTTGTGATTGTGTTTCGGCCAGCAGAGAAGGCTTTACTGGCCCTGACGGCCCACCACTGTATTTGATACATTACAATTCTTAGACAGTATACATGACAAAACTTGGCTGTGCAAGTATATAGATATGTGTGGTGGAGTAAAGAGTCAAGTAGTGTTTATTAGACACTTAAACCATTTTTAGAAACTACGACCTCATATTATCTACAATCCTGTTTCAGAAGAAGGGGAAGAGGTAGAAGAAGAGGACTTTTCAGTCTTTACAAACCATCAATACACTTCAGATATTTGATTTGACATTTGAGATGTGATCATTATTCATTGACAATTCTTTCTCCCAATTTCAGATCTTCAATGTCAGACATGCACAGATGAGCAGTGTTCAAACACAACGCTCGTCACATGTTCCTCAGAGACGATGTGTGTAACAGCTTCCACTCGAGGTGGGCATTTCTTTATACCATGTTCTACTTTTGAGTGAAATAAATGTACTGCAGAGTTATGTGTTCTTTCCAGTAATATTGACGAACTCAACTTTTTATTTTGCAGTGCTGGAGTCTGGAACTCCAGCCCAGCGAATATTCAAGGCGTGTGCATCATCCTCCCTGTGTCCAGCCACAGGCTCTCACTCATTTTCATTCAACTTTGGTTTTTTGAGTGCAGTTACATCTGCTAAGTGCTGCAACACAGATAATTGCAACACAGAAACTCTACCGTGTAAGTACAGATGTATAAATACCTCATTTGAGATGAAAAAATACAGAATAGACTTTGACATGCTTCAATTCTGTGAAGCTTAAATGTTCTCTCTTCATCAAACTCATGATGTTCTTTTCTCTTTCAGTCCCTGCTGCTCAGACATTTAACACCCTATCGTGTCCCTTCCGTGACCCCACGACCTCTCAGTGCACTTCAACAGTAAACTGTCGGGGGGAGGAGAACCGCTGCTTTCAAGCGACTGGTGAGTCTTAATCATACGTGGTTTCCAGAAAGTATTTTACAACCTGAAAGTATCTCAAACCAACTACATGTGAGATCTGGAAAATCAACCAGAGGAGGAAAGTAAAGAAGTACACGTCCTGAACTGCTGTTCTATAGTATTTGTAGTATTTCTATGATGTGCTACTTAATACTTATAGTCCACTCAATATCATGGTAATTATTGTACTTTTTACTGCACGACATTCATATGACAGTTATAGTGACTATACTTCAAGAAAAGTCAATACACTTAAGTTGTGATGTTGTAATATTCCCAAAATGTTACATGTCATAATTCAACAGTATTCAAAGTATAGTAAGTCATAAACATGTGCAAAGTGAAAATACTTTTATTTCTGATATTTTAAGTATATTCTACATTGTGGTATTACTTATTCTAATCAATTAGCAAACTTAAAATAATGAAGGTTGTGTAGTTAAACCATGATTTATTCCTCTCCAGTGACAAGTGGGTCCAGCACTTCTCCAGCTTTTGGCTGTGCATCTTCAAATCTGTGTGCAGCTGGAAGACTGGATAGCCTTCCTTTCATGCAAAGCGCTGGAAGCATAAGCAGTGAACCATCCTGTTGTTCAGTCAATGTGTGTAATATTACACCAACACCAACAACTGTTGCCTCAACAACCGCCACCCCAACACCAACAACTGTTGCCTCAACAACCGCCACCTCAACACCAACAACTGTTGCCTCAACAACCGCCACCACAACACCAACAACTGTTGCCTCAACAACCGCCACCCCAACACCAACAACTGTTGCCTCAACAACCGCCACCTCAACACCAACAACTGTTGCCTCAACAACTGCCACCTCAACACCAACAACTGTTGCCTCAACAACAACCCAAGAGGGTAAATTCACATGTCACAATACAGGAGCAGAAGAAGCAGTCTAAAGGGGCAGGAAAGGGATAAAGATCATTCAGAACAATGAATCCAGCTAAATGAAAAATAAAAATGAGTAAATGACTAAATTTGATACAAAATCAAATGCAATACTTCTCTCTTTGCATCCTGAAAGAGAGAAGACAGCAACCAGGACTGTCCTGGTTGCTGTCTTCTCTCTTTCAGGATGTTGATCAGCAGCTAATGAGCCCAGCTGAGCCTGATATGCTGATGGCTATAAAGCCACCTCTGAACAAGGATGGGGCCTCTTCTCTGCTGCCTCTTCTTTGGCTGACACGGCTGCCTATTCGTTTTGATGGATGGATGGATGGATGGATGGATGGATGGATGGATGGATGGATGGATGGGTTGGTTGGTTGGTTGTTAGTTTAGTTTGTATTCTTTAAATAAATGTCTCTTTATTACTTTTATCTCTTGTCTTGTCTCCCTTATGTTGCAGCCTTGGAGCTGGTTTGTGACACTACCATGGCAGATGAAGTGATCCTGATCAATGAGAAGAAGACCTGGGAGCAGGCCTTGACCTACTGCAGAAAGTACCACCGTGACCTGATCTCCATCACTAACCCTCAAAAGCAGAGATGGGCTGAAGAGGTTGCAAAGCAGGCCAACGGTCCCTTCGTCTGGACGGGACTGCGCTTCAACTGCAAAGAGGGTTTATGGTTCTGGGTCAATGGCAAAATCATCTGCTACAATAACTGGGTACCTGACAATGTGTGGGCCAGATGTGGCATGTCTGGAGCCATGGCAACAGGAGGAGACCATAAGTGGTTCAATAAGTATGATTCCATGGAGTTTAGTTTCATCTGCACTAAGCGTTGAAACCCAATACTGGTGACGGGCCTTCTATATATTTACTGGGGTTGTTTGCAGTGGTGTGACTTTTATGCATCTTTATCCTCTGGGTTTATGGAATTGCATTCTGGGACTTTATATTGGGAAAGTGGCTACATGTAAGTTTATTACAAAGTTCACAAGAGAACTAAGAATGTGACCCTGTAGCAGGTTCTTCTGTCTCCTTATTCTGATCCAGGAACACCTGAATCATCACTTATTATTTTATCAAGTTGTTGTATTGTCTTTCTCTTAAAATATCGATTGTTTATTCATCTTTTGAGGGTTGCATTGTGTGGTTGGAATGGGAATAAATACAACAATTTACATGCTGGTTTGATTTTGCTTCCACATATTCAAAATGGAAGATTTTGCCTTCTTTAGTATCACGTTATGTTGAATAGCTGGTTGTGGTTTTATGCGTTCATCATGTAAAATCTTCATATTTGATGATCACATTTATGGAGTTCTATGTAAACGGATGATTGCTTTCTGTGAGGATTAATAAACTGTTAAATCATAGAGCGGTCTTCTCTTTTTTCTGCCTGTTTTACACCAAACTATTCTTTCCTTTAACCTGTTCTTCAACATAACCAAACTATCCAACCGTCACATCATGAACCTGATTCATTGAACTGTAAGGCACAGACAAATGATTTCATCCATCCAAGTCAGAAAACACTCCTATGTTTCATCCTAGAAGACGGTTAAAAATGACATATTTAGGGTCTCAGATTCTAATTTACACTCGTGTAGATGTTGCTTCTTTTATAAACTGATTGGTGGATGTAAACAGAGCCATTTGTCACTGTTCATTGTTAACGCGTGTTCAAAAGTTATGTTCATGGTTACTGATGTTTAAAGAAAAATGTATTGTGTCTAATCCAGCTAATACAACAGATTTCTATCAGAGATATGTACAAACAACAAAGTCGAGTAAAAGACACGTCTTAAAAGGAGCGCTGTGTAGGATTTAGTGGCATCTAGTGGTGAGGTTGCAGATTGCAGAGGGCTCATTCCAAGCAAACAAAAACACAACGATTCTTAGTCTCAGGTGATGATACATTCATGAATTATGTTCCATATCTGCTCATAGATTCCCCTAAATGCTACACACCGGTGCTTTAATAAAGCAGGTGTTATTTTTAAACTCTCACGATGATTTTTCCCTGACTTTAACTAGATACATGTTGCTCCTTTACCTACACAAACTGTAAACGCCGCTTTTCTTTTCTTTAACTATGTTTAATTAACACAACTAAAACACACGTTCTGTCTCTTTTTGAGCCCATAATATTGTAATTGTGTCAATATCATTTCCCCAAGTCCTATAGTTTCTGATGGCAGGTGACTTTTTGTGTGTGGAGCAGGAAACAAGCAAAGAATTGAGCCATTGTTTTCTTTATGGAATCAATATATGGGGCTGAATCGAAGATACCACTTCTGTAAATTACTTCCAGGGAATAACCCCGTCCTTGCTCACTAATGTCGCCCGTCTTCGTTTTTCCCACTTGAGGCTTAATACTTGATTCACTCTTTGACAGAGAGGCATGTGTACAAGTCTACCAGTGACTGTACTGTTGTTACCAGTGACCTGAAAGTTCTTCTTAACAAGAAGAAGGCAGCTTTCAGGTCTGGGGACAGGGAGGAGCTCAGGACAGTCCAGCGTGACCTGAGGGTGAAGCTCAGGGAGTGCAAGGACACCTACAGGAGGAAGCTGGAGGCCAAACTCCAGCAGAACAACGTGAAGGAGGTGTGGTCAGGGATGAAGCAGATCACCGGCTTCAAGGTGGGAGGCAGACAACCAGGGGGCTCCCTGGAGAGGGCCAACGAGCTAAACTGTCACTTCAATAGGTTTAGCTCTGAGCCCTCATCTGTCTCCTCCTCACACCACACCTCCCAAACACCTCCCCCTCTGTCCCCCCTGGTGAGCTGCATGGACTCAGTGCCCTCCTCTTCAAAGGGCCCTGCCACCACCGACATAATGACCCCCCCCTCTCTCTGTGATGACTGGCCAGGTGAGAAGACAGCTGGAGAGACTCCACCAAGGCAAGGCTGCGGGACCTGATGGCATCAGCCCCAGGGTCCTGAAGACCTGCGCCATCCAGCTGTCTAATGTCCTGCAACACCTCTTCAACCTGAGCCTGAAGCAGGAGGAAGTCCCGGTGCTGTGGAAGACGTCGTGCCTGGTTCCTGTACCGAAGAAGACGACACCATCTGGCCTCAATGACTACCGACCAGTTGCCCTCACATCCCATGTGATGAAGGTGCTGGAGAGGCTGGTCTTGGCCCGCCTCCGGCTGCAGGTGAAATCCTCACTGGACCCTCTGCAATTTGCTTACCAGCCTCATGTGGGGGTGGACGACGCCATCATCTACCTGCTGCAACGAGCTCAGTCGCACCTGGATGGATCCGGTGGCTCTGTGAGAATCACTTTCTTTGATTTCTCCAGTGCATTAAACACCATCCAACCAGTGCTGCTGGGTGAGAAGCTGCGGGTGGTGGGGGTGAACGCGTCCACCGTCTCCTGGATCACTGACTACCTCACGGGCAGACCACAGTTTGTCCGACTGGGCCGTGTGCTGTCTGATGCGGTGGTCAGTGATATTGGAGCCCCACAGGGGACTGTTCTGTCTCCCTTCCTGTTCACCTTGTACACCACTGACTTCCAGTACAACTCTGGGTCATGCCATCTGCAGAAGTTCTCTGATGACTCTGCAGTGGTCGGGTGTATAAGGGACGGACGGGAGGAGGAGTACAGGGCAGTAGTGGATGACTTTGTGGAGTGGGCCGGTAGAAATCACCTGCGTCTGAACGTGACCAAGACCAGAGAGATGGTGGTCGACTTCAGGAGGAAGACGACGGCTCCACAACCACTGAGAGTTCTGGGAGAGGATGTGGACATGGTGGAGGAGTACAAGTACCTGGGTGTCTCCATCGACAGCAGACTGAACTGGAAGACCAACATCAACGCTGTGTACAAGAAGGGGATGAGTCGACTCTTCTTCTTGAGGAAACTTCGATCCTTCAACGTGTGCAGCAAGATGTTGGAGATGTTCTACCAGTCTGTTGTGGCCAGTGCACTGTACTTCGCCATAGTCTGCTGGGGGAGCAGCATTGGAGCCGGAGACACCAACAGACTTAATAAACTGATTAAGAAGGCCAGCTCCATCATTGGCTGCAAACAAGACAGTCTGGAAGAGGTGGTGGAGAGGAGGTCACTGAAGAAACTATTATCCATACTGGATAACCCGGACCACCCTCTCCATCACCTCCTGCAGGGACAGCGGAGCACTTTCTCCAACAGACTCATCCAGCTCCGCTGTCACAAGGACAGATTCAGAAAAACATTCCTGCCCTCTGCTATTAGACTCTATAATAAAACACCTCAGGCCAGATCATCGTCCTTCACGTGACTACAACAACGCTACACAGTTGTTGCTTGTTGTTGGTGATCCTGGCTCTACTGTCCAGATGTCTAGTTTAGTTTACTAGTTGTTCATTGTATTTAATACCACTATGTGGTATATACTGTGCATTTCTATTTTCTTATGAATCTTCCTTCAATTCAATATCTGCTCTGTTATTTTATTGTACTGTAGATATTGTGCATTGTACTGATTGTAATTTCCTGTACCATATTGGAATTCTAACATGTTATATTTTACGATGTAAATTGCTGCTGCTACAAACGAATTTCCCCCTGGGGATAAATAAAGTTTACATCTATCTATCTATCTATCTATCTATCTATCCACAGAGCGAGATCAACACACTCTCAGGCCACTCTGTAGCTGTGCTGCATACAAACACTTCTGTTCATCTCCCCACTGTGCACCAACCATCACACTAACATGACAGAAATATTATCTCAGTAAAGTAACCATTTTATATTCGCAGTCCACCCCGGAAGAACATGAGAAAACAAAACCGTAAACACAAAATAACAATATTAATTGCAGCATAACTGGACTCACCCTTAGCTGCATGACGCAATAATCAAAACTTGAGGAAAACAATCAGAGAAACTGAGAGCAGCTGCTGCTCCGACAATAACTACCTCCCAATGTGATTGGCTGTTGCTTAATTGTCCAATTTGAGTTGAAACGAGACTCTGACGTCATCAGTGGGCTTCTTGCTGCGCTCAGTCTGCTGCCATCTGCTGGACGAATCCAGTACAGCATGTAAAGCACGTCCAAGTCTTCAAAGCAAGTCAGACTGGGAGCAGAGGGGAGGTGGACCGTATAATAACGTTACTGAACTACATATATTTCATTTACTAACACATGCACTTAAAGGCATTTACGTTTGTTAATCTGAACATCCAGTGTCCGCTGGCTCATTCCTGGAAAAATATAAAAAATTAACCGAAAGAAGCAACATCTACACAAGTGTAAATTAGAATCTGAGACCCTAAATATGTCATATTTAACCGTCTTCTAGGATGAAACATAGGAGTGTTTTCTGACTTGGATGGATGAAATCATTTGTCTGTGCCTTACAAATCAATGTTCAATAAATCAGGTTCATGATGTGACGGTTGGATAGTTTGGTTATGTTGAAGAACAGGTTAAAGGAAAGAATAGTTTGGTGTAAAACAGGCAGAAAAAACAGAAGACCGCTCTATGATTTAACAGTTTATTAATCCTCACAGAAAGCAATCATCCGTTTACATAGAACTCCATAAATGTGATCATCAAATATGAAGATTTTACATGATGAAAGCATAAAACCACAACCAGCTATTCAACATAACGTGATACTAAAGAAGGCAAAATCTTCCATTTTGAATATGTGGACGCAAAATCAAACCAGCATGTAAATTGTTGTATTTATTCCCATTCCAACCACACAATGCAACCCTCAAAAGATGAATAAACAATCGATATTTTAAGAGAAAGACAACACAACAACTTGATAAAATAATAAGTGATGATTCAGGTGTTCCTGGATCAGATAAGGAGACAGAAGAACCTGCTACAGGGTCACATTCTTAGTTCTCTTGTGAACTTTGTAATAAACCGACATGTAGCCACTTTCCCAATATAAAGTCGGACAGTCTGTAATTTCACGTCTCTACCCCTTAGATTGTGATTCCTACGTTTCCCAGAATGCAATTCCATAAACCCAGAGGATAGAGATACATAAAAGTCACACCACTGCAAACAACCCCAGTAAATATATAGAAGGCCCGTCACCAGTATTGGGTTTTATTCTCTAGTGCAGATGAAATTAAACTTCATGGACGCATCCTTTTTGGACCACTTGTGGTTTCCACTTGTTTTCATGGCTCCGGACATGTGACATTCATCCATGTCACCTTCCTCCATGTCACCATGAGGTTCCCAGTTGTCGTACTTGACGGCCTCGTCAGTGATCCAGAACCAGAAACCCAGAGTGCAGGTGTAGCGCAGTCCCGTCCAGACGTGGTTACTGTTGGCCTTCTTGGCTACGTCTTCGACACATCTCTGCTTTTGAGGGTTAGTGATGGAGACCAGGTCACAGTGGTACTTTCTGCAGTAGGTCAAGGCCTGCTCCCAGGTCTTGTTCTTATTGATCAGGATCACTTCATCTGCCTTGGTAGTGTCACAAACCAGCTCCGAGGCTGCAACATAAGGGAGACAATAAAGATACATTTATTTAAAGAATACAAACTAAACTAACAACCCATCCATCCATCCATCCATCCATCCATCCATCCATCCATCCATCCATCCATCCATCCATCCATCCATCCATCCATCCATCAAAACGAATAGGCAGCCGTGTCAGCCAAGGAAGAGGCAGCAGAGAAGAGGCCCCATCCTTGTTCAGAGGTGGCTTTATAGCCATCAGCATATCAGGCTCAGCTGGGCTCATTAGCTGCTGATCAACATCCTGAAAGAGAGAAGACAGCAACCAGGACAGTCCTGGTTGCTGTCTTCTCTCTTTCAGGATGCAAAGAGAGAAGTATTGCATTTGATTTTGTATCAAATTTTGTCATTGACTCATTTTTATTTTTCATTTAGCTGGATTCATTGTTCTGAATGATCTTTATCCCTTTCCTGCCCCTTTAGACTGCTTCTTCTGCTCCTGTATTGTGAATTTACCCTCTTGGGTTGTTGTTGAGGCAACAGTTGTTGGTGTTGAGGTGGCGGTTGTTGAGGCAACAGTTGTTGGTGTTGAGGTGGCGGTTGTTGAGGCAACAGTTGTTGGTGTTGAGGTGGCGGTTGTTGAGGCAACAGTTGTTGGTGTTGAGGTGGCGGTTGTTGAGGCAACAGTTGTTGGTGTTGGGGGAGTAGTTGTTGAGGCAACAGTTGTTGGTGTTGAGGTGGCGGTTGTTGAGGCAACAGTTGTTGGTGTTGGGGTGGCGGTTGTTGAGGCAACAGTTGTTGGTGTTGGGGTGGCGGTTGTTGAGGCAACAGTTGTTGGTGTTGAGGTGGCGGTTGTTGAGGCAACAGTTGTTGGTGTTGTGGTGGCGGTTGTTGAGGCAACAGTTGTTGGTGTTGAGGTGGCAGTTGTTGAGGCAACAGTTGTTGGTGTTGAGGTGGCGGTTGTTGAGGCAACAGTTGTTGGTGTTGAGGTGGCGGTTGTTGAGGCAACAGTTGTTGGTGTTGAGGTGGCGGTTGTTGAGGCAACAGTTGTTGGTGTTGAGGTGGCGGTTGTTGAGGCAACAGTTGTTGGTGTTGAGGTGGCGGTTGTTGAGGCAACAGTTGTTGGTGTTGGGTTGGCGGTTGTTGAGGCAACAGTTGTTGGTGTTGGGGGAGTATTACACACATTGACTGAACAACAGGATGGTTCACTGCTTATGCTTCCAGCGCTTTGCATGAAAGGAAGGCTATCCAGTCTTCCAGCTGCACACAGATTTGAAGATGCACAGCCAAAAGCTGGAGAAGTGCTGGACCCACTTGTCACTGTAGAGGAATAAATCATGGTTTAACTACACAACCTTCATTATTTTAAGTTTGCTAATTGATTAGAATAAATAATACCACAATGTAGAATATACTTAAAATATCAGAAATAAAAGTATTTTCACTTTGTACGTGTTTATTACTTACTATACTTTGAATACTATTGAATTATGACATGTAACATTTTGGGAATATTACAACATCAAAACTTAAGTGTATTGACTTTTCTTGAAGTATAGTCACTATAACTGTCATATGAATGTAGTGCAGTACAAAGTACAATAATTACCATGATATTGAGTGGACTATAAGTATGAAGTAGCACATCATAGAAATACTACAAATACTATAGAACAGCAGTTCAGGACGTGTACTTCTTTACTTTCCTCCTCTGGTTGATTTTCCAGATCTCACATGTAGTTGGTTTGAGATACTTTGAGGTTGTAAAATACTTTCTGGAAACCACATATGATTAAGACTCACCAGTCGCTTGAAAGCAGCGGTTCTCCTCCCCCCGACAGTTTCCTAGAGAAGTACTGGTACACGGAGAGGTCGTGGAGTCACAGATGAAACACACTAGGGTGTTAAATCCCTGAGCAGCAGGGACTGAAAGAGAAAAGAACATCATTAGTTTGATGAAGAGAACATTAAAGCTTCACAGAATTGAAGCATGTCAAAGTCTATTCTGTATTTTTTCATCTTAAATGAGGTATTTATACATCTGTACTTACATGGTAGAGTTTCTGTGTTGCAATTATCTGTGTTGCAGCACTTAGCAACTGCACTCAAACCACCAAAGTTGAATGAAAATGAGTGAGAGCCTGTGGCTGGACACAGGGAGGATGATGCACACGCCTTGAATATTCGCTGTGCTGGAGTTCCAGACTCCAGCACTGCAAAATAAAAAGTTGAGTTCGTCAATATTACTGGAAAGAACACATAACTCTGCAGTACATTTATTTCACTCAAAAGTAGAACATGGTATAAAGAAATGCCCACCTTGAGTGGAAGCTGTTACACACATCGTCTCTGAGGAACATGTGACGAGCGTTGTGTTTGAACACTGCTCATCTGTGCATGTCTGACATTGAAGATCTGAAATTGGGAGAAAGAATTGTCAATGAATAATGATCACATCTCAAATGTCAAATCAAATATCTGAAGTGTATTGATGGTTTGTAAAGACTGAAAAGTCCTCTTCTTCTACCTCTTCCCCTTCTTCTGAAACAGGATTGTAGATAATATGAGGTCGTAGTTTCTAAAAATGGTTTAAGTGTCTAATAAACACTACTTGACTCTTTACTCCACCACACATATCTATATACTTGCACAGCCAAGTTTTGTCATGTATATTGTCTCAGAATTGTAATGTATCAAATACAGTGGTGGGCCGTCAGGGCCAGTAAAGCCTTCTCTGCTGGCCGAAACACAATCACAAAGTTATAGCTATTTTATTATTTTATTATTGTTCATAAATACACTACATGTATTCTAATTATTTTTCCCATGATCTTATTTTCTCATTGCACAGCTACTGTCTTCCTCAGCTGCTCTGCTTCCAGTGCAGCTTGTTTTAAGTAGAGCTTTTATCCAATCAGATTTCACCTCTGTGTCTCTAGGTAAGAACAGAGGCCCGAGG
This sequence comes from Lycodopsis pacificus, assembly GCA_028022725.1. Taxonomy (NCBI): domain Eukaryota; kingdom Metazoa; phylum Chordata; class Actinopteri; order Perciformes; family Zoarcidae; genus Lycodopsis; species Lycodopsis pacificus. Next base: position 13,756,847 of record CM051710.1, on the reverse strand, counting down.
CCTTCAGACTTACTAGTGAATCAGCACCGCTGGTGACTTTTTCACTCTCTCTCTTTCTTCAACACTCACTTCCCACTACACAGACACTGGCTCTGATTCAACCTCACCACTAGATGACGCCAAAACCCTACACAGTGGACCTCTGAGTGACATATTTTAGAGCTAGCAGCGTCATAACAAAGTCTCTAACATGAACAGGATTAACATGAAAAAGCAGATGGAGCTCGTGTACATGTAGCAAATAAGTACTCACCGTCATAGCAGAAGAAGGGTTTTGTGTTACTGCAGTTATCGGAGCTCCATTTTCCATTTGACAGAGTCATAGCACATCTCTTGTTGTCTTCATCTTTAAATAGATCCGGATCCCAGGACCTGAAAGAGGAACTACTCTCATCTGACCACCTCCAGGTGTCTCTGAACAGGCCGATCCAAAAGGGTCCGTGATGCTCAATCTTAGTCTTGAATTCTTCGTCATTTAACTGTGTGGGTCCACTGATCAGGTCAGTGTGATGTTCTCTGCAGTAGCTCTGAGCCTCGAGCCATGTCTTCTCTTTGTCTTTGTAAATCAAATGGTATTTGTTTTGATTTGTTTCTGTGGAATGAACAGAAAAACTTAAGGAATGCACAATTTCATTAGTTATTTCCTCTCATAAAATAAAGTTTTCTCACTTTAAACATGTGAGATAGATTAACATGATTTCACTCTAGGTTCAGATATTCAGATGAAAGTGTTTGGGATAATAAGGTGGAACACATCATTTCTTGTAGAATATAATAAATATAAAAGTCCTCTATACGTGATAAGGATTCATTTGTGGATTTTTTATTTTTTATCCCCATACCTCCAAAAAGAAGATGAAGTATATGTCCACATGTAAAACTATTGTCAGACAGGTTGATATTCTGTAGACACATAACATTATTAGCCACATATTCTCACCATCGCAGCAGATAAATGGACGTTTCTGATGACAAGGGAGATCGAACCATTTGTGATTGTTCATAAACACACAGTTCTCAGGATTGTTGTTCCAATCATTCGGCTCATTATTATCCCCATTAACATTCCATTCTGTCTCACTATCATTGAACTCCACCCCTGGCAGAGACCAGAGCCACTTCCTGTTGACATTGCTTTGGTTGTGCAGTCCAATCCAGGCTTCACCTTGATTCCTGACTGGGTCATTGAGTCTGTTCATATCTGTCATGTCAAACACTTTGGCCAGGTCAGTGTAGTGATCTCTGCAATACTTCTGGGCTTCGTCCCAGCTCTTGCTCTCCTCAACATAGTGGTACTCGTAGAGGCGACACAGACAGAAGGAACACTGACCTGATAACAGAGATAATAAATGTGTTCAGTACTGGAGGTGAGAGAATAGCAAGAATGTTATAAAATGACATCATGCCCCTTCATTTAAAATGGGGCTCTGAGTGCACTTAAGCAGTGTGAGACGTACAATTGTTTTTAGCTGAAGTGATTCTCGCTCAAATGAATGGAAACAGCAGCAGATGATCCACTTACCCATCAGAATGAGCACAAACAGACTCCACTGCATGTTGGCTCTGTTAGATGAAACTGATGTTTTAGTGTGCAGTGAACCAAACACAATTATTTCAACAGCTTGTCTCCATCTGTTTGTTCAGTTATAATAAAAACACACGACCACTCCCTCCAGTGTACAAAGTGAAGTCTGATGAGGAAGAGGAATGGAAGGAAATATGCAAACTGTAGTCAAAACAGAACTAACACTCTGCATGCACTGATGTTCTTCTGTTTATTATCCCAGGTCACTTATTTGAATAGTTTACAGATAATACAACAAACTAAAATGAATGTTTGTGTGTGAGCTTGTGATGTTCTGGTGTTTGCTTCTATCATCAGAATTATTGTCATTTTCTTCAATGTTCAGGTGATACAAGGAACAAGAGGAACGCCTTGTGAGATGCTGTCGTCATGACAACGTATCAGTCAACTCAACGGACTTCTGACTCAATGTCATGAAACACTACACATTGTACTGTCAGCATTTATTCTCATTGATTGCATTTCATATGCAGGTGTTCCTGTTATTGTGTCCACCATTTGTAACAGATAGAAACTTACGTATTTTACTGCAAAGTTGCAATTACAGCTGTGCTGTCGTTATGAATCATAACATGAAGTCTGGTCAAGTTTCTGTATTATGAGTGAAAAAACCCGACTGTAAGTTATATTTAGTGTCATAGGAGGAGTAAGATATGCTGCTCATTAGTATTCACTAATACAACAACATAAAGCTGTAACATTGTTGAACCAGAAACAAGCAGAGAAAGTAACAGGTGTTATTTCAGCCCTGAGTATTGTCTGCAGAGAAAGCTGCACGCTGAATTATTCAGTTTTTTACTCATTGTGTCCAAACTTTGTACAAAAACAAAACTAAACATTTAGTGAAATTAAGATTCAAATACGATCAATTGTGAATTTAAACCTTGTTAGAAATAAGCAGATTTGTTTTGTAAGTCTGGCAAATTAAAAAATGCAAAGTGTCATTCTGATTTGATTACGTGAAATATAAACTGAAGAAAGACAATGTTGCACTGTCCACCTCTGCACAATAAACACGAGATTAAAATGACAGAAAATAATGGTAACTTACATCTTGTGAGTCTTCCTCTTAGACGCTTCACGCTGGTGTCTCTCCTCACGTACTGATGAAGACTCACATCAACCAGGCAGGTGCTCTCTTTTAGCCTCCTGAATGCCAACATTTGAATATTGAAATGCAGAAGTCGGAGACGTCCATCAGAGAGGAGAAAGGATCCATTGATGACAAGTCATTTCCATGATGTAACAGGTAAACAAAGAGGAACACACACTTCCCTGTTGACCGTCCAACATGCAGAAAGAACGGCGTCATTCCAAAGAAATCTACTCACGAGGAGAAAACTTTACATTTATGCAAACTGTTCTCAAAATACACAGTATTGCTTTGCCAACAATTCAATTTCTTTCTTTTTTTACCATGTTTAACACACGTTCTGTCTCTTTTTGCGCTCCTAATATTGTAAGTGTGGCAATATCATTTCCCCATGTCCTATAGTTCCTGATGGCACGTGACTTTGTGTGTGCAGCAGGAAACAAGCAAAGAATTTAGATGTGTTTCTAGTTTTTTTCCACTTCAGGCTTAATATTGAATCCTTTGATAGAGAGCCATGTATACAAGTCTACAGAGCTCTCTTTAACAAAGTGCTACTCGTAGAGGCGACACGGGCAGAAGGACCACTGACCTGATACCTGACCTGTTTTTCATGGGGAAAAAACATCACATTTACATGAGCATAACAACACTGCACGACAAGAATGAAGACTCTTACGTGACGAATGAAGACGCACGTGATGTTGCAAAAGGCAAATTAGTGCACGCTGTGGTTTGCAGTGAACACAGAGTCCTCGTCTCCCCCCCCCCCCCTTCTCTGATCTGAATCACACTACCATGGACATACTCATGGTCTGGTGGCTTTTTGTTTGTGGTTTTGCATCCCGGTGGACATCACACAGTGTATGCTATTCATCTCCTGATGCTGACAGAGGGCTGCGTACATGTTTCACCATCTGTATGTTTTTTTATATTTGATAAAACCTGAAGACTAAACTTGAAAAAAAACAAGATCAAGACCACTCATGAATTTATAGCTGTGCTCTATTTAGACGCTGCATGGCTCTTATAAAAAAACTAAACCGCTTCCCCATAAGTTAAATGCTCACGATCATACACGCTTTGGCCTCTTAGTTCCAAGCAAGATAATTCTCATCTTAATCTATTTGATTATTTTATAAGCATGCAAGGTTTAGAAACAGGATAACGATTCAAAAATGCAAACATTCAATTGCAAAACTTCTTTTCAAAATTACCCAAATTATTGCAATATAAACTTTAAGTCCATTTACTTTTAAATGTTTTTTTTATTTTAAAGACATGAATAAGTCATTGGCCAGAGATCAAGTTTAATCCAAAAGATTTTTCCTCAGTAACATCAAGAGTTGAAGTCTGGTCCGCACAAATAAACAACAATTATCAAGTGTTATGCATTTAAATGGCTCAGTAACTGTGTTGATGAAGTTATATTATAGTGTTATTTATGACCCAAGTTACATTCATGTTACATCTCTCCCAGTTAAATTGCAATAAATGCTGTACATGATCTTTGTTTAATATCCACACACATAATAAGATAACATGTAAAATACAAACTTCCAAACGTGATGAAAGTCTTGCTGTCATTCAAAATGCTCATTCTTCAAATTCATATTCTTCAGTTTCATTCAATTGGCCCTTTTCACAGCAGCCACTTTGACATGTCATCAAAGGGTCAACACAGGTGGTGCATTCAGGGAGGCCGGAGCCCTGGTAGTGTGCTGGCTCACTGGAATGACTCACGAGGAGAAACTTTACATTTATGCAAACTGTTCTCAAAATACACATTATTGCTTTGCCAACAATTCTAAACCATTCTTTGGTTCTTATTCTATTTATTTATTCATACTGGCAATGTAACCAATCCCATCATTTCACCATGATATAGAATTCCTTTACAAGATCAGTCATTCGATATGATCATGAATATGTTTTGGGCTTTTGGTGTGCAGTTTATTTTTACTAACTACTCAAACATTTAAATGTCTCTGTTTACATTGTCACTGTTCATTGTTAACGCGTGTTTAAAAGTTATGTTCATGGTTACTGATGTTTAAAGAATGTATTGTGTCAAATCCAGCTAATAAAACAGATTTCTATCAGAGATATGTACAAACAACAAAGTCGAGTAAAAGACACGTCTTAAAGGAGCGCTGTGTAGGATTTAGTGGCATCTAGTGGTGAGGTTGCAGATTGCAGAGGGCTCATTCCAAGCAAACAAAACGATTCTTATGCTGCTCACACACCGGGCGCGTTTTTTGATTGACGCGCGTCGAGATTACATACAAAGTCTATGCACAGACGCGATGAGATTAAAAATCGCGGCGCGCCAGTCTCATCGCGTCTGTGCATAGACTTTGTATGTAATCTCGACGCGCGTCAATCAAAAAACGCGCCCAGTGTGTGAGCAGCATTAGTCTCAGGTGATTATACATTCATGAATTATGTTCCATATCTGCTCAGAGATGCCCCTGAATGCTACACATGAACTAGTATGGGGCTGAATCGACTGGAGGTCGCTGCGGCTCGGAGACGGCTGGGACTGGAGGTGGAGGTGGCTGCGGTTCATTTGTTCTCCACACAGTATCTATTTATAACTAGAAAAAGCATTTCCTGCTGAAAATGCGTTGGAATGCTGAAAACTGAAATTAATCGCATAAACATTGCTGAAAATAGATATCCAATTCAAAAACAAATTGCAAAAAGCTTAATAATTCAAAGAGTTTAAAGATTACAAATATGAAAAGTCACATCACACCTCTCCTGAAAGAGCTGAACATTTTGATATTTGAACAGTTTCTGTGGCTTAAAAAAATTCATCATTGGTGATATTTGTAGTAGTATAAGTTTTAGGAGAAGTATTAGTAGCATTAGAATAAGTAGTAGTCGTGATATTTGTAGTAGAAGTTGTAGTTGTAGTAGAAGCATTATTAGTAGAAGAAGTAGTAGAATACGTAGTATCAGTAGTCATAGTAATAGCTGTAGTATTGGTCGTAGTATTTAATATCACAGTAGTAGTAGTAGTAGTAGTAGTAGTAATAGTAATAGTACGAGTAGCAGTCGTACTAATAGCTGTAGTAGTATTACTACTTTTAGTGGCATGAATAGCAGTAGTAGTAGTAGCAGTTGTCGTATAAGTAATAGTAGTAGTGGTAGTAATAGCAGTAGTGGTAGTAATAATATTGATGGTAGCAGTAGTAGTAGTAATAGTAGCAACAGCAAAAGTTATAGCAGAAGTAGTAGTAGTAGTAATACTATATTAGCAGCAGCAGGAGTAGTTGTCGCAGTATTAGTAAGAGCATTCAGTTTTTTACAAAAAAGCCTAATTTTGAGCTTGTTTAAATACAGTTAATCCATGGGGCTTTTATTTTGAAAGGGTGGTGCTGGGTGGGGGGGGGGGGGAGAGGAGACATAATCATAATGTCTGACACACATAAACAGAGGTTATTAAATGACAGGCTTCATCACAAGCATTTCAATTAGAATTCACTCTTTGGGGCTTTTATTTTGAAATGGGGTGTGTGTGTGTGTGTGGGGGGGGGTCCTCTAAAACCTGAATGACTGTGAGAGACAGGCAGAGAGGCTCTGATATCTCTGGCAAACTTTCTCATTTGGAGATTGTACTATGTTTTATCTTTTACAGCTTACATGACTATTGTCCTGCTCTGCCATGTCTTTCCTCATCTCTCCCTCTTGTGTCGCAGTGTGTGTAAATGTCACTCATCAGAATCCTCATATGTGATTGGCCGAGCTGCAACACGTAACAGCTGCAACAAATCATGTGTGTGCGGCTTTTATTTTAAAATGGGGGGAGAGAGAGAGAGAGAGACGGAGAGAGGGGGGGAGAGAGAGAGAGAGAGAGAGAGACACACACACACGGAGAGAGGGGGAGAGAGAGAGAGAGACACACGGAGAGAGAGAGAGAGAGAGACACACACGGAGAGAGAGAGAGAGGGAGAGAGACACACGGAGAGAGAGAGAGAGAGACACACGGAGAGAGAGAGAGGGAGAGGAGTGTATGTGCGCGTGTGTCTGTGAGTCTGTGTGTTTGTCAACATCACTAATTGGCTCAATCGCGAACACCTGTGTGCCTGAAGCCATTTGAAAATATTCTCCATAGAGATCCCATTGAAAATAAAAAGCTTAACAATTCAAAAAGTTTAAAGGTTAGAAATATGAAAAGTCATAGCACCCCTCTGGTGAAAGAGCTGAACATTTTAATAGTTGAACGGTTTCTGTAGCTTAAAAAATGAAAGACAAGAAGAGGGGCGACGGAAGAAATAGAAGTTGGATAAAGATTCGAAGAACAATAGTTGGAATGCTTAGCATTCCAACAATGAAAGATACCAAGAATTGAAGTCTAATTCCTTTCTATCCACACAGCTGGTTAATAAAGCTGGTTGTGATACTGATTATGAAGGTACTTTCAACTTGTACGATCGACTTAATCCTGCCTCTGAAATGTACGACTGTCATATTGTGAAAATGTACTGATGATGGTAAGAAAACACAAAAGACTGTGCCCTAACCCTTTTCATAAATCACTGACATAATAAAGTTTAAGGATGGAGTCTTATTTCATGAGAATGTAAACGTAAAGCTCGTATTTCCTTATTTTGCTTCTCTACCCACCAGGCAACCACCTTTCCAGGGATACTAGAAAACACGAGTACTACATATACACATGTACTGAGATAAAACGCACTCTGAGTAAACTAAACTGCATTACATTTAACCAGAGAAAGAAAGAAGACTGACATGTGAGCACCACCTGCTGTGTTGTTGCAGGAATGAAAGCTGCTCTTCTTTACAGTGTTTACAACTGATGACTCAGATCAAATAAACTTAACTTGCAGCAACTCAAGTGACGGATTCATTTCTGAGATCATTTTCCGTGGACAGCAGATGCACGCAGCAGTGAGTAAAGAGGCGGGGCTTATCGAATGATTCAAACACAAAACCTTCACACCACCCGTGTGATCGTTCAGTCTTTGGGAATACTATTTTCACATTTGGTCTCTTTCTGTTGAACTGAAGCATGCATACTTGACCGTTTCTTCCTGTTTTGAATTGATTGATTGAGCACAGGGCCAACGTCAGCCGGCTGTGCAACACAGAGTGTTCTCCCCACGGAGGTTAAAGGTTAAAGGCATTTCAGCATTTCACTCACAGAACCGGAGGCTGGCGTCTTGTGCTGACGCACTCTTGCAAACAGGAAGCTCTATGTACATCGAGGATGATGTAGCATTCATGCTAATTCTTTTTTTTTTTTTTTTTCGCTTGATGACACAAATCGTGACCTGAAAGGTGAGTTACACATCCCACATGTTATTCTGTGGTTTACAACTTCTATTAATTACTCAAAACATGCAAAGTGTGAACTAGTATTCACTCATGTTGGAGCTGTTTGAGGTTCAACATGTAAAGATGTCTGGATAGATGTATGACAGACCAGCTTGTTTGAACGCTTGAGCCTTTTATTCATGCAGAAAGAAAGAAGGGTTATATGTGTAGAATATATGTTGTGCTGAAAGGATTCGCTCCATGAAACACTCTTATTAAGGCACAAGGCCTCAAAGACAGTCCAGCTCCTGTTGATGTCACTTGTCGTATCGTTCCTTAAGCAGCGTTACAGCGATAGAAAAGAAAGCTCTAGATATGAAATACAGTCAGATGTATTTGCGATCATGCACACAACAGGACTCCCTCTGTGTTACGGGTCCTTCATGCCTGTCAGTCCACCAATCAGCCTCTCTTGACACACACAGACGGTTTATTATAGCTGCACTGTACGTCGTCCCAGCACTTCTGAGCTGCAAGCACAACACAAAAAGGTGATTCAGTGAATGTTACTCAAACCGTTTCATGTGACCAATAATTATTGATGGATGAAGTCAGCTAACACTAGAGTCACTAATGCAAATCAAATCTTTGTCAAAACGTGAATAATGTAACACAAGAGGTCCTTGAGATACAGTATGTCAGAGAGCTGCTCATCTAAACAACTTCACACTCAAAACCTCTTTGAGAACTAAACAACACTCTCCTCTCATCACTAATATCACTCCTACAACAAGCACTGTGTTGTTTTACCTCCGAAATTCATCTGGATACAATGCTGGTGGCCGCCCTGGTTGTTAGGCTCTCCATGACACCAGTTCACGTAGCTGAAAGAAGTACCGTCACTCCAGAACCATTTCTTCTCCTGGAAGAAAGGATAGAATCGAGTATTACAAGAAATAAAAGTGTTCAAGTTATTTGATTTAAGCAACTTAAGATAAGCTAATTGGTCCCCAGAGGAGCAATCCATTTGTTGCAGAAAAGTAATAATAATAATACAATTATAAAATATATTAAATAATACAAATAGTAATAGAAAGAGCAGTTTTTAGAAGTGGCCATGGAACTGGAGTGGGGGGCAAAAGAGAGAGAGAAAGTAATATTATACCTGTTAATATAATCTGGTAAAGTTTCATATATAATACATAATAAATAAATATGGAATGAATTATCATGACATAGAATGGATATTATATGTATTTTGTGAGCAAGATGTGCAAATGATGAAATAAATACCTGTTGTGCATCAGAGCCTCCAATCCAGGTTGATTTATACTGATGACTGGCGCTCACGATCATCCTCTGAATCGCATGGTACTCCAGGAAGCTGTGGACGGACGCAAGGTTTCCACCCAGGGACAGACAGTTTCTCTACAGGACGAGAGAGAGAGAGAGAGAGAGAGAGAGAGAGAGAGAGAGAGAGAGAGAGAGAGAGAGAGAGAGAGAGAGAGAGAGAGAGAGAGAGAGAGAGAGAGAGAGAGAGAGAGAGAGAGAGAGAGAGAGAGAGAGAGAGAGAGAGAGAGAGAGAGAGAGAGAGAGAGAGAGACAGAGAGACAGACGAGTTGTTAAACACCAAGTCAGTCAAACATGTCACGTCTGTGTGTGCAGTTGTAGAAGTGTCCTACGTCAAAGCAACAGAGATTTATTATTTGATATATTATTCATGTATTTGACCGGGACAGTGCACAGACTCTCAGCTGTACATCTTTGTTCTCTGGGCAGAAAACACAATAACGTCTTTGTTAAGGAAATGAACACTGTAGTATAAAAACACAATTACTATTATTTGCAGACTAAACCAGCATCAGCAAGACAGACAAAGCTGTCAACGTTACATTGATGGAAACTTTGTTTGTAGAGTGTTTGCAGTTGAGCAGGCCTTGTTCTCCAGCTTGTTCTCCAGCTTGTGATGCAGTATGAGATGTGTAAGAAGGTTTTGAGTGCATGCATCGTTTTGCTGCATCTTAGCGTAGCTGGTTTCAGATGAACCGAGAGTTGCTGAGAATGTTAGTGTTGCACACCTGCGTCATGTGTTTCTCAAAGGACAGCTGTGAGTCAAGAACAGTAACACGATATTGTGAATCTGAAACAGTCTGAATCCTCTCACCCTCTGCAAAGAGATCTCATATACTCATACAAAAGGACATGCAAGCGGTTTTGCGTGTGTCAGGCAAGATTCTCAATTTCTATTGCTGAAGTTAATTTGGCTGCCACTCCATGTCCGTCTTTAACATGCACAGAAATCACAGTGTCATCCGCAAACTATTGTTTCAAAGCCACCAGCATTACCTCAGCTTCAGCCCAAGTCATCGGTTTTGGAATGTAGCGGAAACAGCGACCGCTGCACTCAGTCCAACCGTAGGCGCAATACACTCTCCTCTGACTCAAGGCTTGAGTCAGAGCAATCATGGCACAAACAAGTGCAGACACAGTCAGCGTCTTCATGGCGAAGGCAATGAGATGATGCAGATGCTGAAGAAGAAGACAACAAAGACGGATAGATCACTTATAGATCTGTAGAGAGCAATGGAACACACCGGCTGTCAGAACAGTGAAGTCAAAAGATGATGAGAAAGTTTGCAGCAAACCTGATACTGACGTCTGTAGCTTCAGCCGTCCTGTGATGAGGTGCAGAACAAGAGGAAGACATAAATAAAGCCCCTTATCTTACCATCGCTCACAAAGACGGAACTGAGGACAGATGTGGGACTGTTGTCACACGCAGAACAACATTTCTTAGTTATTCACATGCAGAGAAATGGAGAAGTTGCTATGCTGGCTACGAGCAGATTAAGAAAGAAATCTTCACCAATTTCACAACACATGATCAAACCGGAGGAGTGTCGCAACACACAAATGGATTGATAGATGGCATCCAAGACACGCAAACAAAATACAATAAACGGCAAAGAATAAAGCTGTACAATGACACACACACACCTTGAGGCATCAATGGTTTGCAGCCTTTTTGCCGATGACTTTCACTGCAGTCTGAATCAAATGTGATAACTCTGACTTATATATGTGGTCATTCCATCTCTGATTACACTCTCCACAACATCCCGACTGAACTCAAACTTACCCAGTCTACATGCATCCTCCAGTAAAGGACTATCAATGTGGACAACAAGACACTTAGAGGACAGGACTTGTGTACATGGCTGGTCATGTACAACCACCGGACTGTGATCACATTTATCTCCTCTCACATTGACTACTGCAACTCACTTTTCACATCACTCAGTGCATCTGCTCTTAACCGTCTGCAGGTCATCCAAAATGCTGCCGCCAGATTACTCACCAGGACAAATCGACGGTCTCATATCACCCCCGTACTCCGATCTCTCCACTGGCTTCCTGTAGCATCTAGGGTACACTTTAAAATTCTCACCATCACTTACAGAGCACTTCACGGTCAGGCTCCGGCTTATGTAGCTGATCTGCTTCGCCCCTATTCACCCGCCCGCACTCTCAGGTCAAACGCTCTAGATCTTCTGTCGGTCCCACGCACACGATTTAAGACCCGTGGTGACCGAGCCTTTGAGGCAGTGGCTCCGAGGCTCTGGAATGCTCTGCCTGCAACTCTGCGCCTCGCAGATACTGTGGATACTTTTAAAAGCCAGCTTAAAACCCACCTGTTTAGGCTGGCATTTGTGTAAAAGTAAACCCATGTCCTAGCCATATTTTAAGACCTGCTCATAAAATGTTTTACATTTTTATTTATTTTTATTATTTTATTTTATTATTTTTTATTTTTAAATTTTCTCTGTGTATATAATTTATTGACCCTAGGGTCACATTATGTTTTTTATGCTTTTAAATGTCTTCTCTGTTTAAGCACTTTGTGATATTTACTATCTGTGAAAAGCGCTATATAAATAAAATTCATTCATTCATTCATTCATCACAAACGTCTTTGGGATCAAAAATATTCTCAAGTTTTGTTGTACATTTAAAATGAGGCGAGTTTGTTGCACCAATCAACAAACTCCTTCACATCTGGGAGACACATGTTTGTATCATCAGGCCTACAGAGCAAACTTAGCACAGCAGAATCACAGAAGTTTGATATCATAACTGAATCTTCAGATACTTTATAAAAAGTCATCTTTTCACACAGTCATCGTTGTTTCACGTCGCAGTTCTATGAGAAGTTTGTATTGAGAAACCTTGAACCACCCAAAGCTGTTAGTGTGACGGTGCAGGAGATAAAACGATAACTCTGATGAAATCATACCTCAACTTCTCTGTTGAAGTCATTTTCAGAATCTTCTACTTCTTTGAAAGGCTCTGTGGCAGTGAGATACCGAGCTGTTGGTTAATAGATAGACATCTGCAAGTCATGTTGTAGAACACAGAGCAACAGTAGTTCACATCGAAGGCTTCTGTTTAGCTCTCTGGATACTTTGCTGAAGACAAGATCAAGCATGCTGATGATTTAAACTAAATATTGTTCACTATGAACCATTGATATGCAGCAACGTATTCCTGAGGTCTTGTTGCTGCAGTGAGCTCGTCAGGTTCGGTGCCGTCACGCCCGAGAACAAAACAACGTGCTCAACATCCGTATTTGGAAGCGTGCAGAAATGTTGCACAGAAGTACTCAACTTAAGAATAGACAATAGACTTTTGCATGACTAAAAGTACAACAATAAATCTAATTCATAGTATTATGATAGCAATTTAACTTGACTGTTGGGGCCTTTCTCTGGACATATGCATCACAGAGGACAAAAGAATGTATTGCAGGAAAACACAAAAGTATTGTGAAGGATCACTGAAGTAGTTGAGATAAACAACGGTGATCTTTAGTGGCTCTGTACTTCATTTTATTTCTGACTTACTAGCTAGTTCTGGTCTGACATTTTCAGAAAACACCAAAACTTGTTTTCATTTGAAAGGCAGAAACCTTTTTTTTAAAGTCACGCAACTACAGGTTCAAGTTTCTGACGTATTGTATTTCTACTTGAAGTCTTTTCTGTTCTTATGATGAAATGTTTTTCTGAAACCTAACTAATTGGTTTTGTTGCTTTAACCCAACCCTCGTTTTTTATCGTAATATCGTCCTGGAAAAGTTTCAGAGCGAAAATGTGTGTCCCTGTTGAGATTGACCAGAAGCAGAAACATGTAATCAAGTTTGATTTGATCAGATCAAAAGAGATCGTGTGATCACTGAATGTTACAACAACATGTGTTACCAGTGGCGGGCAGTGTGTTTTATACCTGGGCCTTCAGTGCTGTCCTACTACAGTTAAACCACCTCATTATGTAACGGATTGTATGTGGACACAATTGCAGCACACAAGACTCCAGGAACCGTTGGCTTTTATTATAAACTCAGCCTGAGAGGCAGGAGACTATATCGGGGCTCGATTAGTGATCAGAGGCAGGTGAGTGAACAGGTGAAGGGAGTTCGACTGATGAGGAGGGAGTGGCTGACGAGTAGAGTGAGGAGGGTGTGGAGCTGAACTGTGACACCACGGCTACGGGTTATCATTTGTTTCGTGTAAACACCTCATATTCACATAACACTGCAACATTTAACAAGTGAAATAAAATGTTACATGAAGCTCAACACCTACAAATACACTAACTGCAGATTCACGAGTACGGGCATGACGGGATGCTTCATCATTAACAGACAATGCATATAGTAAAATCAATGTAATTAACACAATAACAAGAACAAACTCACAAGAACCAGCCACATATATTTATACGACAACAAAGCAACAAATCAATCCAGCAACGCTGCAGCGCTAAAACACGTATTCCACCACACACTGAAGAGCACGATCCATTCAAATATTATTCCCATCAGAGGGAACAATATTAACTATATCATAAAAATGACACAATAGACAAATTAGTAGTAGTAGTCGCGCTACTGCAGATGTAAAAACACAAAAGCACTTCATTTACCAAAGCTTCTGTTCCCTGAAAGACAAAGTCCATCCTCCTTTCTTTGTTAATTCTTGGTTAGACGCCAAAGGTTTTTCCAATCAAGCTGCACATTAATGCTGATGTACTTGGAGGCCACCCAGAAGCTCTGAGCACGTCAAAGAATACGCCCATCATGTCAAACTAAAGATCTGATTGGTTGAAGACAATGACAATCAACAATATCGTCCCCATTCACTTCAATAGATCAGGTTCATGATGTGACGGTTGGATAGTTTGGTTATGTTGAAGAACAGGTTAAAGGAAAGAATAGTTTGGTGTAAAACAGGCAGAAAAAAAGAGAAGACCGCTCTATGATTTAACAGTTTATTAATCCTCACAGAAAGCAATCATCTGTTTACATAGAACTCCATAAATGTGATAATCAAATATGAAGATTTTACATGATGACAGCATAAAACCACAACCAGCTTTTCAACATAACGTGATACTAAAGAAGGCAAAATCTTCCATTTTGAATATGTGGAAGCAAAATCAAACCAGCATGTAAATTGTTGTATTTATTCCCATTCCAACCACACAATGCAACCCTCAAAAGATGAATAAACAATCGATATTTTAAGAGAAAGACAATACAACAACTTGATAAAATAATAAGTGATGATTCAGGTGTTCCTGGATCAGAATAAGGAGACAGAAGAACCTGCTACAGGGTCACATTCTTAGTTCTCTTGTGAACTTTGTAATAAACCGACATGTAGCCACTTTCCCAATCTGAAGTCGGACAGTCTGTAATTTCACGTCTCTACCCCTTAGATTGTGATTCCTACGTTTCCCAGAATGCAATTCCATAAACCCAGAGGATAAAGATACATAAAAATCACACCACTGCAAACAACCTGAGTAAATATATAGAAGGCCCGTCACCAGTATTGGGTTTTATTCTCTAGTGCAGATGAAATTAAACTTCATGGACGCATCCTTTTTGGACCACTTATGGTTTCCACTTGTTTTCATGGCTCCGGACATGTGACATTCATCCATGTCACCTTCATCCATGTCACCATGAGGTTCCCAGTTGTCGTACTTGACGGCCTCGTCAGTGATCCAGAACCAGAAACCCAGAGTGCAGGTGTAGCGCAGTCCCGTCCAGACGTGGGTACTGTTGGCCTGCTTGGCTACGTCTTCGACCCATCTCTGCTCTTGAGGGTTAGTGATGGAGACCAGTTCATGGTGGTTCTCTCTGCAGTAGGTCAAGGCCTGCTCCCAGGTCTTGGTCTTATTGATCAGGATCACTTCATCTGCCACAGTAGAGATGGACACAAACACAGGATCATAGCAGCAGCTGTGTTGGTGTTCTGTTGATTGTTGAGAGCACTGTGCTCCAATACGGTCACTTTAAATCACTGCCTAAATGTTTGGTGCCGATGATCTTGAAATGCCTTCTGCCGCTTTTAAGGAACATTTAAGGGCTCTATTGTTAACCTGAAAATAATAATCTTTGTGTTTTGCTTAGAATGAGCCGTTTATATCTACATACGGAGCGGGTCGTCTTCAAGGAGCCGGCCGCCATGTTTCTACGGTAACCCAGAAAGGACAAACCAACCTGCTTTGAGTACCTGACCGTGTCGGTAAACACAGAGGGGACACCGTTGTTGTGTCTCCGGGGACGGAAAACAAAAACACGGGAAACCTCTGTTGGTCTTGATTCAACTGGCTGCAATCTGCAACTTCACCACTAGATGACGCCAAAACCCTACACAGTGGACCTCTGAGTGACATATTTTAGAGCTAGCAGCGTCATAACAAAGTCTCTAACATAAACAGGATTAACATGAAAAAGCAGATGGAGCTCGTGTACATGTAGCAAATAAGTACTCACCGTCATAGCAGAAGAAGGGTTTTGTGTTACTGCATTCATCGGAGCTCCATTTTCCATTTGACACAGTAGCACATCTCTTGTTGTCTTCATCTTTAAATAGATCCGGATCCCAGGATCTGAAAGAGGAACTACTCTCATCTGACCACCTCCAGGTGTCTCTGAACAGGCCGATCCAAACGCGTCTGTTACGCTCAGGCTCAATCTCAGTCTTGAATTCTTCGTCATTTAACTGTGTGGGTCCACTGACCAGGTCAGTGTGATGTTCTCTGCAGTAGCTCTGAGCCTCTCGCCATGTCTTCTCTTGTTTAATCAAATGGAATTTGTTTTGAATTTGTTTCTGTGGAATGAACAGAACAACTTAAGGAATACACATTTCATGAGTTATTTCCTCTCATAAAATAAAGTTTTCTTACTTTAAACATATGAATTAAACATGTGAGATAGATTAACATGATTTCACTGTAGGTTCAGATATTTAGATGAAGGTGTTTGGGATAATAAGGTGGATCACATCATTTGTTGTAGAATATAATAAAAAATAAAAGTAGTCTAGACTTGATAAGGATTCATTTGTGGATTTTTTATTTTTTAATCCTGATACCTCCAAAAAAAAAGATGAAGTATATGTCCACATGGAAAACTATTGTTAGACAGGTTGATATTCTGTAGACACATAACATTATTAGCCACATATTCTCACCATCGTAGCAGATGAATTGATATGCGTTTGAACACCCGGAATCGATCCATCTGTGATTCATCATCACCACACAGTTCTCACGATTGTTGTTCCCATCAGTCGGCTCCCCATCAGCCCATTCTGTCTCACTATCATTGAACTCCACCCCTGGCAGAGACCAGAGCCACGTCCTGTTGACATTGTTTTGCTTGTGCAGTCCAATCCAGGCGTCACCTTGATTCCTTGCTGAGTCATGGAGTCTGTTCATATCTGTCATGTCAAACACTGTGGCCAGGTCAGTGTAGTGATCTCTGCAATACTTCTGGGCTTCGTCCCAGCTCTTGCTCTCCTCAACATAGTGGTACTCGTAGAGGCGACACAGACAGAAGGAACACTGACCTGATAACAGAGATAATAAATGTGTTCAGTACTGGAGGTGAGAGAAGAGCAAGAATGTTATAAAATGACATCATGCCCCTTCATTTAAAATGGGGCTCTGAGTGCACTTAAGCAGTGTGAGACGTACAATTGTTTTTAGCTGAAGTGATTCTAGCTCAAATGAATGGAAACAGCAGCAGATGATCCACTTACCCATCAGAATGAGCACAAACAGACTCCACTGCATGTTGGCTCTGTTAGATGAAACTGATGTTTTAGTGTGCAGTGAACCAAACACAATTATTTCAACAGCTTGTCTCCATCTGTTTGTTCAGTTATAAGAAAAACACACGACCACTCCCTCCAGTGTACAAAGTGAAGTCTGATGAGGAAGAGGAATGGAAGGAAATATGCAAACTGTAGTCAAAACAGAACTAACACTCTGCATGCACTGATGTTCTTCTGTTTATTATCCCAGGTCACTTATTTGAATAGTTTACAGATAATACAACAAACTAAAATGAATGTTTGTGTGTGAGCTTGTGATGTTCTGGTGTTTGCTTCTATCATCAGAATTATTGTCATTTTCTTCAATGTTCAGGTGATACAAGGAACAAGAGGAACGCCTTGTGAGATGCTGTCGTCATGACAACGTATCAGTCAAATCAACGGACTTCTGACTCAATGTCATGAAACACGACACATTGTACTGTCAGCATTTATTCTAATTGATTACAGAATATAAGGCGTTTCTGTTATTGTGTCCACCACTTGTTAAAGATAGAAACTTACGTATTTTACTGCAAAGTTGCAATTACAGTTGTGCTGTCGTTATGAATCATAACATGAAGTCTGGTCAAGTTTCTGTATTGTGAGTGAACAAACCCGACTGTAAGTTATATTTAGTGTCATAGGAGGAGTAAGATATGCTGCTAATTAGTATTCACTAATACAACAACATAAAGCTGTAACATTGTTGAACCAGAAACAAGCAGAGAAAGTAACAGGTGTTATTTTAGCCCTGAGTATTGTCTGCAGAGAAAGCTGCATGCTGAATTATTCAGTTTTTTACTCATTGTGTCCAAACTTTGTACAAAAAACAAAAGTAAACATTTAGTGTAATTAAGATTCAAATACGATCAATTGTGAATTTAAACCTTGTTAGAAATAAGCAGATTTGTTTTGTAAGTCTGGCAAATTAAAAAAGTCAAAGTGTCATTCTGATTAGATTACGTGAAATATAAACTGAAGAAAGACAATGTTGCACTGTCCACCTCTGCACAATAAACACGAGATTAAAATGACAGAAAATAATGGTAACTTACATCTTGTGAGTCTTCCTCTTAGATGCTTCACGCTGGTGTCTCTCCACACATACTGATGAAGACTCACATCAACCAGGCAGGTGCTCTCTTTTAGCCTCCCGAATGCCAACATTTGAATATTGAAATGCAGAAGTCGGAGACGTCCATCAGAGAGGAGAAAGGATCCATTGATGACAAGTCATTTCCATGATGTAACAGGTAACAAAGAGGAACACACACTTCCCTGTTGACCGTCCACCATGCAGAAAGAACGGCGTCATTCCAAAGAAATCTACTCACGAGGAGAAAACTTTACATTTATGCAAACTGTTCTCAAAATACACATTATTGCTTTGCCAACAATTCTAAACCATTCTTTGGTTCTTATTCTATTTATTTATTCATACTGGCAATGTAACCAATCCCATCATTTCACCATGATATAGAATTCCTTTACAAGATCAGTCATTCGATATGATCATGAATACGTTTTGGGCTTTTGGTGTGCAGTTTATTTTTACTAACGACTCAAACATTTAAATGTCTCTGTTTACATTGTCACTGTTCATTGTTAACGCGTGTTTAAAAGTTATGTTCATGGTTACTGATGTTTAAAGAATGTATTCTGTCAAATCCAGCTAATAAAACAGATTTCTATCAGAGATATGTACAAACAACAAAGTCGAGTAAAAGACACGTTTTAAAGGAGCGCTGTGTAGGATTTAGTGGCATCTAGTGGTGAGGTTGCAGATTGCAGAGGGCTCATTCCAAGCAAACAAAACGATTCTTATGCTGCTCACACACCGGGCGCGTTTTTTGATTGACGCGCCCGTCTCATCGCGTCTGTGCATAGACTTTGTATGTAATCTCGACGCGCGTCAATCAAAAAACGCGCCCGGTGTGTGAGCAGCATTAGTCTCAGGTGATTATACATTCATGAATTATGTTCCATATCTGCTCATAGATTCCCCTGAATGCTACACATGAACTAGTATGGGGCTGAATCGACTGGAGGTCGCTGCGGCTCGGAGACGGCTGGGACTGGAGGTGGAGGTGGCTGCGGTTCATTTGTTCTCCACACAGTATCTATTTATAACTGGAAAAAGCATTTCCTGCTGAAAATGCGTTGGAATGCTGAAAACTGAAATTAATCGCATAAACATTGCTGAAAATAGATATCCAATTCAAAAACAAATTGCAAAAAGCTTAATAATTCAAAGAGTTTAAAGATTACAAATATGAAAAGTCACATCACACCTCTCCTGAAAGAGCTGAACATTTTGATATTTGAACAGTTTCTGTGGCTTAAAAAAATTCATCATTGGTGATATTTGTAGTAGTATAAGTTTCAGGAGAAGTATTAGTAGCATTAGAATAAGTAGTAGTAGTGATATTTGTAGTAGAAGTTGTAGTTGTAGTAGAAGCATTATTAGCAGAAGAAGTAGTAGAATACGTAGTATCAGTAGTCATAGTAATAGCTGTAGTATTGGTCGTAGTATTTAATATCACAGTAGTAGTAGTAGTAGTAGTAGTAGTAATAGTAATAGTACGAGTAGCAGTCGTACTAATAGCTGTAGTAGTATTACTACTTTTAGTAGCATGAATAGCAGTAGTAGTAGTAGCAGTTGTCGTATAAGTAATAGTAGTAGTGGTAGTAATAGCAGTAGTGGTAGTAATAATATTGATGGTAGCAGTAGTAGGAGTAATAGTAGCAACAGCAAAAGTTATAGTAGAAGTAGTAGTAGCAGTAGTAGTAATACTATATTAGCAGCAGCAGGAGTAGTTGTCGCAGTATTAGTAAGAGCATTCAGTTTTTTACAAAAAAGCCTAATTTTGAGCTTGTTTAAATACAGTTAATCCATGGGGCTTTTATTTTGAAAGGGTGGTGCTGGGTGGGGGGGGGGGGGAGAGGAGACATAATCATAATGTCTGACACACATAAACAGAGGTTATTAAATGACAGGCTTCATCACAAGCATTTCAATTAGAATTCACTCTTTGGGGCTTTTATTTTGAAATGGGGTGTGTGTGTGTGTGTGGGGGGGGGTCCTCTAAAACCTGAATGACTGTGAGAGACAGGCAGAGAGGCTCTGATATCTCTGGCAAACTTTCTCATTTGGAGATTGTACTATGTTTTATCTTTTACAGCTTACATTGACTATTGTCCTGCTCTGCCATGTCTTTCCTCATCTCTCCCTCTTGTGTCGCAGTGTGTGTAAATGTCACTCATCAGAATCCTCATATGTGATTGCCGAGCTGCAACACGTAACAGCTGCAACAAATCATGTGTGTGCGGCTTTATTTTAAAATGGGGGGAGAGAGAGAGAGAGAGACGGAGAGAGGGGGAGAGAGAGAGAGAGAGAGAGAGAGAGAGACACACACACACGGAGAGAGGGGGGAGAGAGGAGAGAGAGACACACGGAGAGAGAGAGAGAGAGCACACACGGAGAGAGAGAGAGAGGGAGAGAGACACACGGAGAGAGAGAGAGAGAGACACACGGAGAGAGAGAGGAGTGTATGTGCGCGTGTGTCTGTGAGTCTGTGTGTTTGTCAACATCACTAATTGGCTCAATCGCGAACACCTGTGTGCCTGAAGCCATTTGAAAATATTCTCCATAGAGATCCCATTGAAAATAAAAAGCTTAACAATTCAAAAAGTTTAAAGGTTAGAAATATGAAAAGTCATAGCACCCCTCTGGTGAAAGAGCTGAACATTTTAATAGTTGAACGGTTTCTGTAGCTTAAAAAATGAAGGGACAAGAAGAGGGGCGACGGAAGAAATAGAAGTTGGATAAAGATTCGAAGAACAATAGTTGGAATGCTTAGCATTCCAACAATGAAAGATACCAAGAATGAAGTCTAATTCCTTTCTATCCACACAGCTGGTTAATAAAGCTGGTTGTGATACTGATTATGAAGGTACTTTCAACTTGTACGATCGACTTAATCCTGCCTCTGAAATGTACGACTGTCATATTGTGAAAATGTACTGATGATGGTAAGAAAACACAAAAGACTGTGCCCTAACCCTTTTCATAAATCACTGACATAATAAAGTTTAAGGATGGAGTCTTATTTCATGAGAATGTAAACGTAAAGCTCGTATACCTTATTTTGCTTCTCTACCCACCAGGCAACCACCTTTCCAGGGATACTAGAAAACACGAGTACTACATATACACATGTACTGAGATAAAATGCACTCTGAGTAAACTAAACTGCATTACATTTACCAGAGAGAAGAAAGAAGACTGACATGTGAGCACCACCTGCTGTGTTGTTGCAGGAATGAAAGCTGCTCTTCTTTACAGTGTTTACAACTTGATGACTCAGATCAAATAAACTTAACTTGCAGCAACTCAAGTGACGGATTCATTTCTGAGATAATTTTCCGTGGATAGCAGATGCACGCAGCAGTGAGTAAAGAGGCGGGGCTTATCGAATGATTCAAACACAAAACCTTCACACCACCCGTGTGATCGTTCAGTCTTTGGGAATACTATTTTCACATTTGGTCTCTTTCTGTTGAACTGAAGCATGCATACTTGACCGTTTCTTCCTGTTTTGAATTGATTGATTGAGCACAGGGCCAACGTCAGCCGGCTGTGCAACACAGAGTGTTCTCCCCACGGAGGTTAAAGGTTAAAGGCATTTCAGCATTTCACTCACAGAACCGGAGGCTGGCGTCTTGTGCTGACGCACTCTTGCCAAACAGGAAGCTCTATGTACATCGAGGATGATGTAGCATTCATGCTAATTCTTTTTTTTTTTTTTTTTTCGCTTGATGACACAAATCTTGACCTGAAAGGTGAGTTACACATCCCAATGTTATTCTGTGGTTTACAACTTCTATTAATTACTCAAAACATGCAAAGTGTGAACTAGTATTCACTCATGTTGGAGCTGTTTGAGGTTCAACATGTAAAGATGTCTGGACAGATGTATGACAGACCAGCTTGTTTGAATGCTTGAGCCTTTTATTCATGCAGAAAGAAGAAGGGTTATATGTGTAGAATATATGTTGTGCTGAAAGGATTCGCTCCATGAAACACTCTTATTAAGGCACAAGGCCTCAAAGACAGTCCAGCTCCTGTTGATGTCACTTGTCGTATCGTTCCTTAAGCAGCGTTTACAGCGATAGAAAAGAAAGCTCTAGATATGAAATACAGTCAGATGTATTTGCGATCATGCACACAACAGGACTCCCTCTGTGTTACGGGTCCTTCATGCCTGTCAGTCAACAATCAGCCTCTCTTGACACACACAGACGGTGCACAATAGTCGCACTCTATGTCGTCCCAGCACTTCTGAGCTGCAGGTACAACACAAAAAAGGCGAGTCAGTGAATGTTACTCAAACTGTTTCATGTGACTAATTGTGATTGATGGATGAAGTCAGCCAACACTAGAGTCACTAATGCAAATCAAATCTTTGTCAAAACGTGAATAATGTAACACAAGAGGTCCTTGAGATACAGTATGTCAGAGAGCTGCTCATCTAAACAACTTCACACTCAAAACCTCTTTGAGAACGAAACAACACTCTCCTCTCATCACTAGTAATCACTCCTACAACAAGCACTGTGTTGTTTTACCTCCATAATTCATTTGCAGACAATGCTGCCTGCCGCCCGCGTTGTTAGGCTCTCCATGACACCAGTTCACTGTAGCTGAAAGAAGTACGTCACTCCAGAACCATTTCTTCTCCTGGAAGAAAGAATAGAATCGAGTATTACAAGAAATAAAAGTGTTCAAGTTATTTGATTTAAGCAACTTAAGATAAGCTAATTGGTCCCAGAGGAGCACTTCATTTGTTGCAGAAAAGTAATAATAATAATACAATTATAAACTATTAAATAATACAAATAGTAATAGAAAGAGCAGTTTTTAGAAGTGGCCATGGAACTGGAGTGGGGGGCAAAAGAGAGAGAGAAAGTAATGTTATACCTGTTAAATATAATATGGTGAAGTTTCATATATAATACATAATAAATAAATATGGAATGAATTATCATAACATAGAATGGATATTATATGTATTTTGTGAGCAAGATGTGCAAATGATGAAATAAATACCTGTTGTGCATCAGAGCCTCCAATCCAGGGTTGATTTATACTGATGACTGGCGCTCACGATGATCCTCTGAATCGCATGGTACTCCAGGAAGCTGTGGACGGACGCACGGTTTCCACCCAGGGACAGACAGTTTCTCTACAGGGAGAGAGAGAGAGAGAGAGAGAGAGAGAGAGAGAGAGAGAGAGAGAGAGAGAGAGAGAGAGAGAGAGAGAGAGAGAGAGAGAGAGAGAGAGAGAGAGAGAGAGAGAGAGATTACAGAGAGAGAGAGAGAGAGAGAGAGAGAGAGAGAGAGGAGAGAGAGAGAGAGGAGAGAGAGAGAGAGAGAGAGACGAGTTGTTAAACACCATGTCAGTCAAACATGTCACGTCTGTGTGTGCAATTGTAGAAGTGTCCTACGTCAAAGCAACAGAGATTTATTATTTGATATATTATTCATGTATTTGACCGGGACAGTGCACAGACTCTCAGCTGTACATCTTTGTTCTCTGGGCAGAAAACACAATCACGTCTTTGTTAAGGAAATGAACACTGTAGTATAAAAACACAATTACAATTATTTGCAGACTAAACCAGCATCAGCAAGACAGACAAAGCTGTCAACGTTACATTGATGGAAACTTTGTTTGTAGAGTGTTTGCAGTTGAGCAGGCCTTGTTCTCCAGCTTGTTCTCCAGCTTGTGATGCAGTATGAGATGTGTAAGAAGGTTTTGAGTGCATGCATCGTTTTGCTGCATCTTAGCGTAGCTGGTTTCAGATGAACCGGAGAGTTGCTGAGAATGTTAGTGTTGCACACCTGCGTCATGTGTTTCTCAAAGGACAGCTGTGAGTCAAGAACAGTAACACGATATTGTGAATCTGAAACAGTCTGAATCCTCTCCACCCTCTGCAAAGAGATCTCATATACTCATACAAAAGGACATGCAAGCGGTTTTGCGTGTGTCAGGCAAGATTCTCAATTTCCTATTGCTGAAGTTAATTTGGCTGCCACTCCATGTCCGTCTTAACATGCACAGAAATCACAGTGTCATCCGCAAACTATGTTTCAAAAGCCACCAGCATTACCTCAGCTTCAGCCCAAGTCATCGGTTTTGGAATGTAGCGGAAACAGCGACCGCTGCACTCAGTCCAACCTTGGGCGCAATACACTCTCCTCTGACTCAAGGCTTGAGTCAGAGCAATCATGGCACAAACAAGTGCAGACACAGTCAGCGTCTTCATGGCGAAGGCAATGAGATGATGCAGATGCTGAAGAAGAAGACAACAAAGACGGATAGATCACTTATAGATCTGTAGAGAGCAATGGAAACACACCGGCTGTCAGAACAGTGAAGTCAAAAGATGATGAGAAAGTTGCAGCAAAACCTGATACTGACGTCCTGTAGCTTCAGCCGTCCTGTGATGAGGTGCAGAACAAGAGGAAGACATAAATAAAGCCCCTTATCTTACCATCGCTCACAAAGACGGAACTGAGGACAGATGTGGGACTGTTGTCACACGCAGAACAACATTTCTTAGTTATCACATGCAGAGAAATGGAGAAGTTGCTATGCTGGCTACGAGCAGATTAAGAAAGAAATCTTCACCAATTTCACAACACATGATCAAACCGGAGGAGTGTCGCAACACACAAATGGATTGATAGATGGCATCCAAGACACGCAAACAAAATACAATAAACGGCAAAGAATAAAGCTGTACAATGACACACACACACACACCTTGAGGCATCAATGGTTTGCAGCCTTTTTGCGATGACTTTCACTGCAGTCTGAATCAAATGTGATAACTCTGACTTATATATGTGGTCATTCCATCTCTGATTACACTCTCCACAACATCCCGACTGAACTCAAACTTACCCAGTCTACATGCATCCTCCAGTAAAGGGACTATCAATGTGGACAACAAGACACTTAGAGGACAGGACTTGTGTACATGGCTGGTCATGTACAACCACCGGACTGTGATCACATTTATCTCCTCTCACATTGACTACTGCAACTCACTTTTCACATCACTCAGTGCATCTGCTCTTAACCGTCTGCAGGTCATCCAAAATGCTGCCGCCAGATTACTCACCAGGACAAATCGACGGTCTCATATCACCCCCGTACTCCGATCTCTCCACTGGCTTCCTGTAGCATCTAGGGTACACTTTAAAATTCTCACCATCACTTACAGAGCACTTCACGGTCAGGCTCCCGGCTTATGTAGCTGATCTGCTTCGCCCCTATTCACCCGCCCGCACTCTCAGGTCAAACGCTCTAGATCTTCTGTCGGTCCACGCACACGATTTAAGACCCGTGGTGACCGAGCCTTTGAGGCAGTGGCTCCGAGGCTCTGGAATGCTCTGCCTGCAACTCTGCGCCTCGCAGATACTGTGGATACTTTTAAAAGCCAGCTTAAAACCCACCTGTTTAGGCTGGCATTGTGTAAAAGTAAACCCATGTCCTAGCCATATTTAAGACACTGCTCATAAAATGTTTTACATTTTTATTTATTTTTATTATTTTATTTTATTATTTTTTTATTTTTAAATTTTCTCTGTGTATATAATTTATTGACCCTAGGGTCACATTATGTTTTTTTATGCTTTTAAATGTCTTCTCTGTTTAAGCACTTTGTGATATTTACTATCTGTGAAAAGCGCTATATAAATAAAATTCATTCATTCATTCATTCATCACAAACGTCTTTGGGATCAAAAATATTCTCAAGTTTTGTTGTACATTTAAAATGAGGCGAGTTTGTTGCACCAATCAACAAAACTCCTTCACATCTGGGAGACACATGTTTGTATCATCAGGCCTACAGAGCAAACTTAGCACAGCAGAATCACAGAAGTTTGATATCATAACTGAATCTTCAGATACTTTATAAAAAGTCATCTTTTCACACAGTCATCGTTGTTTCACGTCGCAGTTCTATGAGAAGTTTGTATTGAGAAACCTTGAACCACCCAAAGCTGTTAGTGTGACGGTGCAGGAGATAAACCGATAACTCTGATGAAATCATACCTCACTTCTCTGTTGAAGTCATTTTCAGAATCTTCTACTTCTTTGAAAGGCTCTGTGGCAGTGAGATACCGAGCTGTTGGTTAATAGATAGGACATCTGCAAGTCATGTTGTAGACACAGAGCAACAGTAGTTCACATCGAAGGCTTCTGTTTAGCTCTCTGGATACTTTGCTGAAGACAAGATCAAGCATGCTGATGATTTAAACTAATATTGTTCACTATGAACCATTGATATGCAGCAACGTATTCCTGAGGTCTTGTTGCTGCAGTGAGCTCGTCAGGTTCGGTGCCGTCACGCCCGAGAACAAAACAACGTGCTCAACATCCGTATTTGGAAGCGTGCAGAAATGTTGCACAGAAGTACTCAACTTAAGAATAGACAATAGACTTTTTGCATGACTAAAAGTACAACAATAAATCTAATTCATAGTATTATGATAGCAATTTAACTTTGACTGTTGGGGCCTTTCTCTGGACATATGCATCACAGAGGACAAAAGAATGTATTGCAGGAAAACACAAAAGTATTGTGAAGGATCACTGAAGTAGTTGAGATAAACAACGGTGATCTTTAGTGGCTCTGTACTTCATTTTATTTCTGACTTTACTAGCTAGTTTTCTGGTCTGACATTTTCAGAAAACACCAAAACTTGTTTTCATTTGAAAGGCAGAAACCTTTTTTTTAAAGTCACGCAACTACAGGTTCAAGTTTCTGACGTATTGTATTTCTACTTGAAGTCTTTTCTGTTCTTATGATGAAATGTTTTCTGAAACCTAACTAATTGGTTTTGTTGCTTTAACCCAACCCTCGTTTTTTACCGTAATATCGTCCTGGAAAAGTTTCAGAGCGAAAATGTGTGTCCCTGTTGAGATTGACCAGAAGCAGAAACATGTAATCAAGTTTGATTTGATCAGATCAAAAGAGATCGTGTGATCACTGAATGTTACAACAACATGTGTTACCAGTGGCGGGCAGTGTGTTTTATACCTGGGCCTTCAGTGCTGTCCTACTACAGTTAAACCACCTCATTATGTAACGGATTGTATGTGGACACAATTGCAGCACACAAGACTCCAGGAACCGTTGGCTTTTATTATAAACTCAGCCTGAG